>OX244043.2:14651738-15125350 GCA_945859785.2 Tridacna gigas
AATATGGAGAGCTAGGCTTCTTTTCCCATACAACAAAAAACACAATATAAGCTATGACAGAAATCAATAATTTACAGTTCTCCCTACCAGCTGGCCCAACGTCTTGCAGTACAGAGGCTTATGTCACTGGCAAAAGCCAAGGGCAGCTAAAAACCAGAATACAAAATAAGCACTAGCATAATGAAAAATAGGGCAAAACATGCAAGGCAAATATGCTATTTATCCCTTTACAGAAGAGCGTTCCTTTTCTCCACATTATATTATGATTCATGCTCTGCGAAACCAGTTTTGACCCTTTACCACACAATCCCGGCTTTTAACGACCCTGAGAAAGAAGCCTTTTGAAAACATTGTGGGAAAAGGAGAAAATGCTGGTAACCAGCATTTTCTCTTTTCCCGCAATTTTTCCTGCCTTTCCAGAAACAAATTTCAATGTTTCAATCACGTTCATTTTGTCGTCTGCAAATGCTTTCAATTTCGACCAGTCTAACATTTCGTCATTTGGTAAAGAGTTAATGCATCTGCAAAAAGTATCAACCAAGGTCAGCCTGTACAGTCCCCACAGGCTGACCTGGGACGAAATGTTTTGCTACTGGTTAATATTTTGCACTTCAAAGTACCAGCTTACCCCATGATTTAGTCGGTTGTCAGACATAATGGATTCTATGTATCCATAAGTATCAGATGTTTTGCTCAGTATAATGTATTACAGAAATGCATTAAGCCCCCTTTTGCCAGAGCATGGCTCATATCTTTCTCAGTTCCTGGTGCACAATTATTCTAACACCCTGGCTAGGCCTCTGAAGGTATTCATGTCAACAAATCTATAAAAAAAAAAAAACATTGAGACGAGCACCACATGTGGATGCCAATGATTGGCTCCAATTGAACTGTGCCTTTTTCAGTGAAAGTTGCGTTTTGAAAAAGGGACATAACCGTGTCAAATGTATTTTGAGGGTGACCTGATTTACTGTTTTTGTTCCGTTACTGAAGTTAAGAGCCTTCAAAAAATTGAAGGAAATATCTTAAGTAATGACAGAGATATGAGAAAATTTGAAATCGTTGGCGCAAAGATGACGAAAGCAACAAAGATGAGGCTATGTCATAACCATCCATGACACCTTCTACGAAAAAAGTCCAGCAAAAATTCAATAGTTCCTATGATTTTTTAAGTCTGTACAAGCAAATAAAATGAAATTTAAGATAGTAAATGACAAAAGAAATTATGGCTTTACTTGTATGTGAAAGACCTGAGAATTCTGACTTTTAAAAACATAGAGGGTAAAAGGAAAAATGCTGGTAACTGACACTTTTTCCTTTTCATGCAAAGTTTTATACCCTTTCAGAGACAAAAAGAGTTGCAAACATTGTGAAAAAAGTGAGAAAATGCAGGTTACCTCTGCAGATGCTTTCTTCAAGAAGGACTAACCTAAAATTTTGTCATTTGGTTAAGTTATGTAATTGGTTGTCTGTAAATTCTTTTGATATGAATGAGTCTACAATATTTGAAGTCAGTTGAAGAACTAATACATTGATACATGGCAAAAGAAAAAATTACTCATCATATCAAAATGAGAAATTGGCTGTTAACCCTTTACCACACAACGTGGAGTTTCAGCAACCTGAGAAAGAGGGCTTTTGAAAACATTGTGGGCAAAGGTAACCAGCATTTTCTCCCTTTCCCATAACTTTGCCTGACTTTTACAGACAAATCCCACCATGCCAGCCATATCTAATTTGTATTCTGCAAATGCTTTCAGTGTAGACAAGTGTAAAATTTTGTCGTCTGGTGAAGGTTTGAAACAGCAACCCCACTTTTAAAAGTTGTCTGCTCAAAAATTAGAACAAGAATGTGTGCAGAGGGTAATGATTCAAAGTTTCGAACCAAAGTTCACTTCTCTGTACTTCCAACTCATTTTGATTTCTTCCTCCATCAGAATTGCACATTTTAACTGTTTACTACACAACAAAGTTTTAGGCTGTTCCAAAATGCTGGTCACCAGCATTTTCTCCCTTCCCATAATGTTTTCAAAAGCCTTCTCTTTCAGAGTCGTTAAAAGCCGGGATCATGTGGTGAAGAATTAAGTGTTTACCTAATGGCAAAATATTAACTCTTTACCAAACGACAAAATTTTAGACTGGTCCAAATTGAAAGCATTTGCAGACAACAAAATAAATGTGATTTAAAAACTGAAATTTGTTTTGGGAAAGGTAGAAAACCTTGTGGGAAAAGAAGAAAATGCTGGTTACCAGCATTTCCTCCTTTTCCCACAATATTTTCAAAAGGCTTCTTTCACAGTGTTGTTAAAAGTCGGGAATGTGTGGTAAAGAGTTAAGCTTATCCATCAATTAAGTATCAGCAGAAGAATCAAATGATGACGTCTTGTTTTTGAAAGGGTAGCAAATATTGCTGGCCATGAAGATAATACCGCTTACCACCGATTTCTTCTTGGCCAAAAATATTTTCAGATGCTGTCTCAACCAGAGTTGTAAAATTACATGGTTGTTTGTCAAAATATTAAGTTATGATAGATTACTATTATGCACTAACAGACAAGGAAAAACAATACATAGATAAAAGTAAAATTTTACGCTAAAGGTGATACTATGGACTATTACAAAATTTCATTGGCTATGCAGTCTGATCTTCCATTGAGACTGTCTGACATTTATGCAATATCCTGGCAAAAGAAAAATCTGCCATTGCAATATTCAGCTTTTTAACTAACTGTAATATTCAGCTTTTTAACCCTTTACCAGACGACAAAATTCTAGCCTTGTCCAAATTGAAAGCATATGCAGACGTCAATTTCAATGTGGCTCAAATGGTGCAACTTTTCTTTGATAGGGTAGAAAACATTGTGGGAAAAGGAGAAAATGCTGGTTACCAGCATTTTCTCCTTTTCCCACAATGTTTTCAAAAGGCTTCTTTCCCAGGGGCGTCAAAAGGCGGCATTGTGTGGTAAAGGGTTAACTAACTGCAAAAGTCTGAGAAATTTGCTAAGGGTCCATTTCCAAATTATTCTGAAATGTAGATCCCTACTAGACAGAAACAAAAATGTATCACTGTATTACATCATACCAAGCAAGTCATCACATTATTATGGATCCATAAAATCCATTTAGTCTACCAATTGACAAGATCTGGAGATAGAATGGTCCTTCGACAAGCAGAAATTTTACAAACAGCAAAATGTTTTGAGCCATGTTAGTCTGCAAGGACTGCGCAGGCCGACATGGTCAACAATTTTCAGATGCATGAAATACCCTTGTCACAGAGCATGGCTCATATAAGTGTTCTCCCAGTTTAACCTTTTCCCAAACGACAAATGTTAGACTGGTCCAAATTGAAAGAGTTTGCAGACGACAATTTTAAATTTGATGAAAATGGCAGAAAGGTCTCAAAAAGGGTAGAAAACACTGTGGGAAAAGGAGAAATTGCTCATTACGAGCAATTTCTCCTTTTCCCCCAGTGTTTTCAAAAGACTTGTACTGCAGACACGTGAAAACCAGGGCTTGTTTGGGAAAGGGTTAATATAAGTCTAATCTGCATTGAGGAATTTTTAGCTCAATCTGTAGTATCAATAACGGATCCACAGGAGTAAACAGCTCTGCATCATTCCAGTGTCAAACAATTTTACTGAACTATTTCTAGTTTTCAACTGTATGTGTTTGTTCAAAACAAAATTACAAGACGTCACACGCCTAGAATGTTCCTTGCTCACAATGTGAAGTAATTTATCCAAAGATATCACTTACAAAAAATATCCTGGAAGTAATCAGTTTGCATTCAAAATCTACAAACAAATTAAATGCAACCCACATCTTTTCTTTTCATTGTGAATGTATCTGAAACTATTACCACATGATCCAACTGCACTAAGTCAGTTCTACACAAATCACATGATCATCAAATCACCAATCATTTGCTTCCTTATCATGTCATTCCACTCAGATCACATCAACTGACTCATCTTATTGTTTCAATCACATGATTATCCATGGACCAATCATCAATGCGTATTTTTGTCTGCAAGTCACATGACCTATTTATTCGTTGTGGAGGTATCTGCTGAACCAGGGGCTTCATCTGTCTCGTAGATTATCCTTAAACTGACGAACCCAGATCTGTAGGAAATAATAAGAGCTGCCCCTTTGTCTATGCAACATACACATATAAGAACCAGGAAGGGCAGGTCAGAAATTGCTGTTCTCTAATTTCAATGGTATATAACTCAAATGCAATAACTGTCTGTGATAAAAAGTAATGATTGTTTGTTTGTTTGTTCCTTTGGGGATAAACAACATTTGAAAATTTTATTTCTATCGCTGCAGCCAGTGCACATATCCATGCCCTCCTGCAATTTCTTTTATCAGTGCTTTGCACTGCATTCTTCCCAAGCTACTTGCTACTTTCACATCTGAACATAAAAAGATGTTTTAATGATGATATAGGAAAGAATCCCATTGTGCTGACTACCTGTATCATCAATCCCCTGAAAGAATTTATTTCAGCTTGGATTTAATCCTTTACCACACAATCCAGAGTTTTAACTACCCTGGCTGAAAGGCTTTTGAAAACACTGTGGATAAAGGAGAAAATGCTGGTAACCAGCATTTTCTCCTTTACCCACAATGTTTTCTACACTCCAAGAAACAAATTTCAATTTTTGAGTCACAATTACATTGTTGTCTGCAAATGTACCTGTGAATTTGGAAAAGTCCAAAATTTTGTTGTTTGTTACTGAGTTAAACCAGTGACTCCTTGATTCCTGCATATTACCTATTGAACTACCAGCTTGGCATTAAAAAAAGAGGACACAACTACATGTCACAGAGAGACAGTGAGAGTTATCAAAAGGAACTCCAATAAAAACAGGAGGAGATAACTGCACAAGATGTTGCTTTCAAGAAAGTCCTTACCTTTTCATATAAATCCATAGCACCGTTCCCAAGAGTTCTTTGATGATAATGATAGCCATGTAAATCTGTATAATGTATGTTGTGTTCGCTATCAGATCTCGGATCATCTTCAGGAAAGCATCCATTTGTTCACTGGCTATTTGTGATGAAGATGTCACAACTCTGAAATAGTTGGTAACCCTTAAGCTTCTAAATTAGTTAAATGTAATTTTCAAGCCGATAGTATATACCTAAATTTTGCTATTTCAAAGGTATTTTTTTTTAAACAATACCTCCTTATCAGACAATGTAGATCAAAGATCAGATTCACATTCTGTGCAGTCTGATCTTGATCTACACTGCAAAAGTTTATTAAGTCACATTTAGCAGCCTAAGGACTAATAAACCTTGTACCAATTAAAACCCTTTACCACACAATCTTGAGCTTTAATGACCCATAAGGAAGAAGACTTCTGAAAACATTTTGGGAAAAGGAGAAAATGCTTGTAAACAACATTTTCTCCTTTTCCTACAATGTTTTCAACCTGTTCAAAGAAAAATAGTAGTATTCTACTCATATTCAACTTGTCCTCTGCAAATGCTTTCAATTTGGACAAGTCTAAAAATTTGCCGTCTGGTAAAGGGTTAATCGTTGAACTACTATATTTGAAGGCATTTTTGCAAGAAATTAACCCTATATCAGACAGTGTAGATCAAAGATCAGACTGCATATTCTGTGTAGTCTGATCTTGATAAATCAGACTGCATAGAATTGACTGTACATTCTGTGCAGTCTTGTCTTCAACTGAATTGTCCAAAAGTGCATGGAGTCAAACTTGGAGCAGCCTTGGGATATTTCCTATTAAGCACATCACCTTTCAAAACATTGTGGTAAAAGGAGAAATTGCTCATGATGACCAATTTCTCCATTAGCAAAATGTTTCTACATACAGACTGCCTTATTCATGCTGATTACGTCTATGCTACAAGCAAGTTGTCAAATTCTACTTTTAGACATGAAAGCAATGGTTTATTTTATGAGGCAAACAGGAAAGAAATGACCCATTTACATTTGCTAGAAAGGGAAATACACATGTAATCCTATCCTATAACTCAATAAAGAGTTACTTAACATTTACCAAACAATCTTGAGTTTTGACGACCCCCATGGAGAAAGTCTTTGGAAAATGTTATCCCAATTAACTGCAGAAAAATAATTAAAAGTGTCTCAAAAGAATGAATTTTGCTGAAAAGAAAATCATTGAAGGAAAGCAGAAAATGCTGGTTACCATCGTTTTCTCCTTTGCCCACAATGTTTTCACAAGGTTCTTTCCTCTGGGTCATCAAAACACAGGATTGCAAGGTAAAGGGTTATTCAAGACTACAATATTCAGAAGCCAAGACTCACCTTTGATAAAACTTCAGAACTACTGGGTGAAATATAGTTTCCAGCATTTTCTCCTTTTCTCACAATGATTTCACAAGCCTCTTCCTGAAGGGTCATTAAAACACAGGATTGTTTGGTAAAAGGTTAATCAGTACCATAATATTCAGAAGCCAAGACTCACCTTTGATAAAACTTCGGAACAACAGGGTGAAATATACACACGTCCAACTTCAAATCGGTCAGCCTGTACTGATCATCACATTCTGCGTCTTTCTTAATCTTTCGTAAGTAACTACAGTACATCTTCGAGTGAGATTCCATAATACCATGCCACTGCGTTTCAATCATGTTCAGCACATATTGGTGGTTTTGCACATTGCCGTTCATTGCATCTTCATACATGGGAAATTCTAGTCGGTTTATTCTGTCCGCATGTGAGCCAATTCGAGCATTAATGGCAAGTTCATTGATTTGTAACACTTCTTCCTGTTGGATAAATAGAAACATATAAAATTTTGGAGAATGTTGAAGTACATGTTTCTTAAGAAAAATTGATATAGACATCTTGAGCTATAATTTGAGAGGAAAGAGTGAGGCAAATGCTGCCAACATAGGCATGTGAAAACACTTCACATGGGCCTGATGTCAACTAAGTGCTTTATTCAGAGCTCCAGATAGAGGGAGTGATTTTGATTTCAAAATTGAAAATGGTAATCACTTTCCACTAAACCCTTTGTTATTGGTACTCATTAGAATCATCTCATCGAGACAATTCTAATGACTACACACAACATAGGGTTTGGAACAGAAATAATGGATTCAGAATACTATCACTCTCTTTTATCTGAAGGTCTATCTATTAGTATACACACACACACACACACACACACACACAGTGGTAATGATAGAGAAAGACAGAGATGCAGACAGATTTGTTTTGCATGGTATGGTCTTGGGCAACAGTGGGACTTTCACTATCCTACTGAGCTAAAAAATCTGACAAATATTATTTGACATTTTTCTTTCTAGAAATAAGATCCATGTAATTGAAATTTAAAGGCTGCTATTGTCCAGAATGTCTCAGCAAAGCTAACAGTGTGGATCAAAGATCAGACTGCACATACTGATCTTGAATGCCACAAGGGCAACTTATGATGAGAAAAGTGCTTTGAGGTTCAATTTCTAAGCCCTGGTAGCTCATTTGTAATGCAGTAGTAATCCAGGGGTTGCATGTTTGGGTCCAAGATTGACCAAAGTTGTTTCCCAGGATTGACAAAAGTCATAGAAACAAAATTCGAGTCTACTTTGTCTGAGTGGCCAGTTTTAAGCTCACATGTATAACAGAAAACTTACCATATCATTATAATATCCCAGATAGTTGAAAGTTGTTCTGTTGATAAACTTCTCTGAAGTCATAGAAACTACAACCATCATCAATCCTACAAACAGGGTAGCTATCAACTTTGGTATGAACAATGTGGACAGAATCTAAAATATAAAATAAATTGTTTAGTCTGTGTTGTAACTATCTTGAGGGAGAAGGCTTTTGAAAACATTGTGGGAAAAGGGAAAAAATGCTGGTTATTATGACAAATTCTTCCATAATGTTTACTACCATTTTAAAGACACATCCAATCATTTGAGCTCTAATTAACCCACTAGCTGCTAAGCGCGACCCACTAACCTTTTGTGTACAGTGTAGATCAAGATCAGACTGCACAGAATGTGCAGTCTGATCTTGGATCTACACTCTCCAATAAGGAGATACTTTTCCCAAAAAAAAACTAACTTTGAAACTGCAACATTTGAGTTTTTACTATGGGCTTAAGTTTTAATTGACTTATTTAGCAGGATAAGGATTAATTTGTCACCTGCAAATGCTTTCAATTTGGACAAGTCTACAATTCTGCTACATAGTAAAAAGGTATGTGAACATGGAAAGATTTAAGTCATGCCCATCAAGATTCAAATCAACGATCCTAAGATAACTGACCTAGTGAGTTATCACAGAGCCACATGGCCATAGCAAGGTTGTTGAGACAGTAAAAATGTTTCCAGTATCCTGGAAAATATATGCATCAATAATGACTACAGGAACAATATTTACCTTTCTCATTACATCCCGCATCATTTTTAACTTGGAAGTTTTGTTCAGTTTCTTCTTCTCCTCCCCATCTGAAATTGTAATTGTATGAAAACTCCATTTATGTTTGTACACAAAATCTACAAATTGAATATGCTATGTGTAACTCTATGGGCTGATCTGATAAAGAGCTGTGATTGATTGATTGATTGGTTGGTTGGTTGGTTGGTTGGTTGGTTGGTTGCACTTCTGTCAACATCATTTCAGTGAGACCATGACGACAGCTTTTTTTTTCCAGGTGTTTCCTTGATTCACTACTACTACACCAGGGCTGTGAAGTGTCTTGCCCAAGGACACTCCACAGAAAACAAAGCAGTTCAAATGAGGAAGCACTGTCAACAAAGGTGACTAAATACCCTAAATACATGTACTTTGGCAGTGAAGACACACGTGAAGACCTAAAATGTATTACACACAAAAATGTCTAGGTACAAGGGAAGATAATATTTCAGTGCTTCAGTGCAGACATCCGAAAAATAAGTCTTACATACATGTATATACAGTTTCTGGTTAATAACTGGAAAGTTATTTTCAATACAAGGAAAGAAAAAAAGCAGGAAACTTGATGCAAATTTATAAGCTATGCTCTGTGAAAAGGGGGCTTTATGTATCTGCAAACAGTATCGACCCAGGCCCAGGCTGATCTGGGCCAAAACTTCGCTATTGGTCAATTTTCTACGTGTCAAAGGACCACTCTACCTCATAATCCAGTTCGTTGTTAGAAAAAAGGGGATATTATGGATCCATAATTATTTGATTGCTTGCTTGGTGTCATGCATCACGGAGATGTATTAAGCCCTTCTTTCACAGAGCATGGCTCATATGTATGTGTATTCACAAGCCTCGACTGACAGTAAGATGAATGGTCTGACAGGACAGGGTAATTTTAGCAAACCCAGAAAACGCTTGTTTCACTTGCGCATAGATACCAATTTCTGTATCTACAAAGTGTCGTGATAACTTCATCCCCAAAGCACCTTTCCTTTACAACCAGAGCACATCAAGATCAGAATTCACAAAACATGCAATCTGACCTTTGATCAACAATGTCTGCTTTGCTGAGACCTGGACAAGAGCAACCTTGAAATTGTAATTGTAATTTGGTCTTATATCTCAACTGGAAATATCTGTTAGATTCATTCAATGCTCAGTATCAACCCTTGTAAATAAATGAAATAAACATTCTGACTTGTAACAAAACATACAGTTCTTGCAATAGCTTCTATCAAGGTGTCTTGCAAAAGGATATCTTACATTGTAGATCCAAGATTAGACTACATATTCTGTGCAGTCTGATCTTGATAATGATATACTATTTGCATATGTGACTAAACTCAGGTTCACCACTATAATGGTTAACCTTACATCAAAAACTATATCCTCAATCCTTAACTCTTCACCAGACCACAAAATATTAAGACTTTTTTCTTATGAAGCTCAGTCTATAGCTGTAAAGATGGACTTTGTCTTTGACAGCATAAAAAACATTGTAGAGAAAAGAGAAAATGCTGGACAACAGCATTTTCTCCTTTTCCCTTAATATTTTCAAAGCCTTCTTCCCCTAGTGTAAAAACAAGTTCTCACTTGATGATAGGTTAACTCTTTACCACACCACAAAATTTAAGACTCATCCAAATAGAAAGCAATCGCAGATGACAAATAAAATGTTGTTCAAATGACTTGATTTTTCTATGAAAGATTAGAAAACATTGTGGGAAAGGAAGAAAATGCTGGTTACCAGCATTTTCTTCTTTTCCCTCAATGTTTTCAAAAGGCCTGTCCCCCAGGGTTATTAAAACTCCTGACTCTGTGGTAAAGGGTTAAAATGACAACCCACTAATTTTCAAGACACTTGTTGATACATAGATCTACGGGTACTTACCTTTTTGTTCTCTGACATCCACATAGATGGGATACCCTAACAACAGCAGTTTGCCGATTCCACAGGCCTTCACCATCCGGTGCAACATCCATAACAAATCAATTATCACCATGAACAACAAGAAAATACCATAGCTTCCAGGATCCAAACTAGTCACTCTCTTTTGGTTTCCTGGAAAAATGTTGATGTAAAGCATGTTTACTTTTTGTATGCCGCGGCCCGTATTTTTTATACGGAAACGATTACGGAATGTACCGACAATTCCCGGTGTTTAAATTTGCCCGTGCGTTTTGTGAGCACTATATGCGTGCGCATTAGTATATTCTTTTCTTTGTATCGCATTCCCGCGTCGTCTTCCTTCAGGGACGGTCACATGCTACTATGGGACATTCTCTATAATCTTGCAGAAGATTCATAGAAGTCATCTTTCCTCCTTGGTAAGTTTTACCCCTCCCTCCGTCCCGTATTATTGCATTTTTTGTTCATAAATATGTATTTATCTACATTGTATATGTATTCGTTAGCCTGACCGCTATTTTTTTCATATTTCAGGCTGTTTGTTACACATCTTTTATTCTTGGTAATAAAAGTACTGAACACGACCAAAACCGACTTTTCCTTGGTTTGCCCCGGTCACATTGAATA
This sequence comes from Tridacna gigas, assembly GCA_945859785.2. Lineage (NCBI taxonomy): Eukaryota > Metazoa > Mollusca > Bivalvia > Cardiida > Cardiidae > Tridacna > Tridacna gigas. Next base: position 14,662,698 of record OX244043.2, read on the forward strand.
AAAATATGACTTTATTTCATGCTTTCAGTAGTTTGGCAGGAAATAATGGTAGATTATTGTTTGATAATTTCACAGTTTCGACCAGTAACTTTATTGATTGATAAACTCACTGGTACGGAATACCGAGAGCTCCCTTTTGCTTCGCAAGTTCCATCAAAAATTAGGTTAGAAGCATGAAAAAAACAGAAAATTTGGGTTTTTTTTGTTAAATATCAAAATATATTTCATCTCCTGAACACCATAGGGTAATATTTTCACTTGTGGCTGTGCCACTCATGAAACTATTACCACTGATGTTCACCCGACGAAATAAATTTTGATCTTTCAATGGAAAAAAAACAAATATCCACTATTTTTCTTTTCACATCTCCATCCTCTCAGTTCCCCCTAAAACATGGCTTCATACTTTTGTTACATATCACTTCATAATAAGGTTTTGTAATCTAGAAAAACATGGGTAAAAAGGGTCTTACTACTAGAAGAGCTTTCTTCTGTCCAATTCTTGTTTTCTGTGTCCATACCAGGCTGTATAAACCACTGATTGATAGTTTGAGATGAAATGGGATCCAGCCTTGCTTTACTGTGAGAACTAACTATTGCTGGTTCCATTACATCCTGTAGAACTGGCAGATCAGGCAAATCCACTCTCACATCTATAAATGATGAAATGCTTCTTTTAACTCTTTACCAAATGACAAAATTTTAGACTGGTACAAATTGAAAGCAATTGCAGACGACCAATTTCATGCTGCTCAAGTGGGGAAATTTGTCTTTGTTTGGATAGAAAACATTATGGGAAAAGGAGAAAATGCTGGTTACCAGCATTTTCTCCTTTTCCCATAATGTTTTTGAAAGCCTTCTACTAGAGATTGTGTGGTAAAGAGTTAAGAAATGATATTCATGTTTTTCATAGTATTCAAAAGAGACTATTTTCTTTCCTTGAAATATCTATCATACAAGACAAAAAAAAGAGTTTACTGTACATTTTGTATTGTCATCAAAAGCCCTGACTATCATTTTCTCCTTCTCCTACAGTGTTATCAAAAGCCTTCTTGGCCAAGGTCATTAAAACTTGGGATTGCATGGTAAAGGGTTCAAACTGTTGAGCAGATAAAACGGACATATTAACTTGGTAAGTCAAATACTGCAATTCCTTGTCTATAATTATGGCTGAAAAATGCTAGGTTATGGTAATTTAAAGACCAGACTGCATGATATTTGAAGCTCGACCTTTGATCTACAATGTGTACAACAGCATATGAAGTTGCCAAAAGAAGACATTTTTGTAAATAACACTGATGTCTAGTTCAGCTATAACCCAACCAAGCTTTATTCCTTGATAAAACGACAAAACTTTGGTCTAGACCAAATTGAAAGCATTTGCAGACAACAATTAATCCTTTACCACACAATCCCGACTTTTAACGACCCAAAAGAAAGAAGCCTTTTGAAAACATTGTGGGAAAAGGAGAAAATGCTGGTAACCAGCATTTTCTCCTTTTCCCACAATGTTTTCTACCCTTCCCAAAACAAATTTCAATTTTTCAGTAACGTTTATTATGTCGTCTGCAAAAGCTTTGAATTTGGACAATTCTAAAATTTTGTCGTTTGGTAAAGAGTTAAATGTGACTCAAATGATGGCTTCTGTATTTGGATAGGATAGAAAAACAGTATGGGAAAAGGAGAAAATGCTAGTTACCAGCATTTCTCCTTTTCACATAATATTTGGAAAGGCTTCTTTTTCAGGGTTGTCACAACTCTGGATTGTATAGTAAAGGGTTATGTCTATCCAATACATCAGCATCTATATTATGTACCTAGCTACATATAACCCTTTCAAATTTGTCCTCAAATTTCTCAGAGACAAAGACTGTTGTGATATTATCTTAAAGCATTCTAATGCAGCCCTGGCTTATCTCTACACAGCTGCATGTTAGGCACCTAGTGTAAAAGGCCAATACATATTTTACCCTGGCTGGAATCAAACGCACATCCAAACCCTCTACCACCCTCTTTAACCATTTAACAAACAATCCAATGCTATAGCGGCCATAAAGAAAAAAACCTTTGAAGACAGTGTGGGAAAAGGAGAACAAACATATTTTTCTATTTCCCACAATGTTTCATCAGAGAACTTTGACTCTTTTCAACCAATTTCTAATTTTTCATCTGCTGATGCTTTGAGTTTGGAAGATTCCAAACTTTGTTGCAAAAGCTAGCCCTGTAGCAATGCAGTATAAGCCCCAACTTCTACCATACCTGGGCTATATGATAAAATTCATAGTCTAATTCTCAAGAATTTTTTTTAATTTCAAAGTTACACAACTACTGATTGGCTAAACCAACTGGTTTAGCCAATCAGAAATGGTGTTGAGATCTAGAAAGTTCTCCAGGAATAAGACTAAGAATGATACATAAAGAATGGTTGATGAGTAGGGGCCAAGATGTGATATAAGGTGTATTCAACAACCTTTCTTGATAAAATTCTCAGTCTAGTTCTCAAGAATTTTCTTAATTTCAAAGAAACCTAATTAATGGTTAGCTCCACCAAACCGTTTAGGGAATCAGAAATTGTGTTACTTTGCAATCAATACAATTCTTCAGGAATAAGACTAAGAATGATATATAAAGAATGGTTGGTGAATACAGGTCCAGTGTACAAAATGGTTGAGCTTAACCCTTTACCAAACAGTCCTGGGTTTTCACGACCCTGGTAAAGAAGACTTTTGAAAACATTGTGGGAAAAGGAGAAAATGCTGGTAACCAGCATTTTCTCCTTTTCCCACAATGTTTTCTACCCTATCAGAGAACTTAAGCTCATTTGAACTAATTTTGAACTTGTCATCTGCAGAAGTTCTGAATTTGAAAGAGTCTAAAATTTGTCATTTGGGAAAAGGTTAACCTACCTTTAAATTTATCCAGTATATCAGTGTCCATATTCACCCATTCCATAAAGGGCATCATGGCATCATTTCCGCCCAAAAGTTTCTTGTTAATGGAGACAAAGTTGTACAAAAACTGGGCCCCCTTTAACCATTTAGAGTCCTCTATACTGTCTATAGTACTCTTCACTTCATTATACAGCTTGTTGATCACATAGGTACTGTATTTTCTGTATTCATCTCTGAAAGTGGAAAATGTCTTTGTTTAGTGTTCAACACCATTTAACCCTTTCCCAAACGACAAATTTGGACTGGTCCAAATTGAAAGAGTTTGCAGACGACAATTTTAAATTTGATGAAAATGGCAGAAAGTTACCAAAAAGGGTAGAAAACACTGTGGGAAAAGGAGAAATTGCTCGTTACGAGCAATTTCTCCTTTTCCCACAGTGTTTTCAAAAGACTTGTACTGCAGACACGTGAAAACCAGGGCTTGTTTGGGAAAGGGTTAAAGTTGAGCCCGGTAGCGCAGTCGGTAGTGTACAAGACTTGAGACCAGGGGGTCACTGGTTTGAAACCTCAGTTTGGCAAATTTCTTCCCCAGGATTGATGATAGTCATTGCGACAGGATACAATCCTATCTCACCTCTGATCACTGTCTCAGCAATGATTATATGGGAAAGAAGCCAGTGGCTTTGGATGAATATTGTGCAAAATTACCGGTAAAGAAAACTCCAGGAAATTATAAATGGGTGCTTTGGCCACCACAATATGACTAAAATAATGTTAAAAACAGAGTTATTCACCATTCATACAAGCACTTTTTGACACTGTAAGTTTAATTGCTGCAGCCAATGTACCTATCCATACCCTTTGAGAACAGAGAACCTTTACACCAGCACTTGGCATAACTCATAAATTAAGCCAAAACAATGTTTAGCAGTGAGGCATGAATGAATTCTGTTGCACTGACTCCCATAACTCATCTGAAAAACTTTGGGCTGAAACTAGAACTCCTAGATAACAATAGATTATAACAAGTTATTCAAAACTTGATTTACTTTTATTTTCTTTCTGTTTTTTATTTTGTACTCTTAGTTCATAAATCCGAATGTTCTAATTAAGTCTTTACTGAACAACAAAATTTTTGACTCATCAAAATTAAAAGCATGTGCAGAAGATAGATTAGACACTGCAAAAATGGGATTTGCATTGGACAGGGTTCAAACATTGTTGGAAAAGAAGAAATTGTTCGTAAACAGAGTGAGTCCTTTACCACACAATTCCGAGTTTTAATGACCCTAAGAAAGAAGCTTTTAGAAAAAATTGTTTGAAAAGGAGAAAATGCTGGTAACCAGCATTTTCTCCTTTTCCCACAATGTTTTTTACCATATCATAGACAAATTCATTCATTTTAGCCTCAATCGAATTGTCATCTGCAAATGCTTTAACTCTTTACCAAATGACAAAATTTTCGACCAGACCAAATTCAAAGCATTTGCAGACAACAAATTAAATGTTACTAGATTGATGATCTCTGTCTTTGATAAGGTAGATAACATTGTGGAAAAAGGAGAAAATGCTGGTTACCAGCATTTTCTCCTTTTCCCACAATGTTTTCAAAAGCCTTCTCTTTCAGGGTCGTTAAAAGTCAGGATTGTGTGGTAAAGGGTTAAATTTGGACAAGTCTAGAATTTCGTTGAATGGTGAAGAGTTAAGCAAAGTGATGGTTTATCTCTTTTACATCATCAAAGTACATGTAACCCATGCTCTGTGAAAAAGGGGCTTTATGCTCCTGTGAAAAGTATTGACCCAGGTCAGCCTGTGCAGACCGCACAGGCTCACCTGGGCTAAACTTTTTGCGTTAGGTAAATTTTCTGCATGTCAAAGAACCAGTGTACCTCATGATTCAACCGATTGCTTGACAAAATGGACTTTATAGATCTATAATTATGTGTTGATTTGTTTGGTGTCATGGATCAGGGATAGGCATTAAGCCCCCTTTTGCCAGAGCATAGCCAAATTATATATTTACCTAAATGATACAAAGTCTGTTGAAAACTTCTCCACTTGTGCTTTAGTGTGGTTGACGACTAGTTTAGTTAGGTTCTTTTTGTGCATAGAGGTGACCGAGGCTGCATCCAATCTGTTGATTATCTGGAAATCAAAAACTAGAGCTCTGCATACTGGTGCCAACAATTGGCTGCAGCTGCTTTTAGAAATATATGGAATTTTCAGTAAAAATTGTAAGTCCAAACAGAGGCAAAACTGTATTAAAAATATTTTGATAGTTATCTGCCCTTGTTGTATGGGTTCCCCTTTTGATAGTTAAAAACTAGTCAGAGTTTGAGGTAAAAAAATTCAGTAAAAACAGAGATATTATAACATGTCAAAGTTTTTGCACAACAAATTCTGAGCCAAATAGGAGCATAAATGTGTCAAAAACATTTTGATGGTTGCCTGCCCCTGTTGTATGGGGTTCCCTTTTGATAGTTAACAACTAGTCTAAGTTTGAAGTAAATATCTTCAGTAACAACAGAGATATTATAAAATGGCAAAGTTTTGGCAGAATGACAGATGATGACGAGGCAGATGACAACAGCAACACAGACGACGACTGAGCTATGACAATACCTAGACGTTTTTTCAAAAACAGCTGAGTTAAAAATGTGATCCCTTCACCAAATAACCCTGTATTTTCAAGACCCTGTGGTGTCGGGCTTCTTATAAAAACAGTGTTGGAAATGAAGAAAATGCTGATAACCAGCATTTACTCCTTTTCCCAAATGTTCTCCACTTTTCAGGAACAAACCCCATTTCATCCACAATTAGTTTGTTGTCTGCAAATTCTTTCAAATATGACAGTATAAAGAATTAATCCTTTACCAGACGACAAAATTATAGCTTTGTCCAAATTGAGAGCATTTGCAGACGACAGTTTCATTGTGGCTCAAATGGTGCAATATGTCTTCGATAAGGTAGAAAACATTGTGGGAAAAGGAGAAAATGCTGGTTACCAGCATTTTTTCCTTTTCCTACGTTTTCAAAAGGCTTTTTGATCAGGGTCCTTAAAAGTTGGGATTGTGTGGTAAAAGGTTAAATGAATTTAATAAGCATCCTCATTTCTATTTACACTGAATTTTGTTATGAAATGTTAGAAATCTTTTGAGACAAAATGAACTGAGCCATACTCTGTGAAAAGGGGGCTTAATGGATCTGCAAAAAGTATCGAACCAGGTCAGCCTGCGCAGTCCGCACAGGCTGACTTGTGCCAAAACTTTTTGCTATTGGTCAGTTTTCTGCATGTCAAAGGACCACTGTACCTTATGATTCAGTCAGTTGTTATACAAAATAAATTTTATGGATCCATAGCTATGTAATGACCTGCTTGACAAAATGCATCACAGAGATGCATTAAGCCCCCTTTTGCCAGAGCATGTCTCAAATGGTTTCAACCTCATATATTAGTGATAGACCAATACAGAAATAGACTGTTGGCAATAGTTAGCTGTTTCTGGATTCTGTTGATTTGGGTGCAGACTCCAGAATTCCAAATCTACAGCTGCCTGTAGAACTTTGGCAAAGGAACACTAGCATCAGAATCCAAATGTCCAGTTTACATTTAGATCACAACATGTCAAAGCTGAATATTTCTACTGATAATCAAGTTTGAAAAATGTATTGAATATCCAGCTCCTCCCACATAACGTAAATAAAATCAAAAATTACTTGGCTCCCAACATTACAATCTATTTGACTCTGTACCAAATGACAAAATTTTAGAGTCATCCATAATTTGAAGTATTTGCAGATAACAATTTAAATGTGGCTGAAATTATGAAATATGTCTTTGAAATGAAAAAAAAAAATATTGGAAACTGAGAAAATGATGGTTACCAGCCATTTCTCATTTTCCTTCAATGTTTTCAAAAGTCATCTGTCTCTGGTTTATTAAAACTCACGACTGTTTGATGGAGGGTTAACTCTTTACCAGGAAACAAATTTTGAGTCTTTACTAATTTGAAAGCCTTTGCAGACAGCATATCAAATGAGCCCCAAATCAAGGGACCTGCATTTGATGAGGTACAAAGCATTGTGGGAAAAGGTTATCAGTAATTTCTCATTTTTGCACATTTTTTTGCAAAAACTTTCTCCGTTACACGTCAAAACATGGGACTGTGTGGTAAAATAGCTTTTAATATAAAACAAACCTTCTGTACATTTTCTATAACTCCTTTGATATTCTGCTGACACTGAAACCTTCTATTGTAAGCTTCATTCTTTTGTCGTAAGAGTTCATTCTGTAGGTGAAACTCCATGGCTTCGAGCTCCAGTTGACTCAGAGCTGTTGTTACAGATCTCTGTAGGTTGTACTGCTTCAAGAACATAGTGGTTTCCCTGAAACAAATCGAAGTACTCCTAGTACAAAGAAAAGTGGTTTTTTCTAGGGTTTTTTTTTTACTTATAACCCTTTATCACAATGATTCCTATTTTTCATGACCCAGGGGAAGAGGATTCTAGAAATATTTGAACAATCTTGAAAACATTGTAGGAAAAGGAGAAAATGTTAGTTGCCAGCATTTTTTTCACATGATGTTCTCTGTCCTTTCAAAGACAGATCCCATCATTCAGCCAACATTTTGTGTGTATCCAGCAAATACTTTCAATACGAACTACTGTAAAACATTGTTGTCTGGTAAAGATTTAATCATGACCGCAAAAACTGGCTATACTGATAGAAAATTTGAAAACTGAATTTCTATTTACAGTTCTCTCTGGAAGGACTTTGTATGAGAGACGGTGCTGTAGGGATAGAAAGTCTGCCCTCACATCAGAGTTTCAGGGTATGAATCTTGTCATGAGCAAGGTCAACGTTTTGAACTGACAACACCACCCTATGTTAGGACATGATCATCATGACTGACAAATATATATTTTAGGACTTATTTCACAATCTGAGTAAAATCTATAGATTTAAACACTATGGGACTGAACCTAGCTTTGGTCACTTATGTGGACAGTGTGGATTAAGATCAGACTGCACAGATAATGCAGTCTGTTTTTGAGTATACACTGTCCACTACATTGCCAGATTTTCTGACACTGTAGATAAACTGTTCATAAGATTGTCAGATATTCTGACACTGCAAATGTACTGTCCACTACATTGCAAGATATTTTGACACAGTAAAACACTTTTCACTACATTGTCAGATGGTCTCATATTACAAATAAACTGCTACTACATTGCTAGATAGTCTGACATTGCAAATACACTGTTCACTACATTGCTAGATAGTCTGACAATGCAAACACACTGTCCACTATATTGCTAGATAGTCTGACATTGCAAACACACTGTCCACTACATTGCCAGATAGTCTGACATTGCAAATACACTGTCCACTATATCACCAGATGGTCTGACATTGCAGGATACACTGTCCACTACATTGTCAGATAGTCTGACACTATCTACTACATTGCTACATTGCCAGATGGTCTGACATTAAAATATACTGTCCAGTCCATTGCCAGATAATCTGAAATTGCAAATACACTGTCCACTACACTGCTAGATAGTTAGACACTTCAAATAGACTGTCCAATACATAGCCAGATAGTCTGACATTGCAAATACACTGTCCACTAGATAGTCAGACACTGCAAATGTAGACTGAACGCTACTTCTCCAGATAGTCTGACATTGCAAAGACACTGTCCACAACATTGCCAGGTAGTCTGACACTGCAGGTACACTGTCCACTACATCACCAGATGGTCTGACACTGCAAATACCATGTCCACTACATCACCAGATAATCGAACAGTGCAAATATACCGTCCTCTACATTGCAAGATAGTCTGACAAGCCTTGAAATTTCAACATACGCATCTTTTATACTGACCAACTCTGAGAACCAACTTAATTATTGAGTACTATAAAGGTTTATTCCTCCACAAAATAATCCCAAGTCTTCACTGCCCTAAGAAAAAAGCATTTTGAAAACCATGTGGGAAAGGAAGAATATGGTGGCAACAAGCATTTCCTCCTTATTTCATAATAACTTCTACCCTTACAAACATAAGGTCCAATATTTGACCCTTATTTTTTATGTCGTCTGAAAATGCTTTCAAATTGTCCAACTCCTGAATTTTGTTGTCTAGTAAAGAGTTAATTAACCCTTCACCACACGATCCCGACTTTTTAACGACCCTGAGAAAGAAGCCGTTCGAAAACATTGTGGGAAAAGGAGAAAATGCTGGTTACCAGCATTTTCTCCTTTTCCCACAATGTTTTCTAACCTTCCCAGAAGAAATTTCAATTTTTCAGTCACTTTTACTTTTGTCGTCTACAATCATTTTCAATTTGGACTGGTGTACAATTTTGTCGTTTGGTAAAGAGTTAACCTTTTCCCAAGCGACAAATTTTGGACTGGTCCAAATTGAAAGAGTTAGCAGACGACAATTTTAAATTTGATGAAAATGGCAGAAAGGTCTCAAAAAAGGTAGAAAACACTGTGGGAAAAGGAGAAATTGCTCGTTATGAGCAATTTCTCCTTTTCCCACAGTATTTTCAAAAGACTTGTACTGTAGACACATGAAAACCAGTGCTTGTTTGGGAAAGGGTTAAGTAGACTGAACAATAATGGGCTCCTTTAGTTATAAGATTTCAATCTTACCCATTCACAGCTATCATAATCAACACAAACATAGTCATAGAGACGACGGCGGCGTAGAGAAACTGAAACGTGATGTAGATGACAAGTAACACTAAATGTCTTAAATGGAATCTCTGGATGTTACCCTCTGGTATACCTGCAATGTAAAGTCAAGAATGACCTGCGGGGCCAGATGCCACAACCCTGGCATACAGGTCTTGAAACCTGAAGGTTGCAGGTTCAAATCCCCAGTGCAGCAAATTTTTTTCAGAGGATTGATGATAGTCATTGCAACAGAGCTCATTCTTCCCTCACCGCTGATCATAATTTCAATGATGGTTGAGTGGGAAAGCAGCCAGTGAATTCAGACGAATATTTTGTGAAGTACTGGTAAATGAAACTCTAGGAAAAAATGGAGGGGGCACTGGCCGCCGAGAAATAATGTTGAAAACTGAGTTGAACACCATACAAAGATACAAACACATAAGAATGACCCTTGCATTCAACTCTTTACTAAACATCAGAATTTTGGACTGGACCACACTGAAAGCATTTGCAGACAACAAATTGCTTTTCTCCTTTTCCCACAATGTTTTTGAAAGCTTTCTTTCCAAAGGTTGTTAAAACATGGAATTATATGGTAAAGAGTTAAGGATACAAATTTGTTTTTTTCTGCTAAATTTTTTTCTATGGCTTTAGTTATCTTAAAGTGGCATACAATCAGATTCAGTTTTGCCAAGCTTTTAAACAAATCTCTTTCAAAAATTGATTATTCATATCTGCCTTCAAAGATGGCTTTTAAAGACTTAATAGTGGCAAAATGTAAACAATCTGTGCATGAAATACAGGTAAATTTCATTCACACAATCCAAAAGCACGGTGGTTATTGTAAGTCTGACAATGGCAGAACAACAAATACTTACTCTAATGTTTGCAACATCAGTTCTGGTATCCTACATTTTCTCCTTTTCCACAGGGTTTTTCTACCATTTTCAACAACATATCCCAATATTTCAGATTATTTCAATTAGTTGTCTACAAATACTTTCAATTTGGACAAGTTTTACTTTTTTACATCTGGTTTAGAGTTACAGATATATAGGATCTGACATGAGTCAGTGTTTGAGATAAAATTTTATTAAACATTTCTAGGAAAACTGTTATCAAGCAAGCCTTTGGCTTTATCTCTAAAGCCAATGAATGTCACATTCTTTTCACCACATAACAATATTTCACAATTATAGATCAAAAGATACCAAACCATCTATAGATACATGCGCTGTAATATCCATAAAATTAAATACACGTATACAGAATGAAGTCAAAAATGATGTCACATCAAACATGTATAAGATAAGAAAATTCATAATGGGTATGTTACACTGAAAACAAGGGAGGTTATGTGATAAAGATGTATCATCAAATCAAATATCAAATTTCTACCGTAAAAAATATAAATCTAGTTCTCTGTCGAATTAAACTTACCCTGTTTCCAAGCAACACCAAAGATAAGCATTGCTACTAGCAACAACACGACCCCAAACACAATAGATACAAACAGTGTCGATACTTCTGCTGACTGTTTCTCCTCTTTTACAGGTTCACTAGATGGTGGAGGTGGAACTGGAAAACAGACAAAAAAAAGTCAAGTTTTACATGACTAAACTTTTGGGAAAAGGGGTTTCATGCATCTTCATATACATTAACCCTTTACCACATGAAAAAATATTAGACTCGTCCAAATTGAAAACATTTGCAGACAATAATGTCAATGTGGCTCAAAAGATATTTGTTTGATAGGGAAGAAAACATTGTGGGAAAAGGAGAAAATGCTGGTTACCAGCATTTTCTCCTTTTCCCACAATGTTTTCCAAAGGCTTTTCCTCAGGGTCGTTAAAACTCTGGACTGTGTGGTAAAGGGTTATACCAAACAAGGTATTGCTCAATAAGGTTCCATTTTAGCTAAAAAATGACAGAACCAGGAGATAGAATAGTCATCTGACAAGTACAAAATTTTACCAATAGCTAAAATTTTGACCCAGGTCAGCATGCATAGACTGCACAGGCTGACATGGGTCAATGGCTTTAGCAGATTCATTAAACTTTTCACAGGACATCACTTGTGCAGCAGACCACATACATGTACGAAATGACAATTTTTAATATGTCCAAACTGAAAGCAAGACAAGAACAAGAAATACTAAATTGTTTGTTTAATGGAATTCACCTTCTTATTGGTAGAGACCATTGTGGGAAAAGGAGAAAATGCTGGCTACTGCTGCCTACTGAGATAAGTTTTATTTTACACCTCTTTTTCAAGTAACTTGATTGAGTTTGCATTAAAATACCAAGTGCTGTAAGAGATCATTTTCCTAACTGCGCTAAAGTAGTTTCTGAATACAGGTCTGACTTCACTACACAAATGTTTTGCTTCTGTTTATAGGTACTATTCTATATGATTTTTTTTAACCAGGGAAAATACCAACTTATTCCTACAAAATAGTTCCGGATTAAAACTTATATGAGCCATGCTCTGTGAAAAGGTAGGCAGTTTAACTCTTTACCAAACAACAAAATTTTAGACTGGTCCAATTTGAAAGCAATTACAAATGACAAAATAAGTGTGGCACATATGATTGGATTTGTATCTGATACACTAGAAAACATTGTGGGAAAAGGAGAAAATGCTGGTTACCAGCATTTTCTCCTTTTCCCACAATGTTTTCAAAAGACCTCTTTCTCAGGGTCATTAAAACTCTAGATTGTGTGGTAAAGGGTTAATGCATCTGCAAAAAGGATCCAATCATGTCAGCCTGCACTGTATGCACAGGCTTACCTGAGCCGAAATGTTTTGTTACTGGTAAATTTTCTGTAATTCGAACAACCATTCTACCTCTTGATTCAGTCAGTTTGTAGACAAAAATAGATCAGTATTGTACTATGACTTGCTTGGTATAATGCATTTCCCAGAGCACTACTCATATATATGCTATGCTCTGTGAAAAGGGGGCTTAATGCATCTGCGAAAAGTATCAACCCAGGTCAGCACGTGCCGTCTGCACAGGCTGACCTGGGTCGAAACTTTTCGCTACTGGTCAAATTTCTGTATGTCAAAGAACCAGTCTACCTCCTGATTAATTTAGTCAGTTGTTAAAAAAAGTGGCTATTATGGATCCCTAATTATGTGATGGCTTGTTTGGTATCATGCATGATGGAGATGCATTAAATCAGAGCATGGCTCATATATACATGTATATTCCAAATAATCAACAAAATACTTTGTCTTTCAAGCTGTTCCTCTGTAATTTGTGGTGGTGCATGAATTGTCAAGATGTAGTCTGTTTCAGAGTCTCGAACATGGACCTTTATGTTTTTGGAGAGAAGTGGTGAGTCCCCAGTTGGAATCATAAACGTCATGTTCAAATTCTTCGGACACTCGTACCCAAGATGGAACTGATACAGCCGAGCTTCTGGGTAGTTCACATCAGAGACGTTCAAACTCAAAAACCCTGGAAATAGAATCAATATGTATCTTAATCCTTTAGCAAACAATCCTGTGTTTTAATGACCTCAAGGAAAGGCTTTTGAAAACATTAACCCTTTCCCACATGACAAAATTTAGACTATCTGAATTGGAAATATCTGTAAAGGACAGATATAATGTACATGTAATTCAAAAGATGATATCTGTCTTTGAATTGGTAGAAAACATTGTGGGTAAAGGAGAAAATGCTGGTTGCCAGCATTTTCTCTTTTCCCATCATGATTTCAAAAGTATTCTTTAGTAAGGGTTGTTAAAACTCGGGACTGTGTGGTAAAGGGTTAAGAGAAAAGGAATTATTTGAATGGTGTTTTACGCCCCTTTCAACAATACTTCTGTCATATCACTGCGACAGCTCACATATTCATGTACTTGCTGGGGTTCACCAGAACTAGGCTAGGGCTCTGAAGTGTCTAACAGTCTTGCCAAAGGACACTCCCATGAAAAACCGAGTGCATATCAACAGACTGCATAACTACAGAATATTCAGTTGAGGTAACTATCCAAGTGATTGATCTTGCGTTGAGCTGCATGGAAAAATGAGAGGGAAGGTTGAGTGAGATTGTTCCATGCAGCGTGAAGCATACACATGTAAAAGCTCATGGAAATTTACCTTTCTAGTAATATTTCTTTTATTATGCCATATATCTACATATTTAACCCTTTACCAAACCATAAAATTTGAGGCAATTCCAAACTGAAAGCATTTGCAGAAGACGAAATAAATGGGACTCAAAAATTGAAATTTGTTTCCAGAAGGGTAGAAAACATTGTAAGGAAAGGAAAAATGCGGGTTACCAGCATTTTCTCCTTTTCCCACAATGTTTTCTAAAGCTTTTTTTCTCAGGGTTGTTAAGAGTCGGGATTGTGTGGTAAAGGGATTAAACAACAAAATACTGGCAATTTCATTTAAAGAATAAGGAAAATATTCAGACAAATACTGTTTTAGTAATTATTTCAACCTTTTTTTACAAATGGTGAATGAATATCATAACACAATATTTGAACCACACTCAAAAAAAGAGTACAGTCATCAAATTTCATTGGCTAGAAGACTATAATTCACTTAGAAAATTCCATCATCCATAAATTATAGGAATATGTGAGACAAAAAAAAAAACTTGCACATATGTAACCAACCCCTACCTGGACACTCTTCCATTACAGCCTTCACTGTAACCAACCAGTGTGTCCCGTTAAATACCATATCTCCTGCCAAAGATCCGAAAACCAATCTCTTGGGATGATACACTGCTCGCAAAATAGATGTGTTCTTGTTCAGTCTTACACCCATGACAGGCATCTTAGTTCTGTTGAATATCAAGTAGGAACCTTTCTGACCTTCCTCTTGGACTGCAACTAAATCTGGGATCACTCTTAGCGGTTGACCTCCACTAGTTGCCATGACAACATCTTTCAAGGACATTTCCTGACAATTTTTCTTCCCTGCAAAACATGGCTTGAAAAGTAACTCAAAGACAGCAAGCCATCAAAAGAAGTGGTAAAATTCTTACAGTTTCCATTTATTCTTTACCAAATGGCGAAATCTTAGCCTTGTCCAACTGAAAGCCTTTGCAGGTGACAAATGTTACTCTAAACATGAAAATTGTCCTACATTATACATTAGGGTTGAAAACATTATCGGAAAAGGAAAAAATGCTGGTTATCAGCATTTTCTCCTTTTCCCACGTTGTTTAAAAAGGCTTTTTCTCTCAGGGTAGTTAATATTTGTGATAAAGTGGTAAAGAGTTAAATTACCAAAAGTCTATATTTCAGCCTTAAAATTTAAACTGTAACAGTGTTACAAATTAGAATTAAATTCTTGAAAACTGTTACACTCATCTTTCTAGATGGTAACACTTATAAATTCTGGGAACTATTTTGGGGGCATTTTCTCCTTTTGCAAGAATGTTTTCAATGAATTAGTGTATTCAACCTTAACTCTTAGGCTACTAAGTGCGACTCTATGGTCTTTTGTGGACAGTGTAGATCAAGACCTGTGCAGTCTGATCTTGGATCTAAGCTGTCCAATAAGGAGATATTTTTCCCCAAAAATAACTTTAAAAGCACCAAATTCAGGTTTTTTCTGTCAGTTTGAAAGTTTCTTTACAGATATTTAGCAGACTAAAGGTCAATTCATGTTAATCATTCATATATTGCAAGTCTACAGCAAATTTGTTTCCAAAAACAATAACTGAAGTCGATGCCAGAAGCTAAAATTTTAGACCTGTGCCAAACTGAAAACATTTGCAGAGGGCAAAATTAATCAAAGGTGACATAAATAATAGGTTTTGTCTTTGAAAGGGTAGAAAACAAAATTGCAAAAAAAAAATGCTTGTTACTAGCATGTCTTCCTTTACAATGATTTCTAAAGCCTTCTCTTTCAGGGTCATGTAAACACAGAATTACTTGATAAAGGGTTCACTCTTAACCACACAGTAAAGTTTTAGACTGATGAAATTCAACTCATATGCAGACACAAAGTTAAATGTAAATCAAATGAAAGTTTTTGTTTGTGAAAGAGTAGAAAAAATTGTGGAAAAAGGAGAAAATGCTAGTTACCAGCATTTTCTCCTTTTCCCACTGTTTTTTCAAAAGCCAACAGTGTTTTCAAAAGCCCTTTCCATCAGGGTCATAAGACTTGGAATTGCATGATAAAAGTTTAAAAAAAAAAAACTCTCATCACTGAGACCACAAAATCTTACCAAACTGCTTTGAGTTCACCCCAAATGGCTCATCCGGTCTAATAAATACATAGTTAGCTGATGCAGCTGTATTGACCAGACGTCGACCAACAGCCTGATATTTGCCCACTTGTACATCCTGACCGCCCCAGGCTGACTGCAGGAAGTCCGGTATCTCTGTTAAATGGGAATCTATTACAATCTCTATGATGTCATCCCTGAAAACATTAATGAACACAGATACTTTTTCAGTGTAAAACAATTTCTGATTGGCTAAGCAAAATGGCTGTTACTGAACGACAAAATTTCAGACTTGTCCAAATTGAAAGGATCTGCAGATAACAAATTTAATGTGGTTCAAATGACAGAATTTGTTCTTGATACTGTAGAAAACAATGTGGAAAAAGGAGAAAATGCTGCTTTTCCCTCATTGTTTTCAAAATCCTTCTTCCTCTGGGCCATTAAAACTTGGTATTGTTAGGTAAAGGGTTAATCTCAAGACTGTTTAGTAAACGTTTAGCCCTACCAGTCACAAACATTACTTTGTCATCCGGTCAATTGTTTTTATGGAGAAGACAGATATTCAAACAGATGTGTGTTACATTCTAAAATACCAAATTTTGAGGGAAAATAACTCTTCAAATAACAATGGAAGATATCAAACAAGAGGGCCATGATGGCCCTGTATCGCTCCACTGGCTTATAAATATAAACCATAAATACTGAACATTTCAATTCTGAGCCAAATGGTTTCAAAATGAAGACTTACAAAGTTTTCTCTGTAAAAGCCCATGTGAAAGTTGAGACCCGCAGGGCAAAGCCATTTTTGATCCCAGAGCTATAATTACTTGAACCCTGGTAGAGGTCCACAAGATAAAGCCACATGCCAAAATAATACAAGTCTATGCTGTATGGTTATAAATAAGGTGATTTTCAAGTTTCGTCCATATGAAGCCTCTGTAAAACATAAGACCCCTGATGCACGGCTAATTTCAAAAAAAAAAAAATCTAGTGATCCAGATTTGGTAGCCCTTGGGTTTGCGGTTAGGAGCAAAAGGATTTTTTGAATTTTCACCCTGTAAGCACATGTTTATGACCAAATTTGGGAGTTCTTGGCCTTATGGCTAGTAACAAGACGGTTTCTGAAGTTTTCACTCCATAAACCCGTGTAAAACTTGTGACCCCTGGTGCAGGGCCAAGGGTTGTAACAAGGGTTACAACCCTAGATCCTAGGGTTGTAACTTGGGCCCTCTTTGTAGTTGTCCACTAGATAGTGCTATAATTATGCAAAATTTGGTAGCCCTAAGCCTTATGGCTTTGTACACCAAGATTTAAAAGTTTTCCCTATATAAGCCCATGTAAATCTTGTGAACCTCCCCCTCCCCAAGGCCCCCACCCCCCAGCATGAGGCCAAATTGACCCCAGGACTGTAATTTGGGCACTTTTGGTAGACCCCCACTAGATCAAGCTAAATGCAAAATTTGGTAGCTCTAGGCCTTATGGCTAGGTGCTGGAAGATTTCTTAAGTTGTCACTATGTAAGCCCATGTAAAACTTGTGACCCCTGCAGCGGAGCCAATTTTGACCCCAGGGCTAAAATTTTGGCCTGCTTGGTAGAGGCCCACTAGATATAGCTACATGCAAAATTTGGTAGCTCTAGGCCTTATGGCTAGGTACAGGAAGATTTTCAAAGTTTTCTCTATATAAGCCTATGTAAAACTTGTGACCCCTGGGGCAGAGCCAATTTTGACCCCAGGGCTATAATTTGAAGAAACATGATAGAGGTCTACTACATAAAGCTACATGCCAAATTTGGTAGCCCTACGCCTTATGGTTTCAGACAAGAAGATTTTTAAAGATTTCCAATATTTTTCACTTTTGTTGCCATGGCAACCAGAGTTTTTGAAGGAATTAAATTCTTTCAAGAACTTCTGAAGAGGACCATGGCAGGATCATTTCTGTGAAGTTTCATGAAAATTGGATGGGTAGTTTCAGAGAAGAAGATGTTTGAAATAAAAGTTAACGCACGGACGGACAGACGGACGGACGCACGCATGGACGCACGGACGGACGCACGGACGCACGACGGACACCGGGCCATGACAATAGCCCCCTGGCCTTCGGCCAGTGGAGCTAAAAATTGTGTCATGATAATCTACACAAACTGGCTAAAAACTGTTTAACCCTTTACCACACAATCCCGAGTTTTAACGACCCCAAGAAAGAGGCCTTTGGAAAACATTGTTGGAAACGCAGAAAATGCTGGTAGCCAGCATTTTCTCCTTTTCCAACAATATTTTCTACCTTCTAAAAGACAGAAATCATCATTTTAGCTACCTTAATGTTGTTGTCTGCAAATGCTTACAATTTGGACCAGTGTAAAATTTCGTCATTTGGTAAAGAGTTAAAATTCAATAGCAGCAAAACTAAAGGACACAAACATAACTATGTATATATATGCATACTGACAGATGGATGAGCAGAAAGAAAAACAGATGGATGCAATCCACTTTGATTTAACTCCTTACCAAACAAAAAATTTTTGGACTGGACCAAATTCAAAGCATTTGCAGACGACAAATTAAATGTTGCTAAAATAATGATTTCTGTCTTTGATAGAGTTGAAAACATTGTTGGAAAAGGAGAAAATGCTGGTTACCAGCATTTTCTCCTTTTCCCACAATGTTTTCAAAAGCCTTGTCCTTCAGGGTCATTAAGTTAAAACTCGGGACTGTGTGGTAAAGGGTTATAAATATCTTATTTCATTAAATAGAAATTGGGTTGGACCATAAGTTCTTTGGGTCTGCTCTCCACATATTTTTAACTAGGTATAATATTGTACAATAGCACAAAACTTATTTTAAACATATTGATAGCACAGACCAACTGAGAGAGAGAGAGAGAGAGAGAGAGAGAGAGATATGGTCCGGTATATCCCAAGTACCCTAAATTTGGATAATTGGGTATTAAATAGCAATGAAAGTTTTATCTAAGTACAGTATCTAAGTAAAGTTGATATACTTTTTGGATGTTTTTCCAGTGGTTTGCCAGGTATGGTCACTGTAGACAGTCAGCTCTCTCACAAAGGTTTTCCTCTGTCGCAAGTGCCAATAGACTACCGTATACTGAACCTTGACTAACTGTTGACCAAGAATGGGTTGAACATGACACAGAAATACATCGCCTGTAGGGTACACTGGTCTCAACTCAAACTGTGCTATATTTCCTCTAGTACAACTGTAAAGAAAATTCATTATTCAACTCACTGTTACATATAAAATACATACATACCAACTGCGTGTTTGAACTTTTTGGAAATACTCTAGGAAAAATTGCAGCTGCGGGTTCAGTGTGACAATAATCATCATGATACATGCATAATGCATAATACACAACAGCTAGATATTCCAGCCCTGTTTTTAATATGTTATTATTGATATTCCTTATTATAGGTCAATGTCTTCCTTTAGTTTTCAATCATTACTCAGTTATGTTTCAATGAATATTTTCTGACATCAAAAAAGACTCGCATAAATAACCCTTTACCAAACAACAAAGTTTCAGACTTGTCCAAACTTACAGACAAGATATTCAGTGAGACTTTGAAACTGTAGAAAACATTGTGGAAATACGAGAAAATGCTTTTTCCTACAATGTTTTCAAAAGTCTTTTTCTTCCTACGGGTTGTTAAAACGCAGGTTTGTGTGGTAACAGAATAACAATTTCAAGGCTTTTTGGTTTTTTTGCCAGAACTTTCAATACAATATTGGATGGTGTATATCTATGATCAAACTGCAATCATATTGCAGTCTGATCTTGAATGACACGGTTAGCAAATGCGAAAAAAATTGACTTGACATAATAAGAGTAATGAATTAGCACTCTCACGGGCCATATCACCAACTGGATGCCTTGTCACTTGATCAAGAAAAAAAACAAAGGACTGTAACACCAGTAATTCGTCAACCAATTATAACGAAAGATGCACAGGCGTGAGTTCCCCTAGCAGGTAGGTTTCTGTTCAAATTTCTGCCAAATGGGTTAAAAAGCATAGGACGACAACGGGGCACATAACTGCACCTAGCAACTGATGGACAACCTCATTCCAATATGCTTTTTGAGGTGGATATAATTACAAAAATTTTTATCATTGTTTTAAAAGCCAAAGTAATAATACAGTTTCCACTACCTGATAACTTTACATCTGTCATCATGGTAATTCCGACACTCATCTCTGCATTTCTCAGTAGCACAGCAACTTAGACAGAGTGGCAGACGGGGTGATCTGTCACTTTCGTCAGTGGCCTTGACCATACATTCGTCATTATTGGAGGGCATCTCCTGGACACAGTTTCTGGAACAGTTCTCACATGCCTGATGTCTCTTGGCACACCTGAAACATATCAATGTCATAAATTCCTGCAGATGACTTTTTCTTGTCTTGCAGCAGACAACTTTAGGACAATAAGCAGTTCAGCCCTTTGTTTTCACATGTCATCACGTTTAACTCTTTACCTTTATGACAACATTTTGGACTAGTCCAAATTGAAAGCATTTGCAGACGACAACATAAATGAGTGAAAAATTGAATTTTGTTTTGGGAAGGCTAGAAAACAATGTGGGAAAAGGAGAAGATGCTGGTTACCAGCATTTTCTCCTTTACCCACAATGTTTTCATAAAAGTCTCCTTCACTGGGTTGTTAAAAGTCGGGTTTATTAGGTAAAGGGTTAAAATCTTAGTTCTTTACCATATTACAAAATCCTAGACAAGTCTAAATTGAAAGTATTTGCAGACAATAAATCATAATGTGGTTCAAAAATGATCAGGAGTTGTCTTTGAAAGGGTAGAAAACATTGTTGGAAAAAGAGAAAATGCTGGTCACCAGTAGACAAAAAAATGTCGACAGAAGGTAACCAAGAGCACAGCAGCTGCCTTTGCTTTTCACTGAAAATTTTATCATTAAAGTCTAAAATTATGGGAAAATTATGTCCAAAACATTTTGATATTTGCCTGCTCTTCTTGTATGGGTTCCCCTCCTGAATGCTCACCTCTGAGGAGCTGATTTAATTGCTACTGCAGACAGTGTAGATCAAGATCAGACTACACAGACCTTAACCCTTAGGCTGCTAAGCGCGGCTCACTGACCTTTTGCGGACAGCGTAGATCAAGATCAGACTGCACAAAACGTGCAGTCTGATCTTGAATATACTCTGTCCGATAACGAGATAACTTTCCTCCAAAAATACCATTGAAATAGGGAACTCTGGGTGTTTTACTATCGGCTTGAAAGTTCCATTTAGGGATAAGGGTTAAAAGATGACAGCAATATCAGAGAGTGTCATGGTTTTGGCATGGTGGCAAACAGGGCCATGACAATGAATACCTGGACTCTTTCTTCCAAAATAGCCAAACAATATTTTGAATGACTTACTCTTCCGAGCTTTCCTGCCAAGTAGTTTCTGTTTGCTCATAGCTTTCTGACCTGAGATTCTGGAAAACGTCAATCAGGGGTCCTGGCTCTGTACAGAAAACAGAACGTTCTTTTGTTCTGTCAACATCGGGAAAACTATGAAGACTCCCATTACACTTTTCCATGGTATCAAATCCTTGTGATGTGTTGCCTTTATAAGATACACCCTAAAACATGCAGACAAACTAATTAACCCTTATCCTGTTGAAGAAAAGAAATGAAACTTTCAAGCAGATAGTATAAGCCCAAAACTTTCGTGCTTCAAAGGTATTTTTTGGGGGAAGCTATCTCCTTATGGAAGAGTGTGGATCAAAGATCAGACTGCACATTCTGTGCAGTCTGATCTTGATCTACGCTGTCCGCAAAAGGTCAGTGAGTCATGATAAGCAGCCTAAGGGTTAACTCTCAACAAAATTTTTAACTTGTCCAATTCAAAATGTGAAAAAATATGCATACAATAAATGAGGTTCAAAAGAAAGTACATGTATTCTTTTGAGAAAGGGCCAAAAACATTGTGGAAATAGAAGAAAATGTTGGTAACTACCATTTCCTTCTTTTCCCACAAAGTTCTCGAAATCCTTTTTCCTCTAGGATAGTTGTTTTACAGGCTTTCACCATCACTGTGTAGATATGATTTTTTTTCACCAGCAATTGAAAAAAAATGTTAAACATTATTTGTTAGAAAGCACTTCCTTATGAAAAGAAAATGCTCTTTTTCCCACAATCTTTCATGACGTGAAAAAAAACAATTTTTTTAATTTACATTAACTCTTTGCCAGACACTATTTATCGGTCCAAATTGACAACATTTAGTCTAACTCTTTACTGCACAATCCTGACTTTTAACGACCCTGTGAGAGAAGCCTTTTGAAAACATTGTGGGAAAAGGAGAAAATGCTGGTAACCAGCAATCTCTTCTTTTCCCACAATGTTTTCTACCCTTTCCAAAACAAATTTCAATTTTTCAATTACATTTATAGTCATTTGCAAACGCTTTCAACTTAGACAGTCTAAAATTTTGATGTTTGGTAAAGAGTTAAACATATTTATTTTTGTACATGTATATCAATGGCGAAACAATTCTAACAGTTCATAATTAATCATTCTTGATGACTGATTCTTGGAAAACCTTAAGCAATTCTCACGCTGTGATGTGGAAAGTTCCCATGGTTGGACCCGCTCATCACTGAATTTGAACCTGAAACCTTTGATATGAAAGGCTGACACTTTATCTCCACACTACTGTCTCCTAAATAAAAGCATCAACCCCTTACCAAACAATCCCAGTTTTCACAACCCTGGAAAAGAAAGGGTTAAAAACAATGTGGAAAAGGTTAAGAGACAAGAAATTAAATGTGGCTCATATTTTAACAGAGTCAAATAAGTTTCCACCATATTTCCTTTATTCAACTTTGATACAAATGATGAAATATTATAAAATACATACCATGTGTGTCACATAGGTCAAGTTGTACATCTTTGGAACTGGGTATGCACACTGGTCTAAGATATGTGCCAGTCCATCTAAGTCTGAATCAAGCACCTCCTCTGAATGATTTACAGAAGCAAACTGACTTATCGGCTTGAAGTATTTAATCTCCAGATCAATCCATGACTCTGCCCCTAGCCCTGAATTGATAAGAAAACACTAAAAGTGACATCATTGAAACATTAATTTATTGCCTATCTTATAGCCTGAGTCTACTCAGATGGGAAAGCAAGTGGATACAGTGTTATATTTTCCTACCCCAACATATTTTGCTGTCAAAGATTGTGGCTTTATGCTACTGCTTTCTAACCATTGTAACAAATTAACCCTTTACCATACAATCCTGTGTTTTAACATCTCTGAAAACAAGGCTTTTAAAAACATTATATGAAAGGAGAAAATGCTTGTAACTGGCATTTTAGAAGAGAAAGAGGCAACAAGCAGGAAGAGAAGGCAAGAAGGAGGAGGAGGAAACAAGGAGGAGGAGGAAGCAAAGAGGAAAGGGAAAGGGAAAGGAGGAGGAAGCCAGGAGGAGGAGCAAGAATGAGTGGCAAGAATGAGGGGTAAGGAGGGGTAAGAAGGAAGAGTATGATAGCGATGAGGAGGGCAAGGAGGGAGGAGGAGGGTGAGGCAAAAGAAGAGGGTAATGAGGATGAAGGGGAGGGGGCGAGGAGAGGAGGGGCAAGGAGGAGAGGGGGAAGTAAGAAGGAGGGGACAGGCAAGGAGAGGGAGGAGGAGGCAAGGAGAGGGAGGAGGAGGCAAGGAGCAGAAGGAGGGCAAGGATGAGGAGGGCAAGTAGGAGAAGGAGGAGAGGTAAAGGACGGGGGGGAGGAGGAGGATGCATACCTGTTGAATCCTTTCTAAGTTTTATCGTCACCCCACTTGAGTCCAGAGAATGGTATGGAATGTTGGAAAATTCCTCTCCTACAGCTGTGAGATCATCCAATATGATATTTGATGACAACAGAGGGGCTGGTAGTGTGGACTTGTCTGCAATAAATGATCAATATGCACATGGAGATGTACCGAGCAATATAATTAATCATCAAAATGTTTCCAAATATTCCTGGCTCTGCCAATTTCTTTCCGAGGATTGATGATAGTCATTGCAAAAGGGTTCAATCCTCTCTTACCACTGACCATTGTTTCAACCCAATGGCTCGGAAAGAATATTGTGCATAGTACTAGTGTAAGAAACTCCAGGAACTTGCATGGCTAGGTGCACTGGCCACTGCAATATAACTGAAATAATGCTGAAAACAGTGTTAAACACCATACAATCAAACCAAACTTTTAAAGCATCTAAAAAATGCATCAAATTTGCATTTTATCAATTTGTCACTTAATTTTCCTAACAAATGAAGTTAGCATTAACCCTTTACTAGACAACGAAATTTTAGACTCATCCAAATTGAGAGCAATTACAAACAACTAACTACGTGTGGCCCAAATATGGTATTTGTCTTTAAACGCTTGTTAACAGGATTTCCTTTTTTATACAATATTTTCAAGTACCCTTTTTTTCTGGATCATTGAAACACAAAATTGCTTGTTAACTCTTTAGGCGCCAAATAAGCAAACTTGGCTTCTTTTGATGGCTGTAAATACAATCCACTGAGTCTCCGGAAGATTTATATCATATAGGCTTGACCAAACAAGCGGAGGGCATGGATCAAAGATCAGACTGCACGTTCTATGCAGTCTGATCTTGATTTATGCTGTCCGCAAAAGTCCCTGTTTTTGCCTATGGTGCTGAAAAGGTGAAAGGGTTATGGTGCAAATACTGTATGTTCACATTAACCCTTTCCCAAACGACAAATTTTGGACTGGTCCAAATTGAAAGAGTTTGCAGACGACAATTTTAAATTTGATGAAAATGACAGAAAGGTCTCTAAAAGGGTAGAAAACACTGTGGGAAAAGGAGAAATTGCTCGTTACGAGCAATTTCTCCTTTTCCCACAGTGTTTTCATAAGACTTGTACTGCAGAGATGTGAAAACCAGGGCTTGTTTGGGAAAGGGTTAACTAGTCACATATGGTCAAAAAAAAATTGACAATCAACTTTGAAAGCAAATCTGATTAGGCCTTGGTCTACTATGCGCAATATTTTCACCCCAAAACAGTAGTACCTGGGTTATTTCAATTTGGCAAATCATAAGCTAGAACAAGAGCAATGCAAGTGGGAGCCAAGGTTCAGGCCAAAACTCAGATGCAGTGGCTTAAATTAACCCTTTACCGCACAATGCTTCCTTTTGATGCCCTTAGGAAAGAAGCCTTTTGAAAACATTGTGGGAAAAAGGAGAAAATGCTGGTAACCAGCATTTTCTCCTTTTCCCACAATGTTTTCTACCCTATCAGAGAAAAATTGCACCATTTGAGCCACACTGACATTGTCGTCTGCAAATGCTCTTCATTTGGACAAGGCTAAAATTTTGTCGTCTGGTAAAGAGTTAATGGGTAAAGTTTTATACCAAGCAATAGTACTTTTTACATCAAAAGAGGGGCATAACGATGTCAAAAATATTTTGAGAATTACCTGTCCTATTGGTATGCGTTCCATTTAACTCTTTACCACACAATCCTGAGTTTTACGATGCTGAGAAAGAAAGCTTTTGAAAACATTGTTGGAAAAGGAGAAAATGCAGGTAACCAGTACAGACAGAAATCATTGTTTAAGATACCTTTAGTTTGCTGTCTGCAAAATGCTTTCAAATTGGATGAGTACAAAATTATGCTGTCTGTTAAAGAGTTAATATGTAACAAATAGCCCAAAATTGAAGCAAATATCTGACAGAGATATCAAAAAATGTTTAAAGTTTTAGCATAATGACAACACAGATGGCGAGAGTGCTATGACAACATCTTGGGAAAACAGTCGAGTTAAAAAATGTCGGATTACCAACCTTTACACACTCTATTTTCATATGCTGAACATTGTGTAAATTCATATTCATTGTTGGTTGCATTACACCTCGGATCACAAACTGAAATACAAAACATAAAATGGTTAGATTACAAAAGGACATTATGAATTATTTTGAAAACAAAATCTTCTAAGCTTTGTGAAAAGAAAAAATGAAGGAAGAACAGCCATGAGAGAATAAGACTTTTGGTAACTTCTTACCTGCCAATTCAAAATGTTTCCCATAACATAGGTTCCAGACTTATTACACTCATGTTGTAAACATCTCTTGAAACAGTTTGTGGAAAGTAGCAATAATTGCTCTTTACAAGAAATTCCTTCTTTTCCAAAAAAAAAAAAATCTAATTAATTTAAAAAAAAAAATCATTGTGTCCATTTATTTGACCCCTTTTGGAAGATCTAGGGGAAAGGACTTTAAATCTTTACCAAAGTTTTGACTTGAGTAAATTTAAAGCATCTACAGACAAAACTTTGATTGTGGCTCAAATGATGAACCTTGTCTATGATAGGGTAGAAAACATTGTGGGAAAATGGTGGTTACCAACATTTTCTCTGTTTCCCACAAAGTTTTCAGAAGCCTTCTTCTTTGGGGTGGTTGAAACTTGGCATTGTGTGGTTAACGGTTGAGTGTTGGTTACAAGTGAAAGCTCCCTTCTGAAACATTTTCTACTCTTTCAAAAAAACAAATCCAATCAATTGAACAAAATGTAGTTTTTGTGTCTGTAAATGCTTTTGGTATGGACAAGCCATTTTTCTTCTTTGATAAAAGTTAAAGTTTGGAGACACAGAAGTGATTACACGTCCTGGTTTCACATTCAAAAACCAACCTAACTATGATAATTATTTAGATTCTCCAATCTATAACTAGCCATCCGATTGGCTGGAAATTGCTATCTCAGCCTATCAGATACCTACATGTAGTCTTTGATTTTAAATAAGAATTGAATTCAGATTTACAACCAGATTAGATCTGGAATTGTGAGTATGGATATGGGTCTAGAGGCTGCATTTGTAAGAAAGGCATTTGTCTAACTCTGAAATATGTAAAACTAAAAAAGCAAATGTACCTTTGAATGAAAAGCATGCATTTAACTTTCTAATACTAAAGATAGGAAACACAATAATCTTTGTGGTTTAATCTCTGCAGTTGACATTTTTGTATATAGCCATCACCAGACAGAATTTTGGTGTAGAGATAAGGAGACAGGAAAAAATGGGGCTAAATTAAAGTACCGTAACCCTTTACCACACAATCTAGAGTTTTAACAACCAGAAGAAGACTTTTGAAAACATTGTGAGAAAAGAAGAAAATACTGGTAACCAGCATTTTGTCCTTTTCCCACAATGCTCTCTACCCTTCCAAAGGAAATATAATATCATTTCAGCAACACTCAATTTGTCTGCCAATGCTTTCAAATTGGACATGTCCAAAATTTTGCAGTCTGGTAAAGAGCTAAAGGTATTCTCAATACATGCACCTGAACTTTCCACTATAATGCGGTTGCATAGGGCATTTTATCACATAACCTCGCTTGTTTTCAGTGTAATATACCCATCATAAATTTTCTGATCTTATACACCTTTGATATCACAATTGTGATGTCATTTTTGACATCATTTTGTACATATTTCATAGAATTGAATAGGTTTTTATGGTTATTATTGCATGTGCATCTATAGATTGTTTTGCATCTTCTGACTAATAATTTGTGAAACACTGTCATGTGATAAAAAGAATCTGACATTTGTTGGCTTATAAGATAAAAATTTTATTACATTTGTTAAGAAAAAATGTTATTAACTCTTTACCACACAACGACTTTTAACGACCCTGAAAAAGAAGCCTTTTGAAAACATTGTTGGAAAAGGAGAAAATGCTGGTAACCAGCATTTTCTCCTTTTCCCACAATGTTTTCTACCAGCATTTTCTCCTTTTCCAACAATGTTTTCTACCTTTTCCCAAACAAATTTCAATTTTTGAGTCACATTTAATTTGTTGTCTGCAATTGCTTTCAATTTGGACCAGTCTAAAATTTTGTCGTGTGGTAAAGAGTTAAGCTCATCAAAGGCTTGCTTAACTCTTTACCAAACAACAAAATTTTAGACTTTTCCAAATTGAAAGTATTTGCAGACAACAAAATAAATGTGACTCAAAAATTGAAATTTGGGTTGAGTTGGGTAGAAAACATTGTGGGAAAAGGAGAAAATGCTGGTTACCAGAATTTTCTCCATTTGCCACAATGTTTTCAAAAGCTTTCTTTTTCAGGGTCGTGAAAAGTCAAGATTGTATGGTAAAGGGTTAATAACATTTTCCCTAGACTCGTTTAATAAAATTTTATCTCAAACACCAACTGTCAGATCCTATACATCTCTGTCTGCGAAAAGTAAAAGACAGACAGTAGGATGTACATATAGATGAACTGACAGGATAATTCCCACATGTCCGAGAAAACATATATTTTGCAGGGGTTATAACTAGTCTAGAGTGGAAAAGCCATAAAGAGCCACTATAACAGATAAACCAGCTAACTTACTCCTGCATGCAGCATCAGTCTTATTTGAACAACGCTGTTTCATATAATAGTTTTCACCACAGGATTTTGTGCATTCTGAAAAAGGTAGTTAAAAAAAAGTGTCAACACTAAAAACAACAAAACCAACTAAAAACAACAACTGCCCACTAAAACTTAACCATAAGAGCCCCAAAGTTACCCAACAGTGATTTACAGTCTAGGAATGAGAACCTTGCTTTTAATTCTTTACCACACAACAAAGTCATAGACTTATCCAAATTGAAAGAATTAGCAGATGACAATTTAAACATGACTCAAATGATGGAATTTGCCTTTGAATGGGTAGAAAACATTGTGGAAAAAGAAGAAAATGCTGGTTACCAGCATTTTCTCCTCTTTCCACAATGTTTTCAAAAGGCTTTTTTCTCGTGGTTGTTAACAGTCCGGATTGTGTGATAAAGGGTTAATAAGTTGCTTATTACTTCAACATTGCTTTTGTCTAAAATGTTTTGGCAAATGGACTGTGTCAATCAAAGATCAGACTCATTTTAGTGCAGTCTAATATTGCTCTACACTGTCCCCAAATGCAACTTAAGTTATGAAAAGCGCTTCAAGGCTTGAAGTTGAATTGGAAGAAGAGTGTAAAGATGCAAATGTATATTAAGAGTTGAACTTTCTACAGCCCAACCCCATCCCCACCAAATATCTATATCCTTTCATGTTTATTTTTCATGGCAAAACAAAACAAAATCTTACATTTCTCATTTTACCTTTTTATACTTCTAGAAAATAAAAGCCTGACTGATAGAAATATTTTGATATTCATTTTTAAAAAAAAAAAAAACAAGTTGGACTGTTGGTTTGGTCCAGAATTCACAGGGAGCTGATTTCAAAGTAACTGTCAAAAAAAAATTGGAGAAAAAAAGAACACAGATTCCACAATACCTTCAGTAACCATGTTTTACTCATACCAGAAAATCCCTAGCTGTAATGACCCTCTCAGAGAAAACTTTCGATAATATTGTGGGAAAAGGAGAAAATGCTGGTAACCAGCATTTTCTCCTTTTCCCACAATGTTTTCAATCCTCCTGGAGACTACTTTCCCGAAGATGAAAGCTCGTTTTCCTCTTTATGCCACTAATACTAGCCGGAGTCACAGGGAAAAACAAAAACTGTTGAAATAAGGCATGTCCCACAAACAGCTGAAAGGCTTTTTTTCTGAATTAGGAGGACCTTTAGAACATAATTCTGAACAAAACAATGACCAGTACAACAAGAAGACATAACGGATGTCACAAAAATACCACTGAAAATACGACATTACGTCACAAAGACAACAAAATGTGGCTTCTCTATTGAAAGAATTACTTTCTACTGGCTTGCGCATGCTATCAAAAAACAGTTATGTAATTTTTTGAGAGAATCATGAATTAGAAATAAACTTTCCTTTATATAAGCAAAATTCAAATTTACCTTTTTATATCAGAAATGGTTATTTAAATATACCTCCTACTGCTTAAGTCACATAGAATTGTTTGAATGCACAAAAAAGCCTCATTTTCAAAGGTACAAAATGATGAAAAATATGGAAGAAAGAGTACAAAATGCACTCAGTAATGAAGTTTCTTTGTCTATAAATGTATGTTCATCCATAAATATTCTACAAGCTCAAACAGTTCTGAATGATAATGTATAAATGTACTGATACTTTTCAAATTTTTCATAATGAAAAGTAACATCTACTTTATTGTGAAAAATCAAGGGAAATCAGTATGACATTCCTAGATTTATTATGAAAAACTGAGCACATCTGAAGAAT
Source organism: Tridacna gigas (assembly GCA_945859785.2). Taxonomy (NCBI): domain Eukaryota; kingdom Metazoa; phylum Mollusca; class Bivalvia; order Cardiida; family Cardiidae; genus Tridacna; species Tridacna gigas. Next base: position 14,692,677 of record OX244043.2, read on the forward strand.
TTCTATAACATTTGTTGTTATTTTTTTAGCAGGTCAGGTTTTTTCAACTAATGCCCATATCAGCATTATTTGACTTACAAAGCAACAAAATTTCACACCATCATTTTTCAACAGCTTGAACCTATGACACCCCATTTTCAAGGTAAGAGGACATTTTGTTTAACTCTTTACCAAAAGTCAAAATTTTGGACTTGTCCAAAACCAAAGCATTTGCAGATGACAAAGCAAATCTGATGCAAAGAGTGGGATTTGTCTTTGAAAGGGTAGAAAACATTGTGGAAAAAGAAAAAAAATGCTGGTTACCAGCATTTCCTTCTTTTCTCACAATCTCTTTAAAAGCCTCCATCAGGATTGTTTGACAAAGGGTTAAAGAATTACTCACATACAAAAATACTTAGAACAGAAAATGTACTTACCTTTGCAAACTTTTGGACTATCACCCATACATGGTCTAACTTCGTATGTCCCTTTCTCACAGTCTACAGAACAATCTGGAAAAATGAAAAATATTATCGTTTAATCTTTGCTGCATAAGACTATAGTCTTCTGCATATAACCCTTAACCCTTTACCACACAATCCCGACTTTTGACGACCCTGAGGAAGAAGACTTTTGAAAACATTGTGGGAAAAGGAGAAAATGCTGGTAACCAGCATTTTCTCCTTTTCCCACAATGTTTTCTACCCTATCCAAAACAAATTTCAATTTTTCAGTCACATTTATTTTGTCGTCTGCAAATGCTTTCAATTTGGACCAGTCTAAAACTTTCTCATATGGTAAAGAGTTAAGTCTTAACCGAACAACAAGATTTAGACTGGTCCAAATTGAAAGCCTTTTCAGATGGTAAATATATGTGTCTTAAACAATGGCATTTGTCTTTGAAAGAGACGAAAACATTGTGGGAAAAAGGATAAAATACTCGTTAACAGCATTTTCTCCTTTTCCCACAATGTTTTCGGTGGCAGTTTCCAAAGCGTTGTTAAAACATAAGAAAGAGTTGAATTACTAAATCACTAAATAAATTTTATTCAAGTATCAAGCCAATAGATAAAACCAAAATATTGCAATCTCAAAGTTTTTCTTTTCTGAAAATTCTTACCTGATCAGGCAGTGTAGAGCCTGGATCATACGGCATAATTCTGTGCAGTCTAAGCTTGATCTACACTGTGCATAAAAGCACATTAAGATGCACAAAGCATAGAACTGGCTAAGACATCAAAGAAAAACCTTTTTTTTTTAACCCTTTACCACACAATCCCGACTTTTAACGACTCTGAGAAAGAAGTCTTTTGAAAACATTGTGGCAAAAGGAGAAAATGCTGGTAACCAGCATTTTCTCCTTTTCCCACAATGTTTTCTACCCTATCAAAGACAAACTCCATCATTTGATTAACATTTACATTGTTGTCTGCAAATGTTTTCAATTTGGACAAGTCTACATTTTTGTCGTGTGGTAAAGAATTAACAAAAATCACTGTTTTCAGTCTTTGAAAAAAGTAAATTGTACATATAAAGTTACCCTTTACATTTGTTCAAAACCTTACCTAAACTCTTCACTACCACACAACAAAATGTTGAACTTTTCCATATCATTATAATGCAAAGTATTTCCCCACCAAGAAAGAGAGAAACATAAGATTACTGATAATTAGCACAGTGAAACAACTGCCTAAACATTTACAAATTAACCCTTTACCATACAGTGCCGCCTTTTGATGCCCCGGGGAAAGAAGCCTTTTGAAAACATTGTAGGAAAAGGAGAAAATGCTGGTAACCAGCATTTTCTCCATTTCCCACAATGTTTTCTACCCTGTCTAAGAAAAGCTGCACCATTTGAGCCACATTGAAATTGTCGTCTGCAAATGCTTTCAGTTTGTACAAGGCTAAAATTTTGTCGTCTGGTAAAGGGTTAAATGTGGCTAAAATGATGTGGCTTGTATATTAGAGGGTAGAAAACATAATGGAAAAAAAAAATGCTGGTTACCATCAATGTTTTCAAGAGCCATTTTCCTGTCAGTGTTGTTAAAACTCTGTATTGGTAAAGAGTTAAGCATCAAACAAGCAATCAAGCATAAATTGATGTTTGTTTTACTGTGTCTCTCATTCAGCTAGATACAATCATAGACAATTACCTGGATTAAACTTACCCAAACATTTATCATTGTAGTTGTACAGTTTATATCTAGCCAGGCAGAGGCAATCATAGGATCCAGGATAGTTAGCACAGCCAGACTGTGGATGGGAACATCTTGCCATACCATTCTGACATTCATTCAAATCTGAAAGAAAATTTAATAGTTAGACATATAGGATCTGACACAATGTTGCACTTGAAAAAGAATCTTTTTAAGTGTCTACAAAAATTGTTAACGAGTCTTTGGAGGGCTAAATAATATTTTTTCTTCACAAGATTAAGAAAAGTTTACCTAAAAAGCCAAGAAGTGTACAAACAGTTTTCTCACATAACTGTATTTCAAGCATTACAGTTCATAATATGTGAAAATAAAGGCCCACAAATACTGGTGCACGACATTTCGTAGAAAATCTGTTTCAGCGAAATCCATTTATGTTTTAAAATACCAATTGCTAAATTTCTAGATTTATGTCATGGAAAGCTCTGTCTGGGAAGAAGATATGGGCCACAATTCTTCTGGGTTAGGGTAAGGGTCAGGGCTAGGGATCGTTTTCCATTTTCCAGAACATGGTTTTCAACGAAATGTCAAAATGTCGCACACCCACAAATACATGTGTATTGAGATTTTCATGAGACATATTCACTTCTCTGACAGGTAAGTATTCATTTCTTGGACAGGTCTGTACATTTATGTCCATGACAAAAAAACAAAGCTCAACAGAAACTTATTTATAACAACTTGATTTTTAAATCTGAAGATAAAAAATTTTAGTTTTGTCAGGATTATCAATTTGGAAAGTTGAATCATTAGGAAAATCGAGGTCAGCAAAATTTTAAACCCCCATGCCCTCTTTGATGAAAAAAAAAAAATGGGAAAAAGAAATTAAAGTAAACCATTAAACAGGTAGACAAAAGTTTCAGAAAAGATACTAAAACACTGTTTACTTTACTGAAACTCATTAATAGGATAATTATGGAAAACCCCCCCTTTATACATATTTCCAGACAAGACCAAAAATATGGTAATGAAGACTGAGATAATTTGCATACTGCAGATGCTTTCAAATAAAAAAAATTGAACACATAGGGTATATTTGTCCCAAAGTATTTCCATTGCTCTATTAGATGCTCACCACTAAAATTCCTATGCCTTGCCTGGTAAACTTTTCCAATCCAAGCACCAACCATCTACATTGTATCTCTCTTTCTTTTTAGCTTGGACTATTTTTAATGGAATCTTCATAAACGAAAATAAGCTTTATCAGTTTGATTTTTTTTCACTAAATCCTGATAATTTTTTATCCTCTCTAAGAAAATGGAAAAAAAAATTGAAGAGCGCAAGGGGCTTAAAGAAACAAGGTGTATGATTGTAGAGCTTTGAGTAAAGGCAACACTTGCTTGTCTCAAACCTGTGTACTATAAGAAACTTTGTAATGGTTTTACTCTTTTTGCTTTTTTTTTTTCAAGAAAAAAACATTCCTGGCTAGGGGTATGAAAAGTCACATTTAATTGGTAATGACAAGTGACTTGTTTCCAAAGCTTATTTTCACTACCCTGAACCATGGTTACTGATACCTTACCTATACATTCCCCTTTCCTCATTTCGTAACCATGATTACAGATACATTGTCCTGTATTGTCATCACATCCATGGAGACAGCGTTTGTTGGAACACCAGGTGGAGTTAAAGTTGTGTAGAATGGGATCATGTGCACCTGGACAGGGACAAATAAATACAAATTGTGTTTAGCAGCATCTAAAAGAAAAAGCCTGAAAATACTTCAGAGAAAAACTAGGTCAAGATTAGATGGCAGAGCATTCAGAGTCTGATCTTGGATCAATATTCTTTTAATTCTGTATCACACAATCCAGAGTTTTAACAACCCTGAGGAAGAAGCCTTTTGAAAACATTGTTGGAAAAGGAGAATATGCTGGTATCCAGCATTTTCTCCTTTTCCAATGTTTTCCACCCATTCAAAGACATTTGTCATTTAAGCAATACTGAATTTGTAATCTGCAAATGCTTTCAATTTGGACAAGTTTAAGATTTTGCTGTATGGTAAAGAGTGAACGTTTTCTGTTATAGTGCTGTTCTTCTCGCAATGTGTAGTCCATTTCAACCAGCTTGTCTTAAAATATTGGTCAAAATATATCTGTTACTTCTTTATTTAACCCTTTACCACACAATCCCGACTTTTAACGACCCTGAGAGAGAAACCTTTTGAAAACATTGTGGAAAAGGAGAAAATGCTGGTAACCAGCATTTTCTCCTTTTTCCACAATGTTTTCTAACATTTCAGAAACAAATGCAATCATTTTAGCCACATTTAATTTGTCGTCTGCAAATGCTTTCAATTCGGACCAGTCCGAAATATTGTTGTTTGGTAAAGAGTTAAGAGTAAAATATGGAAGAGGAAGGTATGTATCTTTTTTTTGTGACAAAGGTTACTGATATGTTTTTCAACTAAATCACTGCAAGAGCACATTTACTATGTATTTTCTGGGTCTCTGGAGTTCTGAACTTGGGCTCTACAGTGACTTGCCCAAGAACAATACAATTTGACTAGCCCTACCAGGGCTTAATCAAACCAAAATTTCCTGATTACAAATCCAACACCACAATTACAAGCCACAAAAGGAATCATAATTCTACAGAGCAAAATTCATAGAACCATACTTACTAAGCCATTTCATCTGATCATATTTATGTAAATTCACAGTTTTTCCAACCCCTGTGTAGATAGTACTGTTCCTGTAGGGAAACGATGGTGGTACGTAGATGATAATGTTCACCTTGGTTCCCTGACTCTTCGTGACGCAGTACACACCAGACATGACACTGAGAATTGTCAAAGTGGTCAGCATTGTTAAGTGCAAACTAGAAAATAAAAACAATGAACAACTTAGAAGAAATATGGTCAACTCTCACCATTGCCTTTCTGGAAACATGCATTTATACATTTTTGGTCTGCACATATAAAGCCAACTTATTGCATTTTCAACCTATTAGCTTGCTGGCTGATTAGAGAGATTACAAAATTTAGAAACCCACTGGCTGGATGCCAACTGGGTGTTGGCTTTGCTTTGGTAAAATAATGTGACTAAATGACAAACAATTTACATATATGGTGATTTTTTATGGTTACCTCTCTGGATACATGTTATGTACGCTGTCTGTATAAAAAGGCCATTTGATGTGCTTTTAGTAAGCTTGCTCAAGAATGATGATAAAACAATTCATTGTGGTGTCCATGGTTGTGAGGTGGAGCGTCAGCCTCCTAACAATAAGTGGCCAAGTTAGATACACGGGAGCAGGTGTCAACTTCAGGATTTCATTGGCCAACACAATCGGCTTGAATACATGGGTAATTTCCAGGAAGCAGAATTGAGAGAAATTGGTATAAGTTGCAAGAACTGGTTTCTCAATCGATGTAAAATATATATGTTTAAACTAAAGTAAACAATTCATAGTTTTAACCATCTTGAGGAAAAAGACTTTAATAAACCTTGTGGCAATTTTTTCTTTCTACCCTTTCAAAGACCAATCCCATCATTTGCATCACATTTAAATTGTCGTCTGTAATTGCTTTGAATTTGGAATAGTTCTAAAATTCTGTAGTCTGGTATCGAGTTGACACATTACCCTTTGCAAACAATTCTTCTGTCTTGTAGTAGATGGCTTCCTTTAACTCTTTACCGTGCAATTCCAAAGTGTTAACGACCCTGAGAAATATGGGCTTAGGAAAACATGGTGGGAAAAGGAGAAAATGCTGGTAACCAGCATTTTCTCCATTTCTTACAATGTCTTCTACCCTATCAAAGACAGCAGTCATCATTTGAGCTTCACATATTTTGCCGTCTGCAAATGCTTTCAATTTCGTCAAGTCCAAAATTTTGTGTTTGGAAGAGAGTTAACCCTTTACCACACCATCCCCAATATTAATGACCCTTGGAAATAGGACTTAAAAAACATTGGAAAAAAGGAAAAAAATGCTTGTTGCCAGCATTTTCTCCTTTTTTTCACACCATTTTCTACCTATCCAAAGAAAAATTCAATCATTTGAGTGACACATTTATATTGTCGTCTAAAAATGCTTTCAATTTTTATAGTTCTACAATTCTGTCATCCTGTAAAGAGTTAACTCTTTACCTCACAATCCCGAGGTTTTAATGACCATGGGAAAGAGGCCTTTTAAAAATATTGTGGGAAAAGGAGAAAATGCTGGAAATCAGCATTTTCTCCTTTTCCCACAATGTTTTCTTCCCCATCAAAGACAACTTCCATCATTCGAGCCACATTTTAATTGTTGTCTGCAAATGTTTTCAGTCTGGACAAGTCTACAGTTTTGTTGTGTGGTAAAGACTTAAACACCAAACAAACATAGAAAGAAATCAACCCAGCATAGAACTATAACAAGAGTATTTATTAACATAGATTTGAAATGTTTAGATTTGTTCAATTTGAAAGCATTTGCCTACAAAAAATGAATTTGGCTCAAACAATGGGATCTGTCTTTAAATTGGTAGAAAGACTAGCATTTGCTCCTATTTCCATTATGTTTTTAACAGCCTCTTTCTTCAGTGTTTTTAAAGCTTGGGATTGATGGCAAAGGCTTATTTAAAAACCAAACAAGATACAAAAAAAATCAAAATCAACCCAGCACTGAACTACATAAAACTACAATAGCTCAGGAATGAGGGCCATTCCTGTAAATCAAATTATCTCCCTTGCCAGATAAAGACTAAAGGTAACCAAATAACAGATTGGTCCTTTTACCAGTATTTCTTTGTTTTTATCCTTGATTCCCTTGGGGATGTTGCAATAAAGATAATTTGATTTATGATTATATTTAAACTCTCCATGTAAATTTAAAGCAAATCATGTTCTCAATCAACAGAGAAATGTATATATATGGATTTGTAAAACAATCTAACCTGATTTACCCAAGATATTATCTCAAAAACATATTTGTGTAGTGCAAGAAAATCAAGGATAAAATCCAAGTAATCTCCTTATCTCCGATAGACAACAGGCAACACCCGATTTATCGAGGGCAGCTATTGGTTTTCATATATACAAAATCCACCAATGAGACAGCTCGTAACAGAATGACTTAATTTCTGTTTTAAAATAACCGAACAATATTCCTTTTTTGGCTAAGACTTTCATGACAAACAATGTTTTTTCTGACCACGATCAATCTATCAAAATCGCTAAGAAATCTATTCTTTATCGATAAGTTCTATCTCGTTGCATAAATGACATCAAAATTTAAATTTCCAAGTCTCGTGTTATCTCACGAAATCCCGAACTGGGCAGAAACTTGACTTGTAAGCATTGGGTGTTACCTGTTGTTGATACGAAGATCGATAACAGGCTGCCAGTTTACTCCTTATCAGGACCAATGTAGTACTAGAGAGGAATCAGGGGAGATAACTGAAAAATGGCTCTCGTTGATCCTCTATTCATATGATGTCAGTGCCTTGCACTTACTGTTTGGGTGCCTTTGCCCCTCCCTTCTTTCCTCCACCACTTGACTTTCTGTCTCTTGTAGCTTTGGCATCTTCTTTCTTTCTCTGGGTTAGACCTTTCTCTTGTGGATCAACAGGATCCCTTCCTCTTGCCCCTTGAGTGGTAACCCTGGGCTCCATGTACTCCCCCTTTCTTGCCATCTGGGTGATCTTGGGCTCAACATATTCACCCTCATCCCTGACAAATTGAAAAGCCCATTCGATTTATACAGTTCCGGGAGAGAATGCTTTCAATTCACACAAGTCTAAAAGTTTTGCTGTCTATGAAAGAGTTAACTCTTTACCACACAATGCCGACTTAACAACCTTGAGAAAAAAAGACTTGAAATTACTGTGGGAAAAGGAGAATATGCTTGTAAATAGCATTTCCTCCTTTTACCACATGCTTTCTACCCTATTCAAGACAACTTCAACAATTTTAGCCACATTTAATACTGTGTCAGCATATGCTTCCAGTTTGCGCGGTCTAGGATTTTGCAATATGGTAAAGAGTTAACCCTTTTCCACACAATCCTGACTTTTAACAACGGTAAAACAGAAGCCTTTTGAAAATATTGTGGGAAAAGGAAAAAATGCTGGTAAACAGCATTTTCTCCTTTTCCCACAATGTTTTCTACACTTCCAAAAACAAATTTCAATTTTTAAGTTACATTCATTTTGTCGTCTGCAAATGCTTTTAATTTCGACAAGTCTAAAATTTTGTCATCTGGTAAAGAGTTAAGTCCTCTAGGATAGGCAATGTCGTATTTGGCAGGTAGGTTTCTAGAGCTGTGCCTTTGTTACCACCATAAGTAGTATAATATTCATATACCGGTAATGGAAAACAAAAGGTATCTTTACACATACCCAAAGTTAAGTTCCCGTCTTGCCCATGCTGCGTGCTGAGGTGGGTTAAACATTGCTGGAGGTGGAGGAAATACAAATCTGGGCTCTGCTTGGTTTACGCTGTGCTTGGAGTAAGGACCCCCAGGAGATGGGGAACCTGTAAGGGCTATTACTTTGCCTGTAAAAACATTTCCTTAAAAGATCATCTTCACAAGAATAGAGATATGTGTTATTAAATGCTATTCAGGTTATTTTTTTCTATTTATAGCACACTAGAATAGTTAATAGTGAGGAGAAATAGATGAAGGAAGAAATTTTTATGATTTACCCTACCAAACAACAAAATTGTAGACTTGTCCAAATTGAAAGCATTTGCAGACGACAAAATCAGTGTGACTGAAAAATCAAAATTTGTTTTGGTACAGGTAGAAAGCATTGTGGGAAAAGGAGAAAATGCTGGTTACCAGCATTTTCTCCTTTTCCCACAATGTTTTCAAAAGGTTTCCCTCTTAGGGTCATTAAAACTTGGGATTGTGTGGTACAGAGTTAAACATATGTTTTTAACCATAATATTTTGCCAAAGCTTTTTTTTCCTAAGGGCTGTTAAAACATGATACTGTTTGGTAAGGGGTTAAGCATTAAAAATACATTCAATTGATCACATGCCTGAAACATTAACATCAAATACAAAATTCATACAAGCAGTAAATCAAAGCGTTGAAAACGCTGGTATGGCATTTGTCAAGGGAGCCATTGTGTGGAATTAATAATTTGAAAAATAAAAAACAGAAACAGTTTCAAACTAGAATAACTATCACTAAAGGTGATAAATACCCCCGCCCCTATATTTCATGTCACAGGGGCAATAACTCTGCAATGTCACGAAAGTTGCGTCTTGCACATCTACAACTCCTAATGAACACTTATGCCAAGTTTAAAGTGAATCAGACAGAAACTGTAGGAGGAGTTGTCCGGACAAGCATTTTTAAGTCAAATCAGGGGCAATAACTCAGTAATTCTTGATGGAATTTTTACAAAATGTGTGTCTTGCACATCTACAGCTCCTAATGAACACTTCTGCCAAGTAGCAAGGGAATTGGATTGAAACTGTAGGAGGAGTTGTCCGGACAAGATTTCGCAGACAGACCGACCATAAAAGCTTGATGTGTGGGTTGGGTTAATTAAGTGCGCAATGTCCAGCACCGGGACGAGAGCCCAAGCCTTTTTTCAAACCATTTCTAATGTCCATTAACATTTAAAAAAAAAACCTGATCAAAGACAAATATAGTGCAGTTATGATCAAAATATGAAGTTTTTTTGTTAATATTTGAGAACTTGAATTCACAATGTAATGATTTTCTGTAATGATTAGAAATGGTTTGAAGGTGCCATTTTAATCTTGATACATGTATCTAATATCTATATGTAAAGGGAGGTTAAAGCTAAAAAACTTACCTTTGAGATGATTGAGTGAAATCAGTGAAAAAAAATAACTCTTGCGAAACTTGCGTCTTTGAATCACTGGCAAAAATTCTGTAATCCTCAACGCTAACTAATTTTTAAGTCAAATCAGGGGCAATAACTCATTAATTCTTGATAGAAGTTTCAAAAAATTTGCGTCTTGCACATCTATAACTCCTAATGAACACTTATGCCAAGTTTAAAGTGAATCAGACAGAAACTGTAGGAGGAGTTGTCCGGGCAAGCATTTTTAAGTCAAATCAGGGGCAATAACTCAGTAATTCTTGATGGAATTTTCACAAAATTTGTGTCTTGCACATCTACAACTCCAAATGGACACTTCTGCCAAGTATAAAGCGAATCGGACTGAAATTGTAGGAGGAGTTGTCCGGACAAGCATTTTAAATGTGAATCAGGGGCAATAACTCATTAATTCTTCACAGAATTTTCACGAAAGTTGCGTCTTGCACATCTACAACTCCTAATGAACACTTATGCCAAGTTTAAAGTGAATCAGACAGAAACCGTAGGAGGAGTTGTCCGGACAAGCATTTTTAAGTCAAATCAGGGGCAATAACTCAGTAATTCTTGATGGAATTTTTACAAAATGTGTGTCTTGCACATCTACAGCTCCTAATGAACACTTCTGCCAAGTAGCAAGGGAATTGGATTGAAACTGTAGGAGGAGTTGTCCGGACAAGATTTTGCGGACCGACCGACAGGCTGATTCCAGTAGACAGGCTGATTCCAGTATACCCCCCACAAACTTCATTTACGGGGGTATAAATATTCGCTTGAAAGTCAATCTACTATATAGTCATGCAAAATCCGATAGAGAAGGGTGCAATCTTGTGGGACGAACAAGTCAGGGCGAACAATCCTGGGACTAAGACCAGGAACAAACTGGTTTTGGGACGAACGAGCACGGTATGTGTGTGTCATTACGCCACTACAGAAGGCCATAGCGGATCAAGCTATTTTCGATAAAAAGGAAGTATTTCCACGATCATCAGCCTAATACAATTTATTGTAATACGCCATTTTCAGTTTCATATCTGAGTGCAATCGAAATACTTATTTTTCTAAGAAAAATTGATTCTAATTGGGTTTACTTCCTTTGGTTTTTTTGCACAAAATACGATACATGATTTTCAAAATGCCGTATTGAACTCATAGTGGCATTGTCTTCGACAGATGCCACAAAAATTAAATATTGTGATTTCAATGTGCTCTTCGAAAAAATCATACTAAATCTGAGCGTATACATCCAAGAATATCCTTTAGTATGATCTTGATCTACACTGTCCATAAAACACATTAAGTAGTTCTCGGTATCCTTTGGATTAACTCTTTAACACACAATCCCGACTTTTAATGACCCTAAAAAGGAAGCCTTTTGAAGACATCATGGGAAAAGGAGAAAATGCTGGTAACTACCATTTCCTCCTTTTCCAACAATGTTTTCTACCCGTCCCATAACAAATTTCAATCTATAAGTCACATTTTATCTGTCATCTGCAAATGCTTTCAATTTGGACTAGTCTAAAATTTTGTCGTTCGGTAAAGAGTTAACTCTTTACCACACAATCCTTGCTTTTAACGACCCTGGGAAAGAAGCTTTTTGAAAACATTGTGGGTAAAAGGAGAAAATGCTGGTAACCAGCATTTTCTCCATTTCCCACAATGTTTTCTAGCCTTCCCAAAACATATTTCAATTTTTAAATCACATTTATTTTGTTGTCTGCAAATGCTTTGAATTTGGACCAGTCTAAAATTTTGTTGTTTGGTAAAGAGTTAAGACTGTCATATTTACCATATTTGTCCACATCATCCTGATGCACCATGCTCTGTCTGGGAGACAACTGTAACATGGGTGGGCGGGACTCAGAGAAAAACTGGTCATCCATTGGTGGAGGACTTGGTAATGGTAAACTGTCATTGGACAATACTTCACCTTCTTCATCAAGGGGCGGGATGTCCAGATCTGAGTCATTTGGATCAGGAAAATCATCACCATCAGATATTGAGTCACTGTCTGTATTCTCGATTAACATGCTGAAGTTTCCTGGAGATATAGGCTCATTCGGGTTGTCCAGCTTAAATCTGGGCTCCAGTTTGTCAAAGTCAAATGCATTTGGGGACCCACTAGTGAACATTGGCTTTGGTTTGGGCTTTGGAATTGGTTTTCTACGAGATTCTTTGGACGGCGATCTATCGGGTCCTTTAAATGTTGACAATGGGATGTCAGCTGAGTAAGTGTACATTTCATATGCATCATTTGATTCACGACTTATCCTTGACCTTGAGGACTGGTCAGAAGGCGTTTGCATTAATGCCACATACTGTCCATGGCTGTTATTAGCGTAAGGATTCTCTGGAGAATGGACTTGTGCTCTGATATGTGCAGAGTGATCAATACTAAGATCATTCTGTGGAATTCTGAGATTCAAATCTTGTGGTTTCAGGTTCAGTCCTCTTTGGTATACATTTGGTTCAGCTCGTCTATATATGGGTTGCTCCAGTGCTGTGACTTTCTTCTTTTGTGGAATAATGACCTTCAAAGGGGCAATTTCTTTCTCTTTTTCTGACAGTTTCTTTGGTCCACCCCCTAATAGGTCCCCATCTGAACGACTAGTTTGAATATTATAGTCCAAGTTTCCTCGAGGATCATGCAATTTAGCAGTACTTTGTGAGTTTTTGATATCACCATCATGTAAATCATCCACATCATCCAGGGGTGTGTAACTCCCATCAGCGTCAGCTATTTTCTGATCAGGTGACAGGTTGTTGTTATCCTCCTCATCATCTGATTGGTTGGGATAGTCCAGTAAGCCACTCCCATTCATGTTGGAGTTACCCAATGGGTTCTCATTCTGTCTAAAGGAGAACTGTCTGTTCAGGTGTCTGTTTGACAGCTAGAAAATAACAAGAGGGCCATGATGGCCCTGTATCGCTCCACTGGCTTATAAATATAAACCATAAATACTAAACGTTTCAATTCTGAGCCAAATGGTTTCAAAATGAAGACTTACAAAGTTTTCTCTGTAAAAGCCCATGTGAAAGTTGAGACCCGCAAGGCAAAGCCGTTTTTGATCCCAGAGCTATAATTACTTGAACCCTGGTAGAGGTCCACAAGATAAAGCCACATGCCAAAATAATACAAGTCTACGCTGTATGGTTATAAATGAGGTGATTTTCAAGTTTTGTCCATATGAAGCCTCTGTAAAACATAAGACCCCTGATGCAAGGCTAATTTCAAAAAAAAAAAAAAATCAAAACAGGAAGATTTCTTAAGTTGCCACTATCTAAGCCCATGTAAAACTTGAGACCCCTGCAGCAGGGCCAATTCTGATCCCAGGGCTAAAATTTTGGCCCGCTTGGTAGAGGCCTACTAGATATAGCAACATGCAAAATTTGGTAGCTCTAGGCCTCATGGCTAGGTACAGGAAGATTTTTAAAGTTTTCTCTATATAAGCCTATGTAAAACTTGTGACCCCTGGGGCAGAGCCAATTTTGACCCCAGGGCTATAATTTGAAGAAACTTGATAGAGGTCTACTACATAAAGCTACATGCCAAATTTGGTAGCCCTATGCCTTATGGTTTCAGACAAGAAGATTTTTAAAGATTTCCAATATTTTTCAGTTTTGTTGCCATGGCAACCAGAGTTTTTGATGGAATCAAATTCTTTCAAGAAATTCTGAAGAGGACCATGGCAGGATCATTTCTGTGAAGTTTAGTGAAAATCGGATGGGTAGTTTCAGAGAAGAAGATGTTTGAAATAAAAGTTAACGCATGGACGCACGCACGCATGCACGGACAGACGCACGACGGACACCGGGCCATGACATAAGCCCGCTGGCCTTCGGCCAGTGGAGCTAAAAATTAAGAAAACTATTTGAGCCATGCTCTGGCAAAAGGGGCTTAATGCATCTCCGTGATACATTATACCTATCAAGCAATCACATAATTATGGACTCATAATAGCCACTTCTTTTTCAACAACCAACTTTATCATGAGGTAGAATGGTCCTTGGACATACAGAAAACTGACCAATAGCAAAAATTTTCGGCCCAGGTCAGCCTGCGCGGACTGCGCAGGCTGACCTGGGTCGATACTTTTCGCAGATGCATTAAGGCCCCTTTTCACAGAGCATGGTTTATATGAATAAAGATGTACAGGTAAGTGCAAGATTATGGAATGAAATATTTTTCTGCCAAACTCACGCTATAATCTTTAACCCTTTACCACACAATCCCGACTTTTAACGACCCTGGTGGAAGAAGCCTTTTGAAAACATTGTGGGAAAAGGAGAAAATGCTGGTAACCAGCATTTTCTCCTTTTCCCACAATGTTGTCTACTCTTCCCAAAACAAATGTCAATTTTTGGGTCACATTTATTTTGTCGTCTGCAAAAGCTTTCAATTTGGACTGGTCTAAAATTTTGTCGTTTGATAAAGAGTTAACCGAAACACCCTACTTTTAAACAAACCCCAAGGAAGAAGTCTTTTAAAACATTTTGGAAGAAAAGAAAATACTAGTGAAAAGTATTTTCTCCCTTTTCAAACATTTGTTTTCTATCCTTTCAAAGACACAAATTATCATCAGAGTCACATCTGATATTTCATCTGTAAATGCTTTCTACTTGATTTCTAAAATTTTGTGGTTAAGTAATGAGTACACTTGTCCTTATTGAAAGCACTTGCAGAATATAGATGAAATGAAATGGGATTAATATTTCAAAGGGTAGAATAACACTATTAGAAAAAGATAAAATGCTGGTAAGCAGCAATTTCTCCTTTTCTCACAATGATTTCAAGAGCCTGAACTATCACTGTGGTTTTTGTCAATTCATGGAGAGAATGTAACAGATACTATTAAACTAATCAAAAAGTAGAGAGTGTAGATCAAGATGGTATGATCGTAATGGTAAAATAAACTCCGAAAGCATGAATAGGTTCACAAACTGACACAATGCAACTGAAATACTGTTTAAGACACCCTTAACCCTTTACCACACATCCCAAGTTTTAACAACCTGGAGAAAGAATCCCTTTGAAAACATTGTGGGAAAAGGAGAAAATGCTGGTAACCAGCATTTTCTCCTTTTCCCAGGTTTTCTATCCTTCCCAAAACAAATTTCAATTTTTGAGCCACATTTATTTTGTCATCTGCAAATGCTTTGAATTTGGATCAGTCTAAAATTTTGTCGTTTGGTAGAGAGTTAACCATCAAACAAGCAATTAACCATAAATTGCTGTTTGTTTTTCTGTGTCTCTCATTCAGCTAGATACAGTCATAGACAATTACCTGAAACCTGCTTTTTAGATTAGTCCTGTCATCATCTGCAGAATCTTCTGATTCTTCTATTATAGTCTCTGGTTTTAGCGACACTCTCAATTTCTCCTGAAGAGTAACAAAATAGCGTTCTAAATATTTTTAACTTTCTCACGTGGTTAAAAGTCTTTGCAAAGATTACATGTACAAATAAGTGGCATTCTGGCAAAAGGGCATTTCATGCATCTCTCTGATTCAGTATATCAAGTAAGTCATCTTATTATTATGAATCCATCAAATTCATTTTGCTGAAAAACGAACTAAGTTCATGAGGCAGAATGGTCCTTTGACATGCAGAAAATGACAAATAGCAAAAAGTTGCAACAAAGGTCAACCTGCACAGGCTGACCTGGTAGATACTTTTTGTAGATGCATTAAACCCCCTCTTTACAGATCATGGCTAAATATATACATAGTAAAATTAGTGTTGCACCCCCTGTGTTTTTTACCGGGTTTGATTTTCTGACGTGAATGAGATAAAATTGGGTCGAAATTAGAATTCGGCTGCTGCATACACCAACAGACTCGTCTTTTGCCCATAAAATGAACTGAACTGAGGTATCCCTTGACCTCATGGTAAGTGGGGATCTTTTGCCTAGATGTTGCTTTCAAATTTAAGAAAAACGAGAAGCGTTTAAGTTTGGTTAAAACAGGGAATTTAATGTCAAAACAAAACTTATGACAGGTTGAAAGTGACCTGCAGAGAATGGACACGCAAAATCAGGCAATATTGCGTACTTCTGCCCGGGGCATGCAAAACAGCTTGCAGTCTTTGTCTCACACCTCTCACGAGAGGTTGAAACAGCTCGATCAGTAGCTGCTGCCATGAGGTTAAGGGATACCTCAGTTCATTCCATTTCAGAGACAACAGACTTGTTTGTTCTTGTATACAGCAGCCAGATTCTAATTTCCAACCCATTTCATATCATTCACGCCAGAAAATTAAACACGTTAAAAACACAGGGGGTGCAACACTAATTTTACTATGTATATAACAGACTATCAACAACTGTCTAACATTAACAATTTTAATGACAAAAGAATTGGTACTTTGTCAGGATTGTGCACCAGACATTGTTACATATCAAGCCCTGATGTACATGTAATTTAGCGAACTTGAAAGAAGTTCTGTTCGATTATTCTTTGGACATCTTTAACCCTTTCCCAAACGACAAATTTTGGACTGGTCCAAGTTGAATGAGTTTGCAGATGACAATTTTAAATTTTATGAAAATGGCAGAAAGTTCTGAAAAAGGATAGAAAACACTGTGGGAAAAGGAGAAATTGCTCGTTACGAGCAATTTCTCCTTTTCCCACAGTGTTTTCCAAAGACTTGTACTGCAGACACGTGAAAACCAGGGCTTGTCTGGGAAAGGGTTAAGCTCTGCCTATTTTTACAGTAACCTTTTTCTATGTACTTAACCCTTTACCACACAATGCCACCTTTTGACGCCCCTAAGAAAGAAGCCTTTTGAAAACATTGTGGGAAAAGGAGAAAATGCTGGTAACCAGCATTTTCTCCTTTTCCCACAATGTTTTCTATCCCATCAAAGAAAAAATGCACCATTTGAGCCACATCAGAATTGTCATCTGCAAATGCTTTCAATTTTGACTATGCTAAAATTTTGTCGTCTGGTGAAGGGTTAAATGTATACAGATTTTTCAGAGACTGACACACCTATTTTGTCTACTAGAAGGTACTCAGTTTGTAAAGTGTTGGCATTAAATAAAGGAAGCATTTTAAAAAACGGTAGAACATCCCACAGAAGAAAAAGGATAAGAAAATACAGCTGTACCATTTTCCTCCTATCTCTTTCTCCATCATCATCACCATCCACAACATCCTCGTCACGCTGGTCATGGTCACCTAGAAGCTGGTCCCCTGCACCCTCTAGGTGCATGCTGTTACGTGACCTGGGAAACAGATTGAAATCAAGATGTAAAACATCATGCATAGATCAACTCAGTTACAGGTAAAAGAAATGGTTCATTCTGTGGAAAAGACCAAACTTTGCGAACTGAAGGCTGTTTTGATCAGAATATCACACATAAAAACAGATATTGTAGATCAAAGTTTGTCGGGTCTGACTTTGTTAAACCTTTACCAAATGGCAAAATTTTAGACTTGTCCAAACTGAAAGCATTTGGAAAGGGTAGAAAACATTGTGGGAAAAGGAGAAAATGCTGGTTACCAGCATTTTCTCTTTTTCCCACACTGTTTTCGAAAGGCTTCTTTCTCAGGATCGTGAAAACCCAGGATTGTTTGGTAAAGACTTAAACACCCTGCTCAAAAGCATGTCAATTGGCGTTAGCACTCCAATACTTTGGAATTGTCTTTACAAAGAGAATAAACAATTGTGGAAAATGGGAAAATGACAGTTGCCAATTATGGACTGCTATGTGCTGACAACAAATTGAAAATGGCTCAAATGATGGGGTTCCTCTTTAACCCTTTACCACACAACAAAATATTACACTCGTCCAAATTAAAAGGATTTGCAGATGACAAATTAGTTCATATGGTGATATTTGTCTGTATAGGGACAGAACACATTGTGGGGAAAGGAGAAAATGCTGGTTACCAGCATTTTCTCCTTTTCCCACAATGTTTCCAAAAGGCCTCTTTCCCAGGGTCGTTGAAAGTCGGGATTGTGTGGTAAAGGATTAAATTGGTAGAAAAATTGTGAGCAATGGAGAAAATGCTAGTTACCAGCATTTTCTCCTTTCACACAAAAGCCTAATCCTCCTTGGGGGTCATTAAAACATGGGATTGTTTGATACAGTGTTCAACAAACCTCCATACTCTCCTTTCGCCCAAGTATCCGTGAAAAACATCTTTATATTTATCATTTGAGTACCACCAAATGACATAGCTCAATGCTATGATAAACACCACACCAGTCAGGCTTCCAACCACCACGAAAATCCATTTCAGAGAGACTGGCAAACCTTCAGGAGGCTTCTCATACTGAAAGTAAAAAAGAATTAACTCTTTAACAAACGACAAAATTTTAGACCGGTCCACATGGAAAGCTTTTACAGACGACAAAATAAATATGAATCAAAAATTGAAATATATTTTTGGAAGAGTAGAAAACATTGTGGGAAAAGGAGAAAATGCTGGTTACCAGCATTTTCTCCTTTTCCCACAATGTTTTCAAAAGGCTTCTTCTTCAGGGTCGTTAAAAGTTGGGATTGTGTGGTAAAGGGTTAAACTCACAGCAATACAAATATAGGACTTTTTATCACATAATCTTCCCTTGTTTTCGGCATAATATGGCCATTACAAATTTTCTTGTCTTAAGAATGAGCTATGCCCTGTGAAAAGGAGGCTAAATGCATCTGTATGTAGTATCAACCAGGGTCAGCCTGCACACTCAGCGCAGGTTGACCTGGGCCAAAACTTTTCACTATTGGTCAACTTTCTGTACGTCTAAGGACAGTCTACCTTATGAAACAGTCGATTGTTAGACAAAATGAATTTTATGGATCCATGATCATGTGATGATGTGCTTGGTATCATGCATTACAAAGATGCATTAAGCCCCCCTTTGTCAGAGCACAGCTTATTTTCTTTTAACCCTTTACTAAATTATCCTGTGTCTTTGCAACCCTACAAAAAAATGCTTCAGAAAGCAATGTTGAAAAAAGAGAAAAAAATGGTTGGCAGCATTTTCTCCTTTTCCCACAATGTTTTCAGCCCATTCAAAGACATTTCTTACTTTATCAGCCATAATTGTCCCCTGCAAATACTTTCAAATTGAATAAATCTAAAATAGCATTGTCTAGTGTACAGTTAATGTCAAGATTTTTTGCCACACAATCTCAACTCTCTCCTTGAGGCAGCAGACTTTGAAGACAATGTGGAAAAGGAGGCAATGCTGGCAAACAACATTTTCTCCTGTTAGCCCATTCAAAGACAAATTCTGTTTTATGAGCAGATTTGTCCTCTGCATATGCTTTCAAGATGAACAAATTAGAGATATTGTCGTATGGTAAACAGTAAACATTAAGATTTTATTTTAAAGCATGAACACAAAACTTTGGTTGTCCCAAAGGCCAGGCTGAAATTTTTTCGAATGATTTATGAAAGTCAAACCAACCATTCTAAATTGTATCCTCAGTCAAATTTCAAGAATTTTCTGTATTTCAAAGTAACACAATTTCTGATTGGCTAGACAATATTGTTTAGCCAATCAGAAATTGTATTACTTTTAACTAACTGGTTTAGCCAATCAGCAATTGTGTTATTTTCAAAATTTAGAAGAAGACTAAGAATGCACATTGGAATAGTTGGTAAAGGGATTTAATCCCCTCATTGCCGAGCTTTGTCTCAACACATTGTATATAGGAAAGCTGCTGGGGACTTGTGTTAAGTGCTTTAAAAAAATGAATCCAGAAACACAGAGGAGCACTGGCCACTATGATATAACTACAATATTCGTAATAACAGTATAAACTTGAGTAAATTACAAAATTTTTGACTTGTCTGCGTGTCCATAATGGAAGCAATTGGCAGATGAAAACTTAAGTTGCCTTTAATAAGAAAGAAAACATTGTTGGAAAAGCAGAAAATGCTGTTTACCAGCATTTTCTCCTCTATCCACAATGTTTTCAGAGGCTTTCATTCCCATGGTAATATAACCACAGGATTCTTTGGTAAACAAACAGACCAAAAAATGTTCAAATATAGATAAAAAAAAAAAATCCATACCACTTGCAAGAGTAGCTTCCCTTTGTGGTCTATCAGATCGGCAGCGACACCATATGCATCTTGTATAGAGGGCGCTGTGATATTGAGCAAGACTTTAAACTCTTCAGCCTCATGAAACTCAATCCCTCCCTAAAAATATGACAGCAAATTGCACTACATAAAAAATAACAGTGAATAGAAGCAAATTGAAATAAAGAGTGTTTTATTCCATTACCAACTGATCCCCCCTTTTATAACCCTGAGAAAGAAGGCCTTTGACAACATTGAGGGAAAAAGAGAAAATGCTGGAAACCAGCATTTTTTTTTTCCTCTCAAAGTTTTCTACTATTTCAGATTAATTTCAAGTTTTGAGTAACATTTCATTTGGAGTCTGCAAATGCATTCAATTTAGACAAGGCTAAAATCTAGTCCTCACTCAAAGAATTAATCCTCTACCACACAATCCTGACTTTTAATGACCCTGAAAAAGAAGCCTTTTGAAAACATTATGGGAAAAGGAGAAAATGCTGGTAACCAACATTTCCACCTTTTCCAACAATGTTTTCTATCCTTCCCCCCCCCCTCAAAAAAAAAATTAAGTTTTTGGGTCACATTTATTTTGTCATCAGCAAATGCTTTCAATTTGGACTTGTCTAGAATACTGTTGTTTGGTAAAGGGTTAAACAAAAACTGGTATGCTTAATGTTTGTTTTTGTCTTAAATCTACCAAACAACAAAATTTGGCACTCATCCAAACTGAAAGTGTTTGCAGATGACAAATCAAGCTTGACTCACATGATGAGATATCTTTGGAAAGGTAGAAAACATTGTTGTAACAGGAGAAAATGCTGGTTACCAGCATTTTCTGCTGTTCCCACAATATTTTCAAAAGCTTTCTTGTTCAGGGTCATTAAAAGCCTAGTTAATGTGGCAAATGACAAAACTTGAGAAAACCATGGTACAAGTTGAAGGCATTTGCAGAGAACAAGTCAAATGTGGCTCAATTGAAGGGACTCATCTTTAACCCTTTACCATACGACAAAATTTTAGCCGCGTCCAAATTGAGAGCATTTGCAGACGACAGTTTCACTGTGGCTCAAATGGTGGAATTTTTCTTTGATAGGTTAGAAAACATTGTGGGAAAAGGAGAAAATGCTGGTTACCAGTATTTTCTCCTTTTCCCATAATATTTTCAAAAGGCTTCTTGTCCAGGGTCGTTAAAAGGCGGTAAAGGTTTAAAAGGGTAACAAATCTTGTGGAAAAACGGGAAAATGCAGGTTACCTGCAAAAGGAAACCGGTTATACTTTTCAAGCAATATTTTCAAAAGTCTGCTCAATCAGGGTCGTTAAATCCTGGGATTATTTGGTAAAGAGTTAACTCTTTACCAAACGACAAAATTCAGGACTCGACCAAATTGAAAACATTTGCAGACGACAAATTAAATGTAGTGCAAATGATGATTTCTGTCTTTGACAGGTTAGAAAACATTGTGGGAAAAGGAGAAAATGCTGGTTACCAGCATTTTCTCCTTTTCCCACAATGTTTTCAAAAGACTTTTTTATCAGGGTCCTTAAAACTCTGGATTGTGTGGTAAAGGGTTAAAGCAATAGGATGATAAGGAGCCTAAAATGTAGAAGCAGACTCACTGAGGAACCATAAATATAAACATTTATGTCAATATGTATTAGACATTGTACAAGCACTTTATAACTCCTTTATAACAAATTCTCCATTTCAAAAGACCCGTAAACAACATTCATGTCAATTTATTTCATACCCAAGAGATCTAAAAGCTTTTGAGGAAGAACCACAGAATTTCAAAATTATGTTTACTAGTAATTGAGTGTCAAAAATTTTTGAGGAAGTGACTTAGTGTTTCAAAATAATATCCTTATTACGTGTTAACCCTTTTGCTGCTAAGTGCAACTCGAGTGCCTATTGCAGACAGCATAGATAAAGATCAGACTGCACAGAATATGCAGTCTGATCTTGGATCTACAATGTCTGATAAGGAAATATCTTTCCCCAAAAATACCTTTGAAATAGCAGAATATCGGGTTTTTACTGTGGGCCTGAAAGTCTCATGTCACATATTTAGCAGGATAAGGGTTAAATTTCGAAGGTTTCATCCTTTTATTTCAAGAACCAAGAATCCTGATTTTAGACTTTAACCCTTACAGTGTAGCGCTAAATAAATGACATGGGCATTCCAAGTCTGTATTATAGATGTGAGCCATACTCTGTGAAAAGGGGGCTTAATGCATCTGTGAAAAGTATCGACCCAGTCATATTAAGTTGGTTGTAAAACAAAGTGGATATTGGGGATCCATAACTATGTAGTTGCTTGCTTTGTATAATGAATACCAGAGATGCATTAAGCCCCCTTTTACCACAGCATGGCTCATGCATATATTCAAAGCTGTTTGTGTCAGAATATGTGATTCTAGAATAACTGACAAAAAAGCAGACAGCGTACTAAGCTCAGATCTTGGATCGAAATTGTCTGCATAAGCCACGGAATCCTGGAATCCAGGTTCAGCGCTTCAGGAGTTAGTTCTAATTTTACATTCAAAGGCTTGCTATCTAAGTGGCTTCTTCAATTCTTAAATTTTACAATCAGATCGTTATCAAGAATTCTTGGTTAACCCTTTACCAAACGACAAAATTTTGGACTGGACCAAATTGAAAGCATTTGCAGACGACAACTTAAGTGTAGCTCAAATGATTATTTCTGTCTTTGATAGGGTAGAAAACATTGTGGGAAAAGGTGAAAATGCTGGTTACCAGCATTTTCTCCTTTTCCCACAACATTTTCAAAAGCCTTTTCTTTCAGGGTCGTTAAAACTCAGGATTGTGTGGGAAAGAGTTAATTTGCTCCCTGAAAATATGAAATCTGGTCTCAAAATACAGATTCTCGATTCAAAATCAACCAATAATCATTGCTGTTTGAAGGAGGGGTTCTTTTAAATTGTCTGCAATAACAGAATCTAGTTTTCTTGTAAACCACATATGATGTCATTGCATGGCTAAAGATTTAGACTAATGGATTATAATACATTAGATAACCAACATTCAAAGTAGGGGAATTTTGATGGGGAAAGGGTGAACGCCTGCCACCCTTTCTTTTATTCAGGAAATGGGTGTGGGACAAATGCACTTTTTCCTCCCACACTTGCTTCTTTTTAAGACTGAAATTGACGACAATATTATTCTGGACTTTTTTAAAAATAAAACAATCGGCAGCTAACATCTCTACATATTATATGCTATTTCATGATAAAAACACCTTTCTTTTTCATGCATGCATGTTTTGCTGAAAAAATAACACCCCCTCCCCCATGCCAGATCCTTCCTACGCCATGAATTTCTCCCTGTAAGACGATGCAAAACACTTGGAGTCAAAAACCGATCTGAGATCCATTTTCTGCCTAGAATCAAAAAACCAATCGTTCACTTAAAGTTACTTCTATGACAATTTTCTATTGGGGGGAAAAGCAGCATAACATCACCATCAGGCTAAATTCAGACGAACAAGCTTGCTGAGAAAAATGACGTCATGATAATGTAAAGGAGGCAGCTCAACAGGAAGTGAGCAAAGGGAGAGAACTTTTTCACACACACAAAAAAAAATAAATCCGATATAATTCAAATCATGCATTGTTCAGGAAATTGCAATAAAACAGAGCTCGTGATCTCTAAAATAGAATGATACACCCATGTTTTCGCTGAAGGCGCTTAAAGGATGAAACAGATCAAGAAGGAAGCAAGGAATCTGAAAGATGTAAATACAAACATTTAATAACTCATTACAAATTTTAATAACTTACGATTAAAAGTTTTTTGACGAGAAATTTTCAAAGATTGCCAGGTCATGGGGGAAAAAGAGAAATAATGTTACCAGAACAACATATATCACCTGCAAAATCACCTAAGATTATTTAACTTTTTATCAACCCGACAGTAAGTTACCAATGTAAAGTGTTTTCCAAGAGAGAATTTTAATAATTGGTACGATCAGTTGACAGGGAAGAACTCTAAATTACAAACCTCCATGGATTTCTTTTGTATCCTAATCTATATGAGCCATGCTCTAGAAAAAGGGGGCTTAATGCATCTGCGAAAAGTGTCGATCCAGGTCAGCCTGCGCGGAACGCCAAAACTTTTCGCTATTGGTCAATTTTCTGCATGTCAAAGGACCTATCTACCTCATGATTGATTGGGTTATAAGGAAAATGGACTTAACGGACCCATGATCATGTGATGACTTCTTTGGTAAAATGCATCACGGAGATACATTAAGCCCCTTTTTGCAAGGGCATGACTCATATTTTTTGATAAAGACGTTAACCATCCTTATTCTTTTCATGTGTGGTATAATTACGCCTGATTAATTCTATATTAGTGTTTTCTATCCTTTACAATTTTCACACAATACTTCAATTCCTTCATTACGTGTACACACAGACGCCTCTTATCCCCTACCTCTCTCAAACTCACCACTACCCCCACAGCCCCCACCCCCGAAAGTAAATCATGTAAACCTTTACAAGAAGCATTATCTCAAGATATTGTAAAAACATGTGGATAACATAGAATTATGAACAGCTATATACGAGAACTTTATTATGAAA
Source organism: Tridacna gigas (assembly GCA_945859785.2). Taxonomy (NCBI): domain Eukaryota; kingdom Metazoa; phylum Mollusca; class Bivalvia; order Cardiida; family Cardiidae; genus Tridacna; species Tridacna gigas. The sequence continues at coordinate 14,717,290 of OX244043.2, forward strand.
TTGTAAACTTTTGGTAAGACATGTTGAAATGTCTCGTGAATATGACAGCAAAACAGCTCAAAGTAGCATAAAACACTACTGAAATAAAACCTAGTGTATTTATGTGTATTTAGAGTTTCCAAATTACTCAATGCTTTATCAGACAAGAAAATTTTACATTCCTCCTAACTGAAAGCATTTGCAGACGACTTTGTTAATGTGATGCAAACAATGGGATAGAAAATGTTATGGTAAAAGGAGAAAATGCTGGTTATCAGAATTTTCTACTTTTCCCATAAAGTTTTTAAAAAGTGACCAGGGCTGTGAGAACACGGAGATTGTACGGCAAAGGTTAATCCGTTACTTCATGAAACGGCTTTGTAGCAGACGAGTTTGAAAGTGAGTGAACAATAAACATGAATTAATTAAGATTTGAAAATAAATAAACAGTGCAAAACATTCAGGACAAAAGGAGATTTCGTTCTTTAACCATCTAAAAGCAATCTCGTGTTTTAACGATCCTGATAAAAAGGAACTTCTGAAAACAGTGCTGGACAAGAAAAATGCTGTTAACTAGCAATTTTTCCTTTCCCCACACTTTTTCCATCCTTTCAAAGATAAATTACATCTTGTGAGCTAATGGTTTCAATTTTGACCGGTTCAAAATTTTGTCATCTGGCAAAACGGTCAGAGCAATTAATTATTTTCTTAGTCTTTGTCATCCCCTCAGTGCCGCAGGCTTTTTCGCACGGCACAGACGTTCTGTGCAGTCTGATCTTGAAGCTATACAGTCCGGTCCTTTAATCAAACCTATATGGTAAATTGTTTTTTCAGCCATCTAAGAGGTAAAGTTTACATATTTGGCATTGAAAAGGTTAACTTTTTGCCAAACGACAAAGCAGAGCATTTGCAGACGACAAATTAAATGTCGCTCAATTAGAAAGTTATACTTAAAAGGGTAGAAAATATTGTTGGAAAAGGAGGAAATGCTGGTTACCAGCATTTTCTCCTATTCCAACAATGTTTTCAAAAGCCTCAAGGTCGTAAAAACTCGGGATTATGTGGTAGAGGGTTAAAGTCGTCTAGTAAAGTGGGAAAAATGACGTCAGAATGTGAAGATGTGTTAATGCGCATCACAGGTGAGGCATCTTGCTGTGAATTTGGTAAAAACCACTTAACTCTTTACCAAACGACAAAAATGTAGACTGGTCCAAACTGAAAGCATTTGCAGACGACAATTGAAATATGAATCAAATGATGTAAGTTGTCTTTGATAAGGTAGAAAACATTGTGGGAAAAGGAGAAAATGCTGGTTACCAGCATTTTCTCCTTTTCCCACAATGTTTTCAAAAGGCTTCTTCCTCAGGGTCGTTAAAACTCGGGATTGTGAGATAAAGGGTTAAATATTTTCCAACGCACACCTAAAAGGACATTCTATTATACGACTGACCTAGCAACATAAATAAACAATCATGGTCGTGACCCTAACAAAACACTATTTCTTTCTCTTTTTTTCCCACTCACATGGCTAAGAATTAAGAAAACCTTCTTGCCTGCTTCCCCAGTGCGAGCCTGTTCGGGAAGCTCAGTGGCTAGCGTATCTGAGTCGTGACCTGGTGGTTGCGAGTTCGATACACGGTTGGGGCACATCTTCTTTCAGGCGATTTTTCGCCTCTCACCTCTGATTCATGTGGTAGTCAGTGACTTGGAAAGAAAGCTGCGCCAGTAGTGGTGTGAGAAAGCCAGCAAACACATGCGAAGATGCACTGACCGCCGTGATATGACCTAAGCTATTAAAACGGCGTTAAACGCCAATATAAAGAAACAAACAAATCCTCCAGTGCGAATATTGCGAGAAAATGACGGATGGTTAGTGATGCACTCGAATTAAGTAGATTTTTTTTTTTCGTTATTGTATGAAATCAAAGCACTGAAAACCGTGTGGTTTGTTTTACGACGGAGAACGGAATGTCGCCTATCGGAAAAGCCTTCAGTTTCAAAAAAAAACTCTGTTAATAAAACAAAGGTGAAAAAATAACGATCGACGTAACGTGTTTACTTTTCAACTGCAGCAATACATGTGGCAGTGATGCGTCTGGCACTTCCGGTAAAATACCGCAAAAAGTACAGGCAACAGCTTAGCTACAAGACGCAGAAGACTTTTGACATGAAGATAGTTTGCGTTGAAGGCTTTTGAGAGTACATGCCAACTGCTGACTCGAGTAGAAATAATCTGATTCACCAGTTTATTCACAGATACCGTTGGTGGAATCCTTTTTCAAACGGTCACAAAACGACTTATGTTGCTTTGCTGTCTTCGGAGCATGGCGACAAGCCGAATTCATCAGAGTAGGCAAAATTTTGGATTTACAATAACTTGTAGAATTATTCTTATCGAAAGAATGTTAAAGTCGCAAAATGACGGTGTTTCTACTGGTCAAATATTTCCATTTCGTCCATTTTAAAGACATTTTATTCAATAACATATAGTTATTACACAAAGTACACCAAAGAAATGTGAAAAGGTTTGGAAAGGAAGCATCAAAGCTTGTATGGCTAATTTACACAATCCGCAGGTTTAAATGTCTGTAACCGACTGTTGAAAAAAAAAATGATAGGCGTCACAGTTTTGTTGGTCATTAATGACACTAAATGTCTATACAAACTAATTTAAGGTCAAATTTGAGCACAATGTGCCTAATTTGCTCCTACGGAAACGAAGGACAAAGCTATCGTTAAACTGTAACAGAAACACAGTCAAAACAATTATATTTTCGCTGGTACGTTTTTGAGTCTTTATTAGTGGAGCTGGAAAGGGAACCACAAATCTAAGCTTATTCTGAAACCCCGATTCTGCATTAAATTTTACAGTCATGTACGTAACGTTTGTCTGATATTGGTCATTAATTCGTTAAACGTTTATAGTAGAATGTATCAACAAGAGATTTCGGACTGAATTCAAACGAATGGTGCTTTTGTGATGCCTCGTTATATTTTTCTCAAAATAACTAAAACTATTAATTGATTTTAGTAATCTGATCAATACAGGTTATTCAAAATCAGTCATGGAAGCGCGTTATGTCACACATAAACAAAGGCTAATGTTCAGTTTGCACTCCTTGTCGCTCTTTATTGTACGTTGTGGCACATTAAGATTTCATTGTCACTGATTTCAGCACAAGCTCAATTTACGCGCCAGTTAGAATGATAATGGGAGTTTTTCGTCTGCATAATATTTTATTTCATACAGAGATACGATATTTGAATACCGCTTCAATTTATTGCAAAGTTGTTTTGTGTCCGTCTTGCTCTTTTGAGGATAAGTAGACTGAAAATGAAAGGGAATGCGTGGTATCGTGTAACCGATGTAGGCCTAGGCACATGTAATGCTATCTTGAAAATACATGTATTACTTTTAAGCCTGTCAGTGGCAATAATTGGGCGTTTTTTTCAGATTTGGCAGATTCCGCTAACTCTTAAATCCAGGATTAGCAATTTGGATAGCCGGGGGGGGGGGGGGGGGGGGTTCATTGGACTCCGGTTCAAATGATAAAAGAAGGCAAGCATTTAGATTTTGGGGGTCAGGGAAAACCCTGCTCAACCAATCAGATGGCTAGTTTTGGACCTTGAAAACAGATTAGAAATAGTTAATAGCCTACGTTTCCCTGTTACTAGTGTTCATAGGCGAAACAGATCTGTATAACAGTGTGACTTGTTTTGCAACAGAGTATTAACTCTTAGGCTGATAAGTGCGACTCAAGGACCTTTTGCGGACAGTGTAGATTAAGATCAGACTGCACAGACATGCAGTCTGATCTTGGATCCACACTTTCCAATAAGGAGATCCCCCTCCCCCCAAAAAAACCTTTCAAATAACAGAATTTAGATTTCTACTGTCGGCTTGAAAAAGTTTATGTCATTTATTTAGTAGGACATGGGTTAATCCGACAAGCATTTTTTTCAGTTCCAATACAACATTTTATAAAATCGCTATAAGATGAAAAGATAGAAAGACATATGCACAAATTATACAACCACAGATACGACTGAAATTCTGAAAATCTCCAGTCGAATTCTGCTGAAAGCCATGATGACTTGGCAAGGCGCTGAAGACACCATCCTGGCACTCGCGAAAACCAGAGAAAGCAACATAAATAAGGAAACGACGACCGTGATAAAACTTAAATAGTACTGAACGCGGCGTAAAATACTTTTCAGGATTTCAGAGTAACAAATTAAGTAAGTCAGTTTTCGCACTCGGAAAATATCGACCAATTATTCCACAAGAAAAATGAGTCAGCTGGATATCGCTATAGCCCGTATCACACCTGTGCACACAAGATACTTTTTTTTTTTCACCCTTTACAAAACAGTCCTGCGTTTTAATGACTCTCAAGAAAAAGGCTTTTGAAAACATTGTGGGAAAAGGAGAAAATGCTGGTAACCAGCATTTTCTCCTTTTCTCACAATGTTTTCTAACGTGGACAAGACATTTCTTCATCACTTGAGCAACATTCGTCGTCTACAAATGCTTCCAATCTAGGCAAGCCTAAATTTTTGTTGTCTAGTAAACAGGAGACTGTTTCGGCACCACATAAATGAATCCCTTTTTTTCGACGGCCAACAATACAATGCTCTGAAAAATCGGAAGATTTTTTATTTTACAAGCTTGGCTAAACAACACGACGGCGTAGATCAAAGATCAGGCTGCATAAAACGTATCCTACAAAAGCAAGCAATCTGACACCAATGGTGAGATAATACACTCCATTTTAAAAGTCCAAATTTAGACATCAAGTTCGCGCGACTGAGTCAGCCAATCAAATTTTGTACCAGATTTGTCCCCCGTGATGTTGGTTGTATCATTTCATTGGTTACTAGTAGTTTATTTTGAAGTCGGGTTATAATCCAGGGTCCTAAGATATCGCTTTATCTATTTATAGATCTGCTGGATACGAACAAGGAGATATCTCGTAGGTTCGTAGTGCTGTGCATTTATGGCGGTCTTTGGCTGGGCGACTGATCTTAACCCTTTACCAATTTCTTTTAACGACCTGGGGAAAGTAGGTATTTGAAAAAATTGTGGGATAGGGAGAAAATGTTAGTAACCAGCATTTTCTCCCTTTCAAACAACGTTTTACACTCTTTCAAAATTCATCATTTTAGCAACAGCTGATTTGCTGTCTGCAAATGCTTTAAGAATGGAGTAGGCTGGAAGTTTTTGGTCTGATTAAGATTTTAACGAAGAATCAAATACAATAAAGAGAAACTCGAGTTCGCAAGCCAAAGTTGTAGCTAGGTCGATCAGGATCAAACCTAGATTCAAATTCACAAGAGGTCCACAAACAGACCAGACAAAAGTCCCAAACAAACAAGTGATAAACAGAAATGTTAACTGTGGGAACGTATCTATAGCCATACTTAATTTTCAAAAGCAAATATTTTATGGCACGATAAAGGACAGTTTCACAGATTCAAATGTCCTCATTAAAATGATAACAGACGATTACACTATCCTCTGCTACTTTGAAGAATGTACAAAATCTCATCTCTCCTTTTAACACCACCGAATAATAAGGTTTTTAAAAACGCTGTGGTGAATGAAAACAAATATTTCGTAATCTGATACCATGCCACGCATTGGATTAATTTTGTGGGCCGGAGGCCTTTGTCTATACGCTGTGTTTTGGCCTATCAATGTTTTCAAACATGAAAAATGTTCAAATCGCTAAAACAAAGTTTAAATCTCCATGGGAACCGTTACAAAACTATGTGTGATCTTTTTCTTTTGTTAAAGACTTTTTTGGTATTGCAGCAGACCGCTTACGAAAACCTTGCTCGAAAAGGAGAAATGTCTTTTATAAAAAAACAACTTCTGCTTTTGTTACGATGTTTTCTCACGTTTTTTACAAACTGTTCCTTTGCAACAAAATTCCGACTTTTAACGACCCAAAGAAAGAAGGCTTCTGAAAACATTGTGGGAAAAGGAGAAAATGCTGGTAACCAGCATTTTCTCCATTTCCCATATGTTTTCTACACGTTTACAGACAAATTCCATCGTTTCAGCCACTTTGAATTCGTCATCTGCAAATGCCTTTAATTTGAACCAGTCTAAATAATTGTCGCTTGGTAAAGGGCTTAACCTGTATTCGTGTTTATTATCCGTATTTTACAAGGATGTTTGCAAAGTCGTCTGCTGCACATTTGGTCTAGGAGGAAATGCGCTTACTCTTTCCCAAACGACAAATTTTAGACTTTTCCAAATGCATAACATTTACAGACAACAAAATCGAAATTGGTACATACATGGTCTTCGTTTACCTGATAGGATAGAAGATACCGATAAAAAAGGAGATAACACTGGTTACCAGCAATTTCTCATTTTCCAACAATGTTTTCAAAAAATGTCTTCAACAGAGTCGTTTAACCCTGAATTGTCCAGTAAGATATTAAATTATCAAACGTAACCGTTAAGTTATAACTACGGAGTTTCAATTCGTTGAACAAATTCTCTCATTATCGACTTTAAAAAAAAACGTCTGGATAAAAGTAGAAAAATATTTAAACGACAGTTTCTACATTTTGCAAAGTGGTTGCATAATGTTCTCTGTTTGGCTTTTTCGGCATGTCTCATTTTCATTCATTATTATTTTAAATTTGGCAGGGTCCAGTACCCTGCAACATGGAAATGATACTGAAAAAGGCACAAAAAGGCAGAGAACCAGCCTGGTACATGTGACCCAATAGCCTTAATTAAAGCAGGCAAAAATTTCGGACTTGTCCTTATGAAATACACTTGCAGACAAAAAATAGAGTGGCGCATGTTATGGAGTTTGTCCTTGAAATGGAAAAAAACAGTTCGAAATAAAGACAAAAATGCTAGATACAAGCATTTTCTCATATTACCATGATGGTTTCAAAGGCAACCTTGATAAGGATCCTAAAACACGGGATAGTTTTGTACAGGGTTTACCTCTTTACCAGAAGGCAGAATTTTAGCCATGTCCAAATTGAAAGCATTTTTAGACGACAAAATAAATATTATTCAAAACCTGAAATTTCTATTTCAGAGAGTAGAAAGCATTGTTGGAAAAGGAGAAAATACTGGTTACCAGCATTTTCTCCTTTTCCCACAAAGTTTTCAAAAGCATTCTTCCTCAGGGTCGTTAAAAGTCGGGATTGTTTGGTAAATGGTTCAGGTTTATACATGACCCCACAGGACCTTACTCGGGTTATCTTACGTTGCGCAGCAGACGACAAATATTGGTATTTGTCCAAGATAACCACAATGAGTTTATTTTCTAATTCGACCTTTGAACAGCAAATATGTAACATAAATATTTGACTTTAAAGTTAGAAATACTGATCAGATTTAGATAGACGCTGTAAGATTGATTTTCCACGTGATCAGATATCATGTGACCGAGTTCGTAGTGCTTTTTGTGGTAAATACGATCAAGCTTAACCCTTTCCCAAACAAGCCCTGGTTTTCACGTGTCTGCTGTACAAGTCTTTTGAAAACACTGTGGGAAAAGGAGAAATTGCTCATAACGAGCAATTTCTCCTTTTCCCACAGTGTTTTCTACCCTTTTTGATAACTTTCTGCCATTTTCATCAAATTTAAAATTGTCGTCTGTAAACTCTTTCAATTTGGTCCAGTCCAAAATTTGTCGTTTGGGAAAGGGTTAAAGTTTAATCGTTTGGTCTTTAACGCAGTTTTTCAACATTACTTAATTATGGTATACAAGTATAGCACTAAGGCCAGCACACTTATCCATGCATGATTTGGGTTTCTTTACCTACACAATCTAGCTTTCTTTTACCACATTCAAGATATTTGTTTTTGTTCGGTGAAAGATCGAAAGTTATTTCATCGAGTGAACATCATCGGTAATATTTTCACGAGTGGCGCAGCCACGGGTGAAAATATTACCGTATGATGTTTACGAGATGAAATAAATTTCGATCATTCACCGAAAAAAATATATTCTATTTATTTCATGCTTCTAACCCCTTTTTGTTGAGACTTGCAAAGTAAAGAGGAGCTCTCGGTATTCCAGTGAATTTATCAATCGGTAAATTCACTGGTCTAAAGGGTGAAATTATCAAACCATAATCCACCATTATTTCCCGATAAACTACCGAAAAGCATGTACTTACAACACAATTTCCAAAGCATATGAGTTCGTTTGGTGACAAACTTCATCATCTATATAATGGCATATATATATCATATTACATTACAGAGATGTCGAAGTTTGTCACAAAACGAATCGCATGTGCTCCAAGCAACGGCTACTTTTCCACACAAGAAAAGTCGACAAAATGTTTAGTTCACTTATTATTACAGTTGGAATAAAGAGTCTTCAGATGTAATAATACCCAATAATACTCTGTCATGGATCTACACAGAAAAAGTAGTTCTTATGAGACATGAGGCCGTACTCACAAATAACTATAAATACTGTTTTCAGTCTGAATTCGAGGGCTTGCCATTTGATGGTTGTATTAGAAAGTCACAGCCAATCAAAATTTTAATCCATGGAATTGAAAAAAAAACTGATGTCCGGTTACTAAATAATGCTGGCTTACACTGACAGTAATTCTACTTACACTATAGTTGGTTCTTATTTCTAACTGCGGATGTACACCTGGGCTCAAGGTCTGCGGGTAATCATCAACCAGAATGAGATGGGAAATAGACCCGGAATCGTCGCCATGACAACAAGCTAAGACCAAACCCAGGAATAATACGAGTTCACGCATCATTATGAATCTTTTTTTTCCCTGAAAATATATTAAGATTGTACTACTAAATGTAAGAAATTGAAACTTCTGACAATATCGGAGCCATGCTGTCTGTCAAAAGAGGGTACAGTGCATCTCCGTGTTGCATTATACCAAGCAAGTCATCATATAATTCTGGACCAATGAAATCCTTTATGTTTAACAGCCGCTTGAGATCTGAAATAGAATGTCCTTGAACAAGCAGAAAATTTACCAAAATCCAAAAGTTTCGACTCAGGTCAGCCTGCGCGGACTGCGCAGGCTGACCTGTGTCGATACTTTTGGCAGATGCATTAAACCCTCTTTTTCACAGAGCGTGGTTCATTATCAAATATAAAATCACTTTAACCCATTGGAAAATCCCGCCTAAGATGTTTTTCCGAACTATGTGGATCAAGCTAGCGCATTAATCTTAAGCTGGTATTAGATGTTGGACGGTACCGCACTTGACGAAAAATAGAAAAGCGAATGGCATCATTTCTATGAAATAAATCATAACGTCAAGTAATGGTTTGTAATCGACGCCAGCGTTCGATTCGTGCAAGAGACAATTCGTCATATCGTTGAACGGTTTCAATGACCAAAAAACGCGCACTCTTAATTGACTGCTGGATTCTATAACGAGGTCGCATGGGATAGTTTTAGTCGCAAATTTCAACCAGTCTGCGCATGCGTAAATCTTGATCTTTGTAAGCAAAGCGTATGCATGTAAAGCTCTTATTCACAGGGAATATTGTTTTGCAAGTCTTTTGCATTAAACTGTGATTAAATTTCTAAAGAGATCAAAATACACCATTCGATGAAAACAACCCCGACAATGTAATGATAACTAAACCATTGTACTTTAACTCTTTGCCAGACGGCAAGATTTTAGACGTGTACAAATTCAAACGGTTTACAGACGGCAAATCTAATGTGGCTTGAATGTTGGAATTTGTCTTTGAAAGGGTAGTAATACATTGTAGGAAAAAGAGAAAATACTGGTTACCAGCATTTTCCCCTTTTTCAAAAATGTTATTGATAGCCTCATTTGTCAAGCCGTTAAAATACAGGAATGTTTGGTAAGGAATTCATAGAAATTCTTTCATTTAAAAAAGAAAAAAAAAAAACACACACACACACACAATGGTTGATTTCACGGAACGTAGGAACGTGCTTCGGGAAGTGCATATATCATGAAATTATTGGTAAATAGGATTTAGCAGTATTATTTAATTTGTGTAGAGACAGAAAGAAAGGAAATATTCGCCACAAAAACCCCGAGGACAAAACCGCAATCAGGAAGATAGAATATTTCATCATTCCTGGCGAAAAAGACCTTGACCAATGAGATTCAGATATGAAGCTGTTGTCAAATTCTAATAAAAGATTTTTTTTCCTCAAAAAAAAAAAACGTGGGTATTCACTAGAAATCATGTCTCGCTGAGATAATACTGATGATCATAGTAACAACTGGACAGACTATTTAATTTTCAGCACAATTTTTCATGACAACCTCACGTTTTATTCAAACCCGAGGGAGCATTTGTTGGATACTATTCCAGTACCGATGCTATGAGTGGCCAAGAAAGCACGGTATGCGAAATTACGTGAATAATTTTTGTGAGTCTGTAGAAGCCATCAGGAAGTGTAGAACTAGTGAAACAAAAGGAGGAGACATGATCAAAAGTTTGACAACAAATGTATTTGAGCCATGGTCTGTGAAAAGGGGGCTTAATGCACCTACAAAAAGTATCGACTCAGGTGCGCAGGCTGACCTGGGCCGAAACTTTCGCTATTGGTTAACTTTTATGTCAAAGGACCAGCCTTCCTTATGATATACAGTCCGTTGTGAGACATAAATGGTTTTATGGATCCCTAATTATGTGACGACATACTGGTATCATGCATCACAGAGATGCATTAAGCCCTCTTTTGCCAGAGCATGGCTCATTTACAGTGGACGTCTGTAGGAAATAGTCTTGGAAAAGGAAACACCATACGAATCTGAGTAGTCAATATTATCTTTAGCAGATCGCCGTTATTCAAAAGCTGATGGTTGAGTTTCAGTGTATTTCACCGTGGTATTAAAATTTGATCCATGCTCTGTGAAAAGGGGGTATAATGCATCTGCAAAAAGTATCGACCCATGTCAGCCTGCACAGTCCGCGCAGGCTGACATGGGTTCATACTTTTTAACATTTGTATATTTTCTGAATTTTAAAGGACTATTCTAGCTCTTGATTCAGTCGGTTATTAGACAAAATAGATTTTACGGAGCCATGATTATATGATGACTTGGTTTTCATATTGCATCAAAGAGATGCATTAAAACCCTTTTTCACACAGCGAGGTTCATTTCTATTTCGGGATGGGTTAGAAAAATTTGTTTTTCTCCAAAGTTCCGACCTTGATAGCTCTCTTTACCCATTTCCCCCTCCCCCCCCCCCCCCCCCCCATTCTATAGAAGATCAAATGCCGCAACGACTCTTATTTCGATTTTGGTTTAGAAATATGTAAAATAAAATACTGACAAATAATGAATGAGGTCGTGTTATGCAAGCAATACAATTGGACCTCTGGTCCTATACATTGGGGTTACAACTGCCAGTAGATTTCACTTAGCGGTTTCATTAGCCAAATCCCTTTCTCCTCTAATTTGTCCATCATCCCTCGCTTGCCCCAAAAATATTTTAACCATAACAAACCAGCAAACCAATCAACCTATGCAAAAATCAACACACTTAACAAATCCCACCACCCTTAACCATCAACCAACGCTTAAGCATATGGCTAACCATTAAACAATATAACAATTTTATGTAACATTAACATGCTCATAAAATTATGTAATATAATGACTTAACAAGCACAACACATTAAGTTCATAAAACAAATTAACAAAACCTTCTTTATAAATATTTTTTACTTAAATCAATTTTATTTTTTAAAAAAAAAAATTTATTTAGCTAGCTAGCCAGCTAACCGATTAACGCATTAAAATTTAAAAAAATTTAAAAAAATTCAAAAATTTAAAAAATTTAAAAATTTAAGAAATTTAAAAAAAAAAAAAAAATTAAAATTAAGAAAAAATTTTAAAAAATTTAAAAAAATTTAAAAAAATTTGTTGCATGCATCAATGCATTAATTTAATAAATTGGAAAATCTTTTTCATTTACAAGTGGTTTTAAAATATCTAATAAATCTCTTTTTCTATATTTTGCCCATCCTTTTATTTTTTTATATTTTGCTAACCTTTTAAGTTTTATAACACCATAAAAATATAATTTTTCTTGTGGTGATGAATTAATCCAATTATATCTTTGTTCTGTTATATCTTAACATTTATAACAAACAAATTTACTACAGTCTTTACCATAACAAGAATTACTACAATAAATAAAACCACATTTAATACATTCTGGATTTAAACATTTTTCACAGTTTATAAACAAATAATCTTTTGGTTTGCTCCCTATACATGTACAACGATGAGAAATGTTCCAGGGTTTCCATTCATGTGGTATATCATCATATCTACAACCATTACACTCTTTTACCAAATAACTTTCTTTTTTTATTTCTCTTTTTAATTCAGTAAGGGGACAAGAATTTTTTTAGCTACCCGTTTTCAGCGAAATAAAAAAAATTATAAAAAATATTTCGATCGTGTTGCATAAAAATTTATAAAAAATTATTCGAAAGGAAATTTATGATAATTAAAGCAGTCTTACTTCCTTGTTGAAAAAATTTTATTATTAATAACACGGTAACCTCTGGCGCGGTCTAACAACCCGTAAGTTAATACCATATCACAATGTTGTAAGGCTGCTGTTTAAAAAAACAATATTAAGTATTTTTATACAATTATTGTACAAGTTAAACATTTTTTAAAATGTAAAAATGTAAAATGTTTGTTAATATTATAATGTTCTACCATTTTCAGTTTTTGGTGTGTTAAGCAAAAGTTAAAGGGTTGTGCCTTAAATAACTTCCTCTTTCGTTTTCGGTGAGGAGGCATGAAAAAATGGTTTATATCATGGTAGTTTAACGTTTTTCAACATTAGTTAAGACAGGAATATCAAAGTTTAAGTCTCTCTGTGTTTGGGGTTCACAGAATTTATCCTCAGATAAATACGTCCCCCGATATTCCTGTTATAATTTACGTTTAATATCACTATCGGTTTTGCAAACTGGACATTTGTTTGAATTTTCGTTTGAATTTTCGTTTAAATCATCACAATTTGTGCATAAGCACAGATGACCACAATTGCAAAAAAGTATATCTGGTTTTTCTTCAAGACAAATAACACATTTTTCTTCATAAAAAGTTTTTTTACTAGTCTTTTGTTTTTTAAGATTTTCAAGAACTTGTCTTAAACGTGCCGCATCTTGTTCATCTTGTTCTTCATTTACCTCCCCTATCCTTTCAATTCTTTCAATTCCATAAATAGAATATGTTGTTTGATATCTTCCCATTTCAAATAAAATGTTGTTTTCTTCCCAAAACCTTTCAAAAATATCTTCAGTAAAATCATATTCATATTGATTATCAGCGGAACGATAATTGATTACTCTTGTTAAGTTTCTATATTCTTCATCATCATTTACTTCAGGTATTTCTCTATCTCTATCAGCAACAAAATCACATAATTCTGGAAATGGAGGATAGTTTATATCTTCTTCTGTTTCAAAATAGATAAAGGGAGTTGCCGTTTCATTGTTTTCTTGTGATGGTAAATAAGAAATATAATTTTCTAAAAAATCTGTTCTTAATTCTCTAAAAAGATTAACATTAGATGCATTAGAAAAAAATATTTTTGTTAAACATATTTTTCTTAAAGTTGTGTTGTATATTATACATAAATTTAACCAAAAATTAACATTAGGGTTTTCTTTTATAAATTTACTAAATTCATAATATATAGCTCTTCTTAAACCAATTAAACTTATTTCAAATGGACTATGGCTATATATACATTCTTGTTTTATCCAATTAAACTTTATTTCTTTTATATTTGTACCATACTCAGTTTGAGTTTTTGTTTTATGAATACTTTCAAAATCAGGTAATTCAAAAATACTTCTATTATAAAATTTTTTATAAATATCAATATCTCTCATTTTAACGTATATTTTAACAACTTAACAAAGAAAAATTCAATTTTTATTTACATACGTAAGATATAGAAAAAAATTTTATTTGTTACATACAACAAATAAAAATAAAATTTTTTTAATTCTTTAAATTTTTTCTAATTTCTTCAAGATTTAATAGTTCTTTTAATCTATCTACATATGTTTCAACAAGTTCATCTAATTCTTCATTACCCAAATCTATTTCACCACTTAGTTCATCAGATAGAGTTTCAATAATCATTTCAGTTTTCAAAAACATTTCTTTTCTTATCTTACCTGCTTTGTATAAAAAATCACCAACTTTATCATCTATAAGTTTATTAAGCTCTTTTTCTGCTTCATCAGCAAAATCAACCATATCATAATCATAAGACTTATTCGAGTTATCAATTTTTTCACTCATCTTATATATCATATTAGGCAGAACTTTTTAACAAAAATTCAATTTTTTAACATTATCACACATGTTAAAAAAAATTTTTTAGAAAAAAGAGAATGGAAAATATTGATAACTTAACAACGCGTTCCCATTAGATGTTATTCATGGGAAATATAACTTTTAAAGTTATATTTCCGTAGAAAAAGACTTTTTAAAACTTTATTGATGAACCAAGATGTTATTTGGTTAATCCCATTAGATGTTATTCATGGGAAATATAACTTATGTAAGTTATATTTCACTTATAATTCTAAATTGAAGTAGTGTTTCATAAATTCTTTTGCTTCTTCTATTATATTATTTATTACAACAGGGTCATCAGCCATTTGTATTTTCTTATAAACTTCTTCTCTAAATTTGTCTATTATATTTATTGCATGGTCTCTTGCATAGATTTTATAATTTTCTGTTATTGACCAAAATTCATCACATTGTTCATCTCTCATTATTGCTAATGCTTCTTTTCTTTTATTTTCTTCATGTTTTGCTTGCATTTCCCTTTCATCTCTCTCTTTTTGTCTTTCTTTATACCATGCTATTTCTTCTTCGGTAAGTCCAACCCTCATATCTTTTTCTTCCTCTATTTAGACGATGTGCGAGAGCTGCTTCCCTCATATTAAGTTCATAAGCCTTATGTGTGTTATCAATATTTTCACACATGCTTATATATTTTATTTGCAGTATTTTTTAAGATGAATTCAATTTTTTTTATTAACGCATGCATGCAACAATTTTTTTTTTTTTTTTTTTTTTTTTTTTTTTTTTTTCTTTTTCTTTTAATTTTAAATTTTTTTTTAAATTTCTTAAATTTTTAAATTTTTTAAATTTTTTAATTTTTTTTTAAACTTTTTAAATTTTAATGCGTTAATCGGTTAGCTGGCTAGCTAGCTAAATCAAAAATTAAAAAAAAAAATAAAATTGATTTAAGTAAAAAATATTTTTAAAAAAGGATTTGTTAATTTGTTTTATGAACTTAATGTGTTGTGCTTGTTAAGTCATTTAATTACATAGTTTTATGAGCATGTTAATGTTACATAAAATTGTTATATTGTTTAATGGTTAGCCATATGCTTAAGCGTTGGTTGATGGTTAAGGGTGGTGGGATTTGTTAAGTGTGTTGATTTTTGCATAGGCTGATTGGTTTGCTGGTTTGTTATGGTTAAAATATTTTTGGGGCAAGCGAGGGATGATGGACAAATTAGAGGGGAAAGGGATTTGGCTAATGAAACCGCTAATTGAAATCTACTACTGCCTTTGACTTGAAGCCCCCGTAGCTCAGTCGGTAGCGCACAGGACTTGAGGACAGGAGGTCGCTGGTTCGATCCCCGGCTTGGCCAATCTCTTTCCGAGGACTGATGATAGTCATCGCAACAGGATTCATTCCTCTCTCACCGCTGACCATTGTTTCGACGATGGTTATGTGGGAAAGCAGCCAGTGGCTTGGAAAGAATATTGTGCGGAGTACTGGTAAAAGAAACTCCAGGAAAGCATGGAGAGATGCACTGGCCGCCGTGATATAACTGAAATAATGTTGAAAACGGCGTTAAACACCATACAATCAATCAATCAATGCCTTTGGCTTGACCTTTAATGCCAGTAGGGATCAAACCAGACTTTCCTTGTCATAAATCCGACGTCCTAGTCACTGCGATAATGGGAAGCCTTGACTGACTCGGAAAGAACCGAGTAGGGTATTTCCTTCATTTTCAATTTCGCCATTGACAGACGTCATAACAACCCAAGAAATGGCACAATTAAATCCCCTGTCTGTCCAATTATGGGATAAAATCAGCTCATTAGATTCCGACGGAAGATACAAAGCAAGATTCTAGCAATACCCTGTCTTCGTGGAATTTAACTCTTTACCAACCGATAAAAATTTAAGACTTGGTCCAAATGGAAGGGATTTGCAGATATCAAATTAAACTTGTTTTGAATGACTGGATTTGTCTTTAGATGGATAGAAAACATTGTGGAAAAAAGGAGAAAATGCTGGTTACCAGCATTTTCTCCTTTTCCCACAATGTTTTCGTAAATCTTTTTTTCTTGGGTTGTTTAAACTCGGAATTGTTTGGTAAGGTTTAAACCCATTACAACACAGTTTTTGGCAAATACGACAAACCAGTACAAGAAATACGATTTTTTTTTTTCAGTAATGTAATACCACCGTGCGAAACTCTGGCAACTGCTAGCAACAAGCAAATGCTCCATCTTGTTCCCACAATGTACATGTATTCCAAAGTTGTCTATTTATACAGCGTTGGTACTCGTACTTTTGTGGAAAATTTGGTTGAATACTTTATTCTTTTTAAAAGCATAGGCCTAATGATATATGGCGTGCAACACACGAAAAGGGGCCTTCGGACATTTGCGTAAAGTGTTGCCCCGCATTAGCCTGCGCGGAATGCGCAGGCTAATCCGAGACAGCACTTTACGACTACATAAGATCTTTTATATACAGTGGACTTTCGTGAAACAGAAAATCACACAAAGACGGAAAGTGTCGTCTCGGATTAGTCACAGACTGCACAGGCTGATCTGGGACGACACACTTTTACGCATATGTCCGAAGGCCCCTTTTCGTGTGTTGCACGCCATATGATGTCGCCACAACTTTCGCTGCCAACTAAAAATTTCGAAATTGTCAAGACCTATATATAGATTTCAACTGTACTTGAACATTATTTTGACCATAGTTTGGCACCAAATAGCAGATATCGTAGATTCAAGATCAGAATGCACATTTCTTGCAGTCTGATCTTAGATCTATGCCTTCCTCAAAAGTCTTTTATGTCGCCTTTGGCAGTAAAAGAGATACTCAGTTCTCAACTATAAAAAGGTGAACAGGTCAAGTATTAAGTATCTGTAGCAAAAGAGGAATAAAGTTTCAACGATACCTTACGTCTTTTTTCAAATATTTCATTTCTTTCAATGGAGAAACAAAGAAGCGAACTCATTAAAGAACACGTTCATCCCTGCCTAATTTAGCCCTCATTTTATTGCTCTAACGGCGTCTTCTACAGCATAAAAATGCCGCCACGTCATTGGTTGTATGCGATCACGTGATCGCTGCGATCGTATCCTATCTTGATAGAAACATTTAGCCGATGTTTCATTCATCCCTTTCTAAGAAGGTAGACTTTCTGTGGTTATTTCTGAAGATCCAACCTAAAGATAAAAAAAAGACCCAAGTAAATTTTCAAACCTTTTTGGGAGCATTTGCAGACGGCAAATTCAACGTTGCTCAAATAATGGAATTAGTTTTTGTATGCAAGCTGGTCTAGATCTATACAGGGAAAATGATGTTTTTTAATATTATCGAAAATTATGTTTTTTAACGACATGGAAAATGGTGTTTTCTTTTGGCATGGAAAATGTTTCCTAATGTAAAGGAAAATGATGTTTTAGTAGTATGGAAAATAACGTTTTCGAAAGGGGTGGAAATCAACTTTTTCAAATGGTATAGAAAATAATGTTTTCTATTGGTATGAAAAATGATGTTTTCTAATGACATGAAAAATAGTACAGAAAAAGGAGCAATCGCTTATTTAAGGCAATCGCTTCTTTTCCCCGATATTTTTTTTTTTTTTTTTCAATAGCTATATGTTTGCGTAAACAGGACGTATTCGTGCTGTAAAGAGCTATACAGTCCTATTGATGACAAGAAGGGACCCATGGCATCTGCGTCAGCTCAGAATATGCTACATAATTTCTTTTCACTCTTTACCACACGACAAAATTTAAGAGCCAACCAAATTGAAAGCATTTGCAGACGACAAATTAAATGTAGCACAAATGATGATTTCTGTCTTTGATAGGGTAGAAAACCTTGTGGGAAAAGGAGAAAATGCTGGTTACCAGCATTTTCTCCTTTTCCCACAAGGTTTTCAAAAGCCTTCTTTTTCAGGGTCGTCAAAAGTTGGGATTGTGTGGTAAAGAGTTAGCACAGTCTTCGCCGCACGTAAAAAAAGGGGCTTTCGCGGACGGCATAGATCCAAGATCAGACTGCACATGACGTGCAGTCTGATCTTGGATCTATGCCGTCCGCTTGTTAACTTAAGCCTATTAGATAACAATCTTTCTGGGTTTTGGTTGTTTGTTTTTCAGCCGTCTAAAGAAGTCAGATTTATATGAGCCATGCTCTGCAAAAAGTATCGATTCAGTTCAGCCTGCGCAGTCCGCACAGGCTGACCTGGGCCGAAACTTTTCGCTATTGGTCAATTTTCTGCATGTCCAAGGACCAGTCTACCTCATGATTCAGTTGGTTGTTTGACAAAATGGACTTTATGGATCCAGAGCCAAGTAATGACTTGCATGGGTATAATGCATCACGGAGGTGCATTAAGCCCCCTTTTGCCAGAACACGACTCATATATTTGGCGCCGTGTAAGTCAATGACCCCAATCTTTTGAATCAATTAAAAAAGATAAAAAAAAAAACATTGCAATTGCACTGCGGCTTTTGACATGCACATCAACTACAGTATCGGACAATTCAGCTCCACGGAAATAATTTACGTTTGTGCAGTTTGAGCGTGATACACGCAGTCCGCAAAGCGCCTTTAGTTACCTTTCATAATTATATTATAGTCATAAATTCTGTAATTAAAAAACAAATAGAAAAAGCATACGAAAGCAAGAAATATCTTTAAAACAGACAGTCGGCGTAAGAGATACTGGAATATGAACATTGAAACTCTTCTGTGGCTCAATATGAGGTAAAATAATGAAATCAAATTTCGCGAGAAATTGCCTCTTTTTTCTCGTTGTTTTTTCATTTCGTTGAAAAGGGGTACTTATTGGGTTATAACGAAACGCTTATGAAATATTAAATTTTGAAATAGAATTTAAAAAAAGGACCATTCACTATTACATTAATTTGCTATTGTGTGAATCAAGGCCCCTGGGTATCGATTTGCGGTAGCAACGCTTGTAAATAGTGGTTTCGTAAATATGCCAGCAGGGGCCCGCCGAAGATACATGTTCTTATTTTTAACCAATCGCAAATTACCATCTATTCATTTTTTATCAATACCAAGAATCAGGTCAAAAGCCTGCGCATTCAGCCACGCCGAAAAAAACAAAGACAGGATCGAAGTCGGGTCACACCTCCTGGGAGATATTCCAACCATTCTACAAGTTTTTACGACATTAATTCAGAAGTGTATTGCACTATTTGTCTATTTGCAGTAACATCAGAACAGTTTATGGCAACCTGGACATAATCCAAGAGGTAATAAACACTTTTTTACACGAAGGGAATTCCTTTTTTCTATATTGAGACATATATTATTTATTTATAGGGATGCCATTTATGGGATGAGTAGTGAAGACCAGTCCTCTAAGTTTGTCTGTTAATGACGTGCAACTGGTCAAGTTGTATTGACCTTGGTTTTTGAGGGGTTTTCTTGACAACGCTTGTGACTAACGTACAGTCGGCCATTGAACTTGGCATATTACAACATTGCACGTATTTCCGATCACACTAAAGATTCCTATTTTCTGTTACAAAGAACAAACATGGTCCGTATTCACCAACCATCCCTAAAAACGTTGAAGGTCAGTCTTATTCTCCAAGATCTTCTAAATTTGAAAGTAACACAGCTTCTGATTGGCTAAACCAAATGGTTTAGCCAATTAGAAGTTATGTTACTTTCAAATTTCGAAAATTCCGGAGAATAAGGCAAAGAACTCTCTTAAGAATTATCAGGGTTGTTGAATACGGGCCCTGATGACTAGCTGAGAAAATGGTCTCAATCATCATGAGATCGTTCTTCAGAATGTAAAATGGACTTTAAAATAAGCTACAGTAGTATTTCAACCACGTATCCGATCGACTTTAACCCTTAGGCAGCAAATCGCCGCCCGCCCGCCCGGGTAGCTCAGTGATTAGCGTATCTGACTCGTGACCTCGTGTGGTTGCAAGTTCGATACCCGGTTGAGGCAAACTTTCTTTCCGGCGATTTTTCGCCTCTCACCTCTGATGCATGAGAGAAAAGTAGTCAGTGGCTTTGGAAAAGAAGTTGTGTCAGTACTGGTGCTAGAAAGCCAGAAAACACATGGGCGCGTCACTGACCGCCATGATATGACCTGAGCTGTTAAAATGGCGTTAGACTTCAATACAAAAAAACATGCTATTCGGGACTGTACGTTCTGTACAGTCTGATCTTGATCTACACTGTCCGCAAAAGGGCAGTAAGTCCAATTCAGCAGCCTAAGGGTTAATGAAGAAAAAGCCATACTTGCTCCCGATTACAGGCATGGCAAGAGTAAACGCACCTCACATATTTGACCCTCATCCTGCAGAATTTAAACCACTGATAATTACACAAAAAGACTTCCTTTAGTTTTATTGAACTGAATGGGGTGTAAATGAAAGAAACTAATCACAGGTCGGCGGAGAGTAAAAAGAAAGTCAGACTGCTCGAGGGCGCAGCCTGATCTTGCTTGACACTCTCCGCAAAGTACATCATTGGTGGCAAACGGCAGGATAAAGGTTAGTTTCTATATAAAAAAAAAAAAGATACTTGCCAAATGCGTGAGCACGCAAGAAGAATCATTTTATTTACTTTCCTTTGATGGCATTGCAACCTCAAAGGGAGCAGACGAAATAGTGCCGTTCTTCATCAAAATTATGCCACATCGTAGGCGACATTCCCGAAACCGTTTTTACGACATTTTACGACATTGTCTGATTGAAGTGTGCAAGCACCATCATTATCTAAATACGGCATCACTAGACTGGTTTATGGAAACATCGTTCGTTGTCAATCCAAACCACATAACCCTTCGAGAGGCCAGTGGAGGAAACAAACATTTTCAGTTCGTCTACAAGACTACGCCATTACAAATTAAAGCCTGTTTTAGACCGAATATCTCACGAAAAATAAAAAGGTATAAGACTAAAATCAGACGGCACATTCTTTGTTGTCAGATCTTGATCTAAACTATCCGCAAAAGTAACATGTGCATGGCACCTCTGGGGTTAAGTCTTTCAGTCCCAAATATATAAAATCGACCTATGTAGACCGCTAAAAGTACCGTGAATCTTCTTAATCCTTTACCAAACAGTCCCGAAAAGGAGGCTTTTGAAAATATTGTGTGAAAAGGAGAAAATGCTGGTAACCAGCATTTTCTCCCTTTCACACAATGTTTTCTATCCTTTTAGAGAAAAAAATTTATTATTTGACCCCAGTTTAATTTGTCGTCTGCAACAGCTTTCAATTTAGACTGGTCCAAAATATTGTCGTTTGGTAAAGAGTTAAACTCAAGATTTTTGATATGATAGGCTTGACTAAACAAGCGGATGGTATAGATAAAAGATCAGACTGCACGTTCAGTCTCCGCCTGTAGAGATGAAAGGATAAATGAAAATAATAAATGTTTCTTTTTATAGAGACTGGTATCATTTATTTATAGGGAAACCATTAGTGTGGTACAAATGACTGAAAACGAACAATTTTCATGTCTGCTGGTATTCTGGCTATTCGGAGCTTTCATAATGGACTTGTTTCTTTGGTGTTAATCGCTGTTTTCAACATTTTTAGTAAAAACAGGGTGGCTAGTGCACCTATCAATGCCTTCCTGGCATTTCTTTTTTATAGTTTTCTTTTCATAAACATCGTTGAAACAATGATCAACAGTGAGAACGGAATGAATCTTGTCGCTGTCGATATGACTATTGTTCATTCTCGGAAAGAGTTTGGCCAGGCTGGGAAATGACACGGGCGACCCCTGGGTTTAAAGCCCATGTTACCAACTGAGACTGGTAACCCGTATCATTTGTTTATTTATCACATAAAACCTCCTCCGACAGTGTATTAAACATATGACTTATGTTTCATAATAAAGTAGTAATTATCGTTTTTTGGGTCCTGGTTCTGATCAATATTTAGTTAAGAGCGCGTGAAGCCGGAGAAACCAACCACAGGACGTGCCGGAATTTGTACGACTACGCTGTTTCGCGGAAAAATGACATCATTGTTGCTAAGACGTATACGCGTGGAAAGTTTTTGATTTTCATGTTTAATGAAAACCAAGAAATGCAGCGAAAGTCTTTTTAATCAAAGAAATTATGGAAATAGTTAGATTTACCCCCTTTAGAAACTGTTTCATTCTACTTTCGGTGTAAATGTCAAAGATCTATCTACTTGTGTATGTACACATTTAAAACCGAACTACAACTATAAACATGAACCCGTGAATGCTGTATAGGCTACAGGTGATGATCCAGGATTTTTTTGGCCTGCCATTTGTTTTGTGTGATAAACAGAATCTCACATTCGTGTTTATATATTATCATTTTTATAAAACTTGTTAACTAAAATGTATTTGACGCTCGCCAAGGCTCGCGTCATACATTTTTAGTCAATTCGTTTGATGAAAATGATAAAACATAAACATTCATTTAAGATCCTCTATTCTATATTAACTCTTACAACGCATTAGGAAAAAAAAAGAGGGCCATTGGCCCTAAAGCGCTCACCTGAGGAAAGTCATCTACAGCTGATAAAGCTGTAGAGATCCTGGTTTTAATGATGTAAAACACATCAGTGTAAGTGACCTACTTTTTGAACCAATGTGACTAAATTCCAAACTTGTCCAAGATATCATTAAAACAAACATTCTGACCAAGTTTCATGAGTATCACACTGAAAATATGGCCTCTGGTGCACACAAGGTTTTTCTAAGTGACCTACTTTTTGACCTGATGTGACCCACTTTAAAACTTGTCCAAAATATCATCAATGCAAACTTTCTGACCAAGCTTCATGAGAATCAGGCTGAAAATGTGGCCTCCAGAGTGCAGAAAATGTTTATCGAAGATTTGAGCTTGTGACCTACTTTTTGCCCAGACATGACCCACTTTCAAACTTGTCTGAGATATCAACAAGATAAACATTCTGACCAATCTTTATCAGTAAAAGGCTGAAAATGTAGCCTCTATGGAGCACCCAAGCTTTTCCTAAGACTTGGCCCAGTGACCTAATTTTTAACCCGACATGGACCAATTTCAAAGGTGTCTAAGATATCATCAAGACAGACAATCTGACCTACTTTCATGAATATCCGACTATAAATGTGGCCTCTAGAGTGCAAACAAGGTTTTTCTAAGATTTAGCCCGGTGACTTACTTTTTGACCGGGCATGACCCAATTTCAAACTTGTCTGAGATATCATCAAGACAGATAAACTAACCCAGTTTCATGAGTTTCAGGCTGAAAATGTGGCCTCTAGCGTGCACACAAGGTTTTTCTTATATTTGGTCCAGTGACCTACTATCTGACCCGACATGACCCAATTTTATTCTTGTCCAAGATATTATCAAGATAAACATTCTGACCAAGTTTCAAAAGTACCAGGCTGAAAATATGGCCTCTAGAGTGCACACAATGTTTTTCTTAGATTTAGCCCAGCCTACTTTTTGACCTGACATGACCCAATTTCAAACTTGTCCGAGATATTATCAAGACAAACATTCTGACGAAGTTTTATGAGTATATGATTGAAAATGTAGCCTCTAGAGTGCACACAAGGTAACTGTTGACGCCTGGACGACGCACGACAGACGACGCACGACGGACGCCGGACACAGCACGATCACAAAAGCTCACCTTGAGCACTTCGTGCTTAGGTGAGCTAAAAACCGGGACTCTTTCGGACGGCATAGATCAAGGTCTTTGATGTATGCCGTCCGATCGTTTAGTCAAGCCCATAAAGGTAAAAATCTTTCCTGTATCTGTGAATTGTACTTCAAGTCGTCGAAAGCGACCGGGCTTAAATATTTGGCGCTGAAAGAGTTATAGGTGCAAATTATTACAGACAAACATTCTGATGTTGTCTGCTGGTATCGTCATAAAATGTCCATTTATACTGGAGTACCTTTTATCTGATACATATTGTCCACAATAACAACATGTGCCAGGCAGTTTAAATATTAACGCAGAAAAACTGTCTATAGAGACTGGTATCATGATTTATTTATGTGGACACCATTAGAGGCCGAATAGCGGCTAACAGTGAACAATGCGGGTGTAGAAATGCGTGTAAATTCAAATTTAAGGTGTGTCAAACCATTTAAAAGTACAGAAAATATTGTGAAGACAACTGTCTATCGTTCTGCGGTCTGGACATGTGTTAGTCGCTTGCAGAAAAAAAAAAATAAAATCGGGTAAAAAGTAAACAAAAGATACCCAAGAGGCATAGGCCTACAAGTACAGTTAATGCAACCATAGCATAGTTTTACATGAATGCATGATGACGTAAAATTGAATAAACAAATTAAACCCACAAGTAAACAATATTACAGCTAAACCCATCCTCGTTCACCCAGTTCCGATGTATTCCGTAAACTACATGCATCGCCCCTGGGTTATCTCGCGTATGTTTTCTCGTTTTCATGAATTATTCATGAGGCATTTTGATTGGTAATCTCAGTTTTTCAGTGAGCAAATTTAATCTATTTTTATCAACGACATGCCATCATTTCTATTTTTACCTCGTCTACAACCAGTCAAATCGATGAATGTAGTTTACCGAGTACATCGGAACTGGGTCAACGGGGATGACGTCACCCCTGCTACATACCCCTATGGACTGCAGCAGCACGCTGTATTTCTGAATATTTGCCTTTATATACAAGGATTTATAATGTTTGCCCTGGATTGTCGTAAGGCAAATGCCACAGAAGGAAGGCCCACCGGCGGCCGCCATATTCGTTGATAATGATGTGGGTTTTACCCGGTTTATTGATATTAATGGCAGAAATGTGATTATTCTCCACTACAAGAGAGTATCGTTATGTTATCGACAAATTCGATAGGCTATCGGGTGTAATTCGCAATCTTATGAATATTCATAGAAACGACGGTTTCGCAATTGAATGTCTCAGGGGTGATGAATGGTCTTACTTCACACCTGGGTTAACGAGGGTGAGCTAAACCTGACACGTACCGACAGAAAAACGAGCATGTTCATCATTGTTATCTATTACATGCAAAGTGTATGCATGTGATTCAATCGACAAGTATGTCCATCGTTCGATTCTACAACATAATGGTTACATTTGATTAAGATCCAAGTCTTATAACAATTGACGAACAACTCTCATGTCGTCTCCTGGTGTAACGACAAGAAGTCCAGTTATACTGGAGGACATTCGATCACTTTTTTATCCAGGTGTTCATCTTTACAGTTCTCGAGTGCGACTTATGCTTGGCGCTTTAAGAGTTCATGGAAAAAGAATCAATTGGGCCTGATATCATTTATTCATGTGACAGTCTTTAACCTTTTCACCGAAAGCCGAAAAAAGAGACTTTGGCACATGGTAATGACCAACTATAAAACTTTACATAACGTGCAGTCTGACAAAACTTGGATCTATAACATCTGCTTGTTCAGTCAAGCTTTTAGAAAAAAAACTTTTCTGAGTTTCAGTGGATTGTGTTTCTAAGCTGTTGAAAGAGGTCAAATACATGAGTCATGCTCTGTAAAAAAAGGGGGCTAAATGTATCTCCGTGATACATTATATCAATCAAGCCATCACATAATTATAGGTCCATAATTTTCTTAACAGCAAACTTAATAATGAGGTACACTGGTCTTTGAATCATACTGAAAGTTGACCTATAGCGAAAAGTTTCGGGCTCTGCAGGCTAACCTGGATCGATATTTTTCGCAGATGCATTAAGCCCCCTTTTTGTCAGAGTATGGTTCAGTTACATTTGGCGCAGAAAGGGTTAAAAGTACAAATAATTAAAGACGAACATTCTGATGTCGCCTACCCGTTTCGTGAAAAATGTCCGTTCCGATTGGACATGAACCAAATCATATTACATGCTCGCGTGATAGCTAGACATGAATTCAGGTCCCCTTTTTTTTATTTGAGTTCTTGATAACTTGGATTATCAACCCCTTGCCACACAATCCCGAGTTTAAATGACCCTGAGGAAGAAGGCTTTCGAAAACATTGTGGGAAAGGAGAAAATGCTGGTATCCAGCATTCTCTCCTTTTCCCACAGAGTTTTCTACCCTTCAACGAAAACAAAAATAGCATTGTTTTGAGTCATATTTTATTTGTCGTCTGTATTGGATTTAAATTTGGACAGGTCTAAAACTGTTATTTGGTAAAGGGTTAATCGCATGGCCACCTGCAGACGACAAGCCTTTTGCGTTACAGACCTAGCACGAGGCTTACATTCATTGTAAGAAAATCAATTTATAACAGAGGCCTGACAAGAAACAAAGAGCGTTTTGAATTTCTTACCTCAAGCTATTTCATTGCTGAAATATTTCCCCAGGCTTTCTATGAATTTCTGTTTTCTTTTTTTAACTTTCACTCTTTAGCAACGACGAAATTTTAAACCTGCTCAAATCGAAAGTATTTGCAGACGACATATCAATTGTGGTTCTGTTGATAGAATTTGTATATAAAGAGGTAGAAAACATTCTGGAAAAAAGATAAAATTCGATTTACCAGCATTTTCTCCTTTTCCCAAAATTTTTTCTGAAGCCTTCTTTCTCAGGGTTGTTAAAAAACGGGATCGTTTGAAAAAGGGTTAAAAGCAAACGATAAGCGTATGTACAGTAGCAAACAAGGTGAAAAAGACATAAAATATGTAAAAATAGACATTAATATCAGCGTCGCATTCCATATTTCATTGCCTTTAACAAATTGGTCTAGTCTGACCTCACATGTTTTGAGCTGTAAATTTTACTGTTGCACAATAGTTATTATTGTGGAAACATCTAGTTTCAATTACAATATATAAATTTCAGAAACAGGCAATATATATATACGAGTATATATATTGCATCAAGAGCTGCACACTGTAAAGGCGCGTTTACACCATATAACGAGTTGAAATAGAGTATGTCAAAATAGTATAGTCCACATCATTTAACCTGACTCAGGTCAACATCATTTACATAAATTAAAACTCTATTTTTACCCTCGGCATGGCATGAGGCTGGCTTCGGCATATGTCCCGAATGCTCACGGAAATATTTCGCAGGGTATGCGCAAATTCAATTGCTTACCTGTGTTTTTAAGTACCTAACGGAGAAATAGGCGAAGTCTTCCGTAACTTCAACGAATGCGAACTAAACTTCCCGAATAATAGTCGGAGTTTTATTTATGTGCCTACTTATATATTCAGCATAAAGGTCATAATAAGGTTAAATGAAATAGGTTATAACTGTAAAGGCGCGTTTACACCATATAACGAGTTGACCCAGTGTATGCCAGCATAGTCTTACACGGATATTTTGGCATTCGCTGAACGCTGGCATAATTCGTTTAGCTTGTCATTCTATGTTGTCGAATTACATTCACGTACGCCGTTGTTTGCTAATTACTAGGAAAATTTTTGCTCGTGCACAAAATTTTCGACATACGTCGACGAACAAACAATACGCAGCGGGTTCTTCAGATGAACACGATTCGAACGGCTAGTTCGCCAGCAACACCACTACAGTTCGTTACCTCTACGATGGCATTTGTCCAGCCGAATTCTTTAACGAATTCTTTTTTCCTACTAATTCACAGTATTCTTTAAACAATCTTCGTTCGAATGTATTCATAACGCACGCAAAAGAGCACACAGAGCAGGTTATACGTGGGTTGGAAGAGTCGTTACTTTTTTTTTTTCAGACAAATATTTTTATTCTCAAATCTGTGATACAACAGAATATGTTATGAACTTGTTCTGCTGTTATTTCAAATTCGTTTTAAACCCACCCACGCCCTCCTTCCTATGAAGAAGTTCGTCGGGTTTTTGTACGTATAAGTGTGTAATCGAGCTTTGTAGTTCGTCCTCGGTACGTTCCCTCAATCCGTCATAAAGTAAATGTGCCTTTGGCAATGCTTAAGCTTGCTTATCGAACGTTGTTTCGACCTTTACCAAAATATCAAGTGTATAAACGATTCTGAGGAATAAACCTTTTAGAAACGTTGTGGTAACCAGCATTTTCTCCTTTTCCCACATAGGTTTTCTATCCTTTAAAAGACAAATCCCAACGTTTGACACACCTTAAATTTATCGTCTGCAAATGGACGAGTTCAAAATTTTGTCGACTGGTAAAGAGGTAAGCAAGCCTTGTATTTAAATGATGGAAACAAAGTGCACTGGACGTGCATGTCAGTCAAAACATACTTATTACAGTCATGAAAAGGTAGTTATTATTATTATTAATAGTAATACAGCTGCAGTAGTATTTATTTTATTATTAGAATTACAACAAGAACTGATGTGCATTTTAAAAAGGCTCTTCTGCATAGAAAATGCCTTAATTCCAACTGGGAAAGTTTAAGAGCCTTTCAAGATATAGCGATACCGCTATATCTTACGAGATATAGCAATTTCTAACAGGCTACAACGAAGGTTAACGTCTTGGAGCGGTAAACTAGGCGCCAGTTTGGGTATTGTTAAATATAAAAATTTCAGTTTTCCTGATCTACAGGCCAATAAAATAGAGCTATGTGTCCCTTATATAGTGGTTACAGAAAGCTTTCATGAATGAGATTTGAGACCAAGAAATAAGCCAGAGTTTATGCAAATAATGAAAACAGTCACTCTAAAATCTGATTTTTTTAATTTTTTTTTTCAAGAGCATTTGTAGGCGACAAATGAAAAATGGCTCCAATGATGGGTCTATCTTAAAAGGAAAGAAAAAATTTTGGGACAAGGAGTAAATGCTGGTAATTAGCATTTTGTCTTTTATCCACAACGTTTCCTTGCCTTACGAAACCAATTCTCATTAATTTAGTGTCATTAAATCTTTCGACAGAAGTTTCTGGCAATCGGTTGTACAAGGTTTCGAAAAAACAACGAAGTTCACAAACAGCAACGGTAAACTGCAACCCTGAGGGAGGATTTAGCAATACGAAATTCCAATATTCATTGCATCATCCACAAATAGTCCAAGTTTAGGGGAGATAATTCTTTAATGTTCCAAGTCCGAGGTCCGTATTCACCAACCATTCTTAAGAATATTCTTAGTCTTGTTCTCCAAGATTTTCTACATCTGAAAGTAACACAACTTCTGATTGGCTAAACCAAATGGTTTAGCCAATCAGAAGCCGTGTTACTTTCAAATGTAGAAAATCTTGAAGAATAAGACTAAGAACCTTCTTAAGAATGGTTGGTGAATACGGGCTCGAGAACCGTCTTGCGCGTCTACAGTAACTTGTTAATAGAGTAGTTTAAGTATACATGTATAGTACAATGAAAGCAAAACTGAAGGAGCAATTCGTCACACAAAATGCTTATGTTCGTGTACACAGACGGGCGAACGGACGGAAGGGTGTGCTTTTCAGGTATCACACCATTACATTTCTATTTTGCTTATGCTTGAAAACAAGCAAAAAATATAGATAAACATTTACTTACAAGGTGGCTGAGAAAGAAATATGTCAAAGTTTTGTAGGTGACGTGGTCATCTCAGACGAAAAGTCTAAATCTGCAAATAAATCGGAAATGAACATCAGTGCCTCTTAACTCTTTCACTGCCAAGTGCGACTTAAGCAACTTTCGCGGACGACATAGATCAAGATAAAATTACAGAGAACGTGCAATCTCGATCTACAATTTACATTGTCCGGTACTTGCTACTAAACTATTACCAAAAATGTCTTCAGTTGCTTTAGAAATTTACCTTTAGACTTCATAAAAAAACAAAAAAATGGTCAATTGGTAGCCAGAAAAGTCAATCCGAAGATAGCAACTGCATAAAGAAATCGAACGAGCAACGGTACAGTGCTACCAAAAGTTTAACGGTCAAACCGAGGGTAGCGACTGCATAAAGAAATCGAACGAGATATTGCACAGTGCTACTAAAAGTTAAACCCTGAAACCAAGGTATCGACTGCAGAAAGAAATCGAACGAGTAACTGTATAGTACCACGAAAAGTTAAACAGTGAAACCGAAGGTAGCGACTGCATAAAGAAATCGACAAGCAACTATACAGTGCTGCACAAAACAATACAGCCAAACCAAAGGTAGCGACTGCAGAAAGAAATCGAACGAGTAAATGTACAAGAAACGTTTTTCGGTCGGCCATGGTAATTGGTGTTTTACAACGTCTTTATGGTATTTAAGTAATATATCCGCGACAGCTCAAATATTCTCGTGTTTCCTACGTGTAACTAGAGCCAGACTGGGGCTCTTCAGTGCCTTATCTATGGACAACCGCATGAAACCACCGCCCCGTTGAGGATCGACCACAGAATGCTATGGTTGACAAATCAATCACCTAAAATTTTCCCCAATAATCCTGTGCTTTAACGACTCTCAGGATGGAGCATATTGAAAATAATGAGTGAAAAACAGAAAATCTTGGTAACCAGCATTTTCTCGTTTTCCCAAAATATTTCTTATCTTTTCAAGAACAAATATCACCATTTTAGCCATTCTTTGTTTGTCGTCTGCAAATACTCTCAATTTTGGAAATTCTAAAATTTTGTCGCTAGGTAAAGATGAGCCACTAAGAACCCCGGTTACAATAAAAGTGAATACAGTTTGTCGATGCATAGACAATCAAGCTACCGTGCGGGTATTGACCTTGCCCGACACTTGTTTTATAGTGAGATGACAGTCTATATACGGTTATAGAGGTGCCTGAATAACATTCTGGGTGGTGAAGTATTTCTGGGAGAAATTACGCCGTAACTCTTTTTTCAAACGAAACATTTTTTAGAACTGTCCATCTAGGACGACAAATTAAATATGGCTGAAATGACGGAATCTCTCATTAAACGTACAAAAACATTGTTGGAAAAGGAGATAATGCTGGTTAACAGCATTTTCACCTTTTTCAACAATGTTTTCAAAAGCCTTCTGCTCCATGGCCGTGCAACCACGGGATTGTTTTGTATAGGTTTAATCGATCAGCCTTATATTGCCTCGCTGTTGCAGACGTTTTCATATGGTTTACTGGCAAACACCGTAAACTCAAGCACTTGCCAAAAACAACACCCAGACAGATGCCAACTATTAACCGAAAAGTATAGATTTGCGATTGTCTTCCAAACATCACTACCAAATGAAAGCAAAACGTCTGTTTTATATAATTCCAGACTTTCTAATTACTACAAGATAGCAGAATATTTTTCTCGGATGTCAGAATCCAATCACAGATTTTGACCACAGCCAGAAAATAATCAGTCATTCCTATTATCTGAAATCACAGACGATAATGTAATGGCGACATCATCTTACGTACATGTGCAGTGAATGAAATTTTGACTCTTGCTCCTGTCGTTACAAAACTCTATATGTATCAGTACTAACGAGCAAAACATAATAAACTCAAGTAAATTAAGCCTCCGAGTACAAATCAACAGCGTAAATGTTACTATGTGAAAAAATTACAGTATTCAAATACTGGCAAGGAAATACAAAGGCGTGAACATTCACAACTATAATATTCGAATATTGGCAAGGGAAAGCAAAGATGTGAATATTCAAAATTACAATACTCGAATTTTCGCGAGGAAAGCCAAAAAATAGACTATTATATAACATTTCGGAATTATGGCATTATTGGATAAAAAAGTAACGAATTACCATATTCGAATATTGGCAATATTTGATCATATTAAAGACCAAACTATATTGTTAGCTGTTTAAAGATAACAAATTCAGAGGTCTAGGTGCGACACATAGGCTTTTGTGGGAGTATTAAGGCATAGATGAACATCAGGCTGTACAAAACGTGCAGAACTTGAATCTATACCGTCTGCTTGATTTAGATAAGGCCTTGAGATAATGATCTGTATTATATGTGTTTCAGTGATTTTACCTTCAGCCGTCGAAAGAGGCCGAGTTTATATTACATTTGACGCTGAAAGAACTTATTATGAGCCATGCTCTCTGAAAAGTGGGTGAAATACATTTGCGAAAAAAGTATGAACCATGTCAGCCTGCGTAGTCCGCACAGGCTGACATGGGTCGAAATTTCTTATTTGTAAATCTTCTAAATATCCAAGGACCAAGCTACCCCATGATCCAGTCGGTTGTTAGACACTTTTTTATGATGGATGTATAATTATGTGAGGACTTGCTTTGTATAATACATCACGAAGTAGCATTAGAACTCATTTTTCCAGAGCATGGCTCATTTGTTTGTAATTTGGTTAATCACAGCTGACAACCAGACGTTTAACGCCTCCCATAACGGCCATCACATTGCCTATGAAATCCTCTCCAAAACACTTAATATACTTGATAAATCGTGTTGACGTTCGCAGAACAGCCACCACTTGCGTTTAGTCCACACTCTCAGATTATAAAAACAAATGAGGCATGGTCTGGCAAAAAGGGGCTTAACTCTTTACCAAACGACATAATTTTAGACTGGTTCAAATTGAAAGCATCTGCAGACGACAAAATAAATGTGACTGAAAAGTTGAAATTTGTTTTGGGAAGGGTAGAAAACATCGTGGGAAAAGGAGAAAATGCTGGTTACCAGCATTTTCTCCTTTTCCCACGATGTTTTCAACAGACTTCTTTCACAGGGTCGTTAAATGTCGGGATTGTGTGGTAAAGGGTTAATTCATCTCCGTGATGCATCACACCAAGCAAGTCATCACATAATTATGGATCCATAAAAACCGTTTTTGTCTAACAACGGAGTGTATCATGAGGTTGACTGGTCCTTCTACACACAGAAAATATACTGATAACGAAAAGTTTCGACCCAGGTCAGCCTGCGCGGTCTGCGCAGGCTGACCTGGCTCGATACTTTTCGCAGATGCATTAAGCCCCCCTTTTCACATATCATGAGGTTGACTGGTCCTTCTACACACAGAAAATATACTGATAGCGAAAAGTTTCGGCCCAGGTTAGCCTGCGCGGTCTGCGCAGGCTGACCTGGGTCGATACTTTTCGCAGATGCATTAAGCCCCCTTTTTCACATAGCATGGCTCAAATTGTCATAGCTTTTGGAACAATCAATTGCATGAAACTGGGAATAAGTAGCACACAGAACGAATAAGCTTAGTTGCATTATCGATCGAAGGCTTATTTACACAAAACAAAATTTCGTTATTAAGATTTAGTCTTGCTACACCCGTTTCACTCATTTTCTACTGAAACAAACTGGCAGTACACGGGACACAAAAGCACTGGAAAAAATATAAATAATCAGCATGAATAAATCGTTAATACTTTAACAAAAATGGCACATAGAGTGAAATAAA
The DNA here is from genome assembly GCA_945859785.2 of Tridacna gigas. Classification (NCBI taxonomy): domain Eukaryota; kingdom Metazoa; phylum Mollusca; class Bivalvia; order Cardiida; family Cardiidae; genus Tridacna; species Tridacna gigas. The sequence continues at coordinate 14,750,811 of OX244043.2, forward strand.
AGCAAATTGAGCGTTACAAGCGACCTCTCACCCTGTCACAAGTTTTTAACCCTTATCCTGCTAAATATAAGAAATTAAACTTTCAAACCGATAGTATATGGCCAAATTTTTCTATTTCAAAGGTATTTTTAGGGAAATGGCATCTCCTTATCGGACAGAGTAGATCCAAGATCAGACGGCGCGTTCTGTGCAGTCTGATCTTGATCTACACTGTCCGCAAAAGGTCAGTGAGTCGCACGTAGCAGCCTAAGGGTTAAAAGTGGGCTGCTGCCAGACGATTCAAGTCGTCTCTATAGGGAAATACCTTGAAAAATTAGGTTAAGCAATGAAAAGTTCCGGTGATCATATCAACTTGTTAAAGGCTTTAATTTGAACGACTGCAGTTTTTCGGGTATCGGAAATACCGAACGTATAAAAAATACGACATTCGAATATTGGCTGTATAACATGTATGAAAGGCAAGCGTGTAAAAGTCTCAACATTCGAATATTGGAAACATCGAATAAATGAAATGTAACATGCGTGCGCGTTACTATCATAATCGAATATTGGCAAAGTCGAATTTACGAAAAGCAAGATTTATAACAATAACAAAATTCGAATATTGGCAGTATCCGTCATAAGTATATGAAAGGCAGACAACATACTTAGACTTTTTAATGACAGTTTCCTTATAAGGAAATTTCATTTGTTCGTTTTTTCCTGCTGAAGACAACAACATCATAAAAGCCTCCCACAACGATAATTATACGTCAGTGGAATCCACCTTAAGCACAAGTATGCTGACGTTACCATCATGACTTTGTGTACAACTGAAAAGAAGCCGGTTTGAGAAACTATGCTAAGGACCTGTAACGAAACATTGATTGATGCACTGAACCGCAACGACATACTTGAAATACTATTTATTCACTAAACCAACTGCTGACAACTTTTCTCTTCCTAAACTAGGCAACTTTTCAAAACAGTTTTTATCTTTCCCACAAAATTTACATATATATCGGCGTATGGAGCCTACGCTTATCGTGATTACCCATACTCTACTCGAAGTCGTTCGCTTTCCATTTTTTTTTTTTTTTTCTTCAGGCGGTTACCAGATAATTCAGAAGGATTACTTTTATAGTGTAGACAAGTCAAGAATTCGAATATTGAAAGTACCATACGTATGTGAGGCAACAGTGTACACAATTACAGTTACATTATTCGAATATTGTTAATACTGGACGTATGAAAGGCAATAACATGAACAACGGCAAAATTCGAATATGTATTTGGAATTTATGATGACGGGTAAATAATATATGTGAACGATTACATCACACATGAACTGCGCTCTGGGAAAAGGGAGTTCAATGCATCTCCGTAACCCATTATACCAAGCTAGTCGTCACATAATTCTTGTGACCCATAATTCCAGTTTTGTCTAACAACAAATTGAATCTTGACCTACAATGAGCTACTCTTGATAGTCAGAAAATTGACCAATAGCAAAACGTTTCGCCCAGGTCAGCCTGTGCGGACTGCGCAGGATGACCTGAGTCGTTACATACAACCCCTTCTCGCAGAGGATGGCTCACAGGTATTGGCACTATCTGATACATGCATATCAAAAGTGAACAATCAAAACATTCAGCTGTAAGTATAGCTCTCACTCGATAAACCTTTCATCATCAGTTTATATTATCGTTTATGTTTGGGATATCAGCTTTAATTAAAATCACGTACTGTGACGAGATCATTTATAAACCCAACTCGATAAGGTTTAAATCATGTCGTCACGATTCATGGTTTTAAACATGTATTCCCAAAATCAAACAATAATACAATCTGTTAATGAAAGGTTTATCGAGTTAGAGTTATAATGTTGGATATTATGCAAGGCAACAAGATCAACAATAAAAACATTCAAAGATAAGCAACGTTGAATATTCGAAGGGCAAAAACCCCAAAGGGACTGTTTAATAAGTAACTGGCGCATTAAAAATCTTATTTGTCTGTTTTCAGTTTACCATTGCAGACAATGACATCATAATTTCCTCCCACAAGAACAATTACAAAGTTAATAAAATCTGCCTAAAAAACATCAGATTTGCCGGATTAATCGTATAGACTTTATTAACCCTTATCCTGCTAAATAACTGACGTGAATTTTTTTAACCCTTTACCAAACGACAAAATTTTAGACTGGTCCAAATTAAAAGCATTTGCAGACGAAAAATTGAATGCGACTGAAAAATTGAAATGTGTTTTGGGAAGAGCAGAAAACATTGTTGGAAAAGGAGAAAATGCTGATTATCAGCATTTTCTCCTTTTCCCACAATGTTTTCAAAAGGCTTTTTGTTCAGGGTCGTTAAAACCCGTGATTGTGTGGTAAAGAGTTAAGCCGATAATAAAAACCCAAATTTTGCTGTTTCAGTTATTTTTGGGGAGAATGATACCGGTATCTCCGTATCGGACAGTGTAGATCCAAGATCAGACTGCACGTTCTGTGCAGTCTGATCTTGATCTACACTGTCCGCAAAAGGTCAGTAAGTCGCGCTTAGCGGCCTATGGCTTAATGTGAGAACGGAACCAATGGCTTTTGTAGAGAGTGAATTGGTCATTGTACTGAGAAAAATGTACAACAACAACTTGTAAAAGGTATACCTAAAGGCCACGATACATTCGAAATACTACGGCAAAAAAATGGTGATAATACAATGAATGAATCAAAGCGTTGAAAGCACTGGTGTGGCATTTGTCAAGGGAGCCATTGTGTGGAATTAATAATTTGAAAAATAAACTATAGAAATAGTTTCAAAATATTTGCTTAAAAGTCAACCTACTATACATGTATAGTCATGACCAATCCAATAGAGTAGCGTGAAATCTTGTGGGACGAACAAGGCCTGGCGAACATATCCAGGGAGGAATAAGCCCAGGAACGAACTGGTTTGGGACGATCAAGCACGGAATCGGGCGTTCAGGAATAAGAATATGAGTGTATCATTACGCCTACATAAGACCATAGCGGATCCAGCTATATTCGAAAAAAAAAAGAAGTATTTCCATGATCGATGGCCTAGTCCAATATATTTTAATACGCCATTTTTGTTTTCATATCTGAGTTCAATCAAAACACTTATTTGTCTGAGAAAAATTGAGTTTAATTGGGTTTACTTCCTTCGGTTTTGCACAAAATACGATACATGATTTTCAAATTGCCGTATTGAACTCATAGTGGCATTGTCTTTGACAAATGCCACAAAAATGAAGTCAAGAACTGAATACGACGCACAAGTATTTCATTGGGCTGTTATACTAACATTTCTTGGGGGGTCCTGCGTGGCTCAGTAGTAGAGTGCGGGACCCGTAACCTGAAAGTCCCGGGCTTGAGCCCCACCCGATCCGCTGGGTCTTTCGTGGGAGTGTCCCTGGGCGAGACGCCTCAGCGTCCTAGCCTAATACTGGTGAAACCCAGGAAATACATGAATTTGTGAGCTGTCGCCGTGATATAACTGAAATAATGTTGAAAGCGGCGTAAAACACCATTCAATCAATCAATCAACTAACATTTCGTGCTTGTAGTCTGATATGTAGCCAGGAATGTCGTTCAGATGAAGACCAATTTATTCTAAATTCTATTTTCTTTCTTTCTTTCTTTCTTTCTTTCTTTCTTTCTTTCTTTCGTCGTTTTTCCTCTAACAAAATAGATGTCAGTACCTTAATGAGCCAGGCACAACTTTGTCAATTTTTTAGGCTCTGTAAATCAAGATCAGGCTTCATTTTGTGGATAGTGTATATCAGGATCAGACTACACAGAACCTGCAGTCTTATCTTTGATCTACATTGTCCGCTATTTAGTTTTTCATTATCTGGTAAAAGCAATTTTGAAGCTGAAATGATTTGGTCTCTGACTGAGACGCCCATTTCGTTTATTCGATGCTTTGGTTAATGTTTAAGCCCGGGCTTCCCAGTTTCCGCCTGGCTAAGCGACTAGTAGTTATGCCAAGACGCTGTGCATGACATAGCTTCGGTAGCTCTCCAGGTAACATATATGGCTAACAATGGGACACTTTTCTAACTCAGTGGGCCAGTGTTCCAGATATTTCTGCCTTGACAGAGGACTAGCTGCTGCTTTAAAACGGCATTAAACACAAAACAAACTGTTGATTTGACACTCTCGACCATTCGATCTGTACTTATTTCGACCCCACTTTGTATCTTTAAATATAATGACATTATTTTCATAATAACTACACACATGTCAAGATCTATGCGGTTTAACTCTTCACCGGACAATAAAATATAGATTTGTCCAGATTAATAGTGTCTGCAGACGACAATTTAAGTGTTAGTCAGATAGTGAGCTTTGGCTAAAAATGTGTAGAAAATATTGTGGTAACCAGCACTTTCTCTTTCTTCCACAATGTTTTCACATGCCTTCATCTTCAGGAGTCGTTACATACGAAATCGTTCGGTAAAGAGTTAGCCGTTTTAACTTTAGAGGACGATGTTGATCAGGATCAGTCTGCACAAAACGTGCAGTCTTATCTTTGATCAACAATCAGTGATATTTTGTAAGATTTTCTAAACAAAACTGTCTTTTAAATTGGAATACGTGCGTTGTTTTCTTATCTACCCATATTATCCATTAAATCGCCATGCTCTATGAAAAGAAGTTTTAATGCATTGCAAAAGGTTTTGACCCATTTCAATCTGGACAGTCCGCGCAGGTTCATATGGATCTACAGATTTTGCTGTTTGTAATTTCTCTGCGTGTCAAAGGACCTTTCTACCTCATGATTCAGTCGGTTGTTAGACAAACCGGACTATATGATTCCATAATGATGTGGTAACCTGCTTGGTATAGTTTAAACATATTTATTTTACATCGATTGAGAAACAAGTTCTTACAACTTATACTAATCTCTCTCGATTCTGCTTCCTGGAAACTACACCAGTACTCGCGCCGACTGTGTGGGCTAATGAACAGTCCCAAAGTAGACATCCGCTCCCTATCGAACTCAGGACCTTTTGATTACGAGGCCGACGCTCTACCTCACAACCACGGACACCACAGATACCTGCTTGGTATCATGCATCAGCCGGAGAAAGAGGCCGATTTTATATGAGCCTTGCTCTGTGAAAAGGGGGCTTAATGCATCTCCGTGACGCATGATACCAGTTGAGCCATCACATAAATATGGATCCATAAAAGCTATTTTTTTTTTTTTCTAAAAATCGACTTAATCATGAGGTAAAGTGGTCCTTTGCCATAGAAAGTAATGACCAATAAGGAAAAGTTTCGGCTCAGGTTCAGCCTGCGTGGACTGGGCAGGCTGACCTGAGTCGATACTTTTCGCATATGCATATAGCCCCCTTTTCACAGAGCACGGCTCACGTGTTTGGTGCTGAATGAAGTAAAACCTCAGAGCGCCAAATTAACCAAAAGGGCATTTTTAGTCTAGTACAAATGTGTGGGTTCCAAGTAATTGCTAATTTCGAACGTAACTGTACTTTTTCAGCCAGCATGTCCGTACACAGCGAACACTGTAAGGGTAATATCACACTGCACGTTTTGTGCAGTCTGATCTTGATCTACTCTAATCGGAAAAAAAAACCTTGTTTCGCGCCCTAAGGGTGTATTAATGTCTATTACAACGATAATCTGTTCATCGATTAAACTTCGACTTAAATTAATCTTTAAATCACTATTTAACACGGTTTTACGGTCTATTGTTACAAAACACAAACATATTCTAGAGGACAACTATTTTATGCGTGGTCCCTGCTTGAATCATATCAAATCTATTTAAGCCATGCTCTACGAAAAGGAGGTTTAATGCATCTACAAAAAGTATCGACCCAGGCCAGCCTGCGCAGTTCGCGCAGGCTGGCCTGGGCCGAAACTTTTTGCTTTTGGTAAATTTTCTGCGATTCAAATAACCAGAGTACTTCATAATTCAGTTGGTTGTTAGACAAAATGGATTTTATGGATCACAATTAAGTGATGTCTCTTCTTACAGAGAAGCATTAAGCCCCCTTTTCACAGAGCACGGCTCATACGTTATCGGACAACTGCACTATGCGTGGTTCCTGCTTGAATCATATCAATCTACTTATATCGCCCCGTTTACTTTACCCTGTGCCGAACCAAGTAATGCAGTTGGTAACATAGAGGGCTTGAAAACCAGGTGGTCTCTGGTTCGAATGCCAAGCTCGGCCAATTTCTTTCCGAAGACTGAAGAAATTCATTGCAACAGGGTTCATTTTTTCTCTGACTGCTGATGATTGTTTCAACAATGGTTATATGGGAAAGCAGCCAGTGGCTTTAGAAGAATACTGTGCGAAGCACGGGTAAAATAAACCCCAGAAAAGAATGGGCTGGCGCACTGACCGCCGCACAATAACTGAAATAATGTTGCAAACGGCTTTAAACAATATGCAAACAAAGCTTAACTCCTTCAGTACCGAACCCATGAGCTTTGTAAGCGACAGAGATCAAGATCAGACTGCAAAGAACGTGCATTCTAATCTTGGGTCTATAACGTTCGCCTGCTTAGTCAAGCCTAAAGTAAATATCTTGTGCAGTTTCAGCCGTCGGAAGCGACCGAGTTAAAATATTTGACGCTAAAAGATTTAACCTTAAAGCCCCTTTCATAAACAAAGTTGCCTCTGCAGCCAGTGTAGATCAAATTCAGACTGCTAAAAAGATGCAATCTGATCTTTGCTCTACAGTGTTTGCTTTCCTTAATTATTCTGGGGGAAAAAAAAACCTTAAAATTACAACTGTGCCAGGAGTTTAGTACATCTGCAAAACGAATCGACCCATGTCAGACTGCGCATACCGCGCAGGCTGACATGGGTCGAAACAATTTATTTTCTGCATGTCCAAGGACCATACAAGCTCATGATTCAATTGCTTTTTCGAAAAACGAGACTTTATGGATCCATAAATATAGGATGACTTCCATCACGAAGGTGCATTTGGGTAAAGAGTACAGAAGCTTAAAGAAACCAGTGTAGACAAAGATCGGACTGCTAAGAACATACAGTCTGATCTTGGATTCACACAGTCCGATTATAAGTTGTTATGTGTCCTCTGAGCACCTCTCAGTTGGTGGTAACATTTTGAACCAAACGTCATTTATCATTCCGCAAGACGATCTTCAGCCTTTGGACAAGTGAAGATTCTTTCGAGACCTCTGTAAAGGAAGATCAGACTGAACGGAACATGGAGTCTGATCTCAGATCTACCCTATCCTATAATACGTTGGTTTTTTTTTTCCCCCTCTGGACATAAGATTATGTCTCAGTAGGCGGTAACATTTTTAACTCTTTACCAAATGACAAAATTTTAGACTAGTCCAAATTCAGAGTATCTGCAGACGACAAAATAAATGTGACTCAAACTTAGAAATTTGTTCTTGGACGGGTGGAAAACATTGTGGGAAATGGAGAAAATGCTGGTTACCAGCATTTTCTCCTTTTCCCACAACGTTTTCTAAAGGTTTTTTTCTTTAGGGTCGTAAAAAAACCCGAGATTGTATGGAAAAGGGTTAACCAAACGTCATTTATCATTCCAAACATTCAAAAACACAGTGTTCATGATGTTCACCCATTGGAGAGCGTAACATGATTTGCGACCAGGAGAGATGAAGATCAGACTGCATACAACATGCAGTCTGATCCTGATTCTACATCATCCTATGATGAGGTGTTATATGTATTTGTCTTGCAGACTTGTCTCGGTAGGGGGTAACATTTTGAACCAAACGTCATTTATCATCTTACAAGACGGTATATACACTTCGGGTGCCTTAAGATAGTATTGCGACCAGTGCAGATCAAAATCAGATTGCACAAAACTAGTCCTCTGATCTTTGGTCCACAGTTTCCGATAACATGCCACTGTTTAATTTCTCGACATAAGAGTGTGCCTCAGTAGGCGGTAACTTTTGAATCACACATCATTTGTCATCCCGAAAAGTGGTAATTAGCCTTTGGACAACTTAACCGTTAGGCTGCTAAAAGCGACTTATGGACCTTTTGCAGACAGTGTAGATCAAGAATAGACTGCACATTACATGCAGTCTTATCTTGGGGCTACACAGTCGGATAATAAGTTTTAACCCCTATCCTGTTACATAAGTGAAATGGAATTTTCAAGCTGATTGTAAAAACCCAAATTCTCCTATTCCAAAGATATATTTGGAGGAAAAATATCTCCTTATCGGACAGTGTAGATCAAGATCAAACTGCACCTTCTGTGCAGTCTGCTCTTGATCTACGCTGTCCGCAAAAGGTCAATGAGTCGCACTTAGCAGTCTAATCATTTTAACGTTTCTTCTGAACATGCCGAAGTTTGGCGGTAACATTTTGAACCAAACGTCGTCTACGGTCGTGTTGGACGGCATTCACCCTTTGGACAACTTGGCATTTTAGACCAGTATAGATCTAGATGTGACTGCACAGAACGTGTAATATGTAGTTTTATCTCCTGAAGATAATATTGGACATGATATCAGAGCTCCAGATAAGATGGTATTCTAAATCCATTGTTTCTCTCGATGAGACGATTCTCATGAGTACCCATAACATAGGGTTTAGTAGAGAATAAATTGTTATTTTCAATTTTTAATTCAAAATCACTCCCTCTGCCTGGAGCTCTGTGATACATGTACATTTTGAACCAAACGTCACTGATCATCACGCGAGACGATGATCACCCTTTGGACAACTAAAGATGCTCTTCAGACCGATGTAGATGTAAAATTAGACTGCTAAGAACTTTCAGTCTGATCTGTGGTCCACACTATTTTATAATATGCCGTTATTTCTCCTCTAGACATAACCTTCAGTATGTCTCAGTAGGCAGTAACATTTGAATCATCAACTAGCAAGCCACAAGACGGGAATTTCAAACGGAGGATGTTTATTGAGATTTCAGGAGCTTTTGCGACTAGAGTAGATCAAAGATCAGACTTCAAAAAACATGCTGCCTGATCTTTGACCTGCACTGTTCTAAAGTATGTCGTTATTTATCCTTTGGACATAAGAGTATGTCCTCAGTAGGCGGTAACACTTTGAACCAAACGTCACTTATCATCACGCAAGACGATGTTCACCCTTTGGACAACTAAAGATGCTCTTCAGACCGACGTAGATGTAACATTAGACTGCTCAGAACTTTCAGTCTGATCTGTGGTCCACACTGTTTTATAATATGCCGTTATTTCTCCTCTAGACATAACCTTCAGTATGTCTCAGTAGGCAGTAACATTTGAATCATCAACTAGCAAGCCACAAGACGGGAATTTCAAACGGACGATGTTTATTGAGATTTCAGGAGCTTTTGCGACTAGAGTAGATCAAAGATCAGACTTCAAAGAATATGCTGTCTGATCTTTGACCTGCACTGTTCTAAAATATGTCGTTATTTATCCTATGGCCATAACAGTATGTCTCAGTTAGCGGTAACATTTTGAACCAAACGTAATTCATCATCCCGTAAGACGGTATTTACCCTTTGGACAACTTTAGACGTTTTTGTGCCAAAGGAAGATCTAGGATCAGACTGCTCAGAACATTCAGTCTGATCTTTGGTCCACACTGTTCTTTAATATGTCATTTTGTACTTTGGACAATAGAGTACATACATGTCTCTGTGGGCGGTAACATTTGAACCAAATCACCATCTAGCAAGCCACAAGACGGAAATTTTAGCCCATAGCTGCTAAGCGCGACTCGCTGACCTTTTGCGGACAGTGTAGATCAAGATCAGACTGCACAGAACGTGCAGTCTGATCTTGGATCTACACTGTCCGATAAGGAGATATTTTTCTTCAAAAATACAAGTTTGAAACAGCATTTTTCGGGTTTTTACTATCGGCTTGAAAGTTTTACTGAAGTTAATTAGCAGGATACGCGTTAATCTGAGCAAGTCGATAAAGATTTCAGAAGTTTTTGCGAACAGCGTAGATCCAAGATCAGACTACAAAGACCATGCTGTCTGATCTTTGACCTACACTGTTATAAAGCATGTCGTTATTTATCCTTTGGACATAAAAGCATGTGTCAGTGGGCGGTAACATTTTGAACCAAACATTATCATTCATCCCAGAGGACGATATTCACCCTCTGCTTCTGCAGCCAGTGTAGATCAAAGATCAGACTCAACACAGTTTGCAGTCTGATCTTGGGTCTGCATGCTATATTTCTGTATTTATTCTTTGCAAACAGATTATGTCTAAGTCGGCTGTAACGTTTTGAACCAAACGGTACTAATATCTGGAGGTCGGATTGCATCCGTGGAACAACTTAAGATAATTGTGCAACCAAAGAAGATCCGAGATCAGACTCAAGAGAGCCTGTAGTTTGATCTTGAGTCTACATAGCTATATGTCGTTTATTATACTTTGGAAAAAGAGTATGTCTCAGCTGGCGGTAACTTTAGACTGGTCCAAATTCAAACCATTTGCAGACGACAAATGAACGTGTCTGAAAATTTGAAATTTGTTTTGGAACGGGTAGGAAACTTTGTGAAAAATGAAGAAAATGCTGGTTTTTCTCCTTTTCCCAAAATGTTTTCAAAAGGCTTCTTTCATTTGGTCGTTAAAAGTCGGGATTGTTCGGTAAAGGGTTAAACCAAACGGTATTAACCCTTTCCCAAACGACAAATTTTGGACTGGTCCAAATTGAAAGAGTTTGCAGACGACAATTTTAAATTTGATGAAAATGGCAGAAAGGTCTCAACACGGGTAGAAAACACTGTAGGAAAAGGAGAAATTGCTCGTTACGAGCAATTTCTCCTTTTCCCACAGTGTTTTCAAAAGATTTGTACTGCAGACACGTGAAAACCAGGGCTTGTTTGGGAAAGGGTTAATCATCTCGAAGGAAGATATGCACCCTTTGGCCAACTTAAGATGTTTCTGCGACCTAAGGGGGTACAAAAAGGGTCTCTTCTTATACCAATCAGTCTTTAACTGCAATTTTACAAGATATACATGAAAAAGAACCAGTAGAATCAGAACTAGGGTCGCTTAAATTTGCACCAGATGACAACATCTTAGATCCATCCAAATTAAAAACATTTGCAAGACGACATATTAAAAGCAAGTCAAATTATTTGAAACTTACCCAAATTGATAGTATTTGCCGATGGCAAATTAAATGTGGCTCCAAAGATCGAATTGACTTTTGAAGCGTAATAAACAGGAAGCGTGAAAACCAGCATTTTCTCATGTTCCTGCAACGTTTTCAAAAGCCTCTATTCGTCGGGGTCTGGGCCAGTTTCTTTCCTATGATCGATGACAGTCATTGCGACAGGATTCCATCCTCTCTCACTGCTGATCATTGTTTCGACGATGGTTATGTAGGGAAAGCAACCAGTGGCTTAGAAAGAATACTGTGCGAAGTACTGCTAACAAAAACTCCAGGAAAGCGTGAATAGGTGCACTGGCCGCACCGCAGTATAAAAGAATTAATGTTGAAAATGGCGTTCAAAAACTATACAATGAATCTTTCCTCGGAGTCATAACCTTTAGGCTGCTAAGCGCGACTCATTGACGTTTTGCGGACAGTGTAGATCAAGATCAGACTGCACAGAACGTGCAGTCTGATCTTGGATCTACACTGTCCGCTTAGGAGAGATCTTTCCTCTAAAAATAACCTTGAAATAGCAAAATCTTGGTTTTTACTCTCGGACTGAAAATTTCATTTAACTTACTTAGCAGGTTAAGGGTTAAAAGTCCGGATTGTTAGGTAAAGGGTAAAACTAGTGCAGCAGCTTGATTACTATTGGTGGGCTCTAGGACAAGTTCGAAAATACCACGTGACAATGGGTTAAAGATAGTTACTATCAATGGCTAACTGTTCCCGGAACGGACCAGAAGCAGTTCCCGTCAAGCCCCAGGCGACTGACAGGAGCTGACTATTTTCGGGGTTTACTCTATGCATTATTAATCGTTATGAATTATTAACACGGCTTATTGTTCGCTTTTTCTCCGTTGGAGGTCGACTTTGATAGATTTAAATCTTCGAAAAGAAATATTGTCTTTTTATTTCACTCTTCCGGGTGTCTGTCTGTCTGTCTGTCTCTCTCTCTCTCTCTCTCTCTCTCTCTCACACACACACAGGAGTGGATTTGACTAAACAGCAGTGTGACATACATTTCGGTTAGGAAGGCTACAAATTGATACAATATTTGTACGCCGAAAGCCGCAGCGGTCGCACTGGTGACTACGCCACTTAGTGGAACAGTTTTTGCTATGATGTTGGTAAAAGCAGTTTTCACAGGCCGTCACTGGGAGAGAATTTAGATATTGTTGAAAACGACACTACACAAAGTCCAGACAAAAAAAAATGGAAACGTAAACAACTCGCCAGGGCGAGCCCCAAATGCAATATAAAGCAATAAACTACAAAAAGTCTACAAAAGGAATGCATTGAAATAAACCACCTGCATTTATCATACGTCGCCTAAGCACACCAATGTTTGTAAAAATGCGCAACAGAAAAAAAAATGATTAAGAAGCATTTCTGTCTTACTCCGCCAAATCACACCCCCTTAACTCTCTCACTGTCATTTGCAAGTTACCGGCGGCATAGATCAAGATCAGACTGCAAAGAACGTGCACTCTGATCTTGGATCTACATCGCCGCTACCTCACTTCCTATGCAACCGAAACTTTTGACCTGAAAAAAATATCAAATCGACTTGTAGTTTCAACGAAAGAGTTCCAAGAGGAGTAAAATATACATCGCGAAAATGCAACGTTTTGTAAAAAAGAGAAAATCCCAAGCCTTAAAATACAGCTATACATACAATCCCTACTGTGTCAATATTTGAGTTTCGTTGTATACTTATCGCTCAAACACAACTTTGATAAAATCCCACATATAAACATACAATACTACCAAATCTATAATTAGATATCTAATAAACCAACTTACTTGCGCGAAAATAACGAAATTTTCTCCTGACTTTCGGTACGACATTGTTTTCTTTCCTTTCCTAAAAACGCCTCTTTAATACCGCTTCTGTTTGGAGTAACTTTAGTACCAACATGCTCGATAGCGTATCACTTTATTTCCATAAATACACCATCTTAAATATCACCTGAACATTCTTCATTCATGTCGTATCTTCTACCTTTAACGTTTATTTTCTGTCATTCGGAATCCCTTTTCCGGTTGTCGTCCGAGTCTATACATGTAAACGTGTTTAAGTTTCTATGATATCACATTCTGTCACTTAATCTATACGCCTGCGTACCGCGGCGCTCTCCAACCCCTATACTGTCGGTGCGCAGTCATTCGCTCCAGTCACCATGAATGGCAAACTCACTCAGACAGAAAGTTTTAAGTGTGGATATTGAAGACACTTCACTGTCGAGGATTCACCTCTTGTAATATAAATGCGATATATTATACATGCACAAAAACTCAAAACGCTCCGCCCAGTTCAAATCTGAATTTACTTTTCAGCTTAACACCGTGTAACTGTGAAGTAAAATGTTGAAACAGCGTATGAGGGATTTAGGATTTGGTGTGTAGAGTTTGGCTTCGAGAGTGCAAGATTTCGGATCGACGGATTTAAAATAAATCGTGGGAGATAATACTTTATGAATTATTAATTATTCTTTGGACGATCTTTAAGACGTACGTGTGTGTTTATTAACTTTGTTAAACTACTTGTTCAAGACAGGTTCCTTCGTATAAAAATTTCTTGTGCAATTTCAAAAGAGGAAGCAATTATTTCATAAGTGGGAAAAGATACTACTGTGACCTTTTCTGTTATCTCAGATTTTTTACTTCCAAATTTAGCAAACATTGTACGCGATTTTTGTATATAAAACCAAACATGTGGCAGTGTGCACTCCGCCGGATGTGAATCTTGTAAATTTCACATACGAGGGGGAAAAGTGACACACAGGTGCGTCAAGCTGCAGTTTTCGTCTGCTCTGTAAGTTTTAAATGTAAATATTTTAACTGAAGCAAAAACATTTTCGTGTTGTGATATTCATTTTTTTTTTCTGTCCTGTAAAATATTTGTGAGCTGTTGCAAAAAAAATGGACTTACATTAACTACAGCAGTACAAAACGAAACAGGATATTATTAGAAAGGTAAGATTATTAGTATTTTACTTCATTTAACGTTTGAATTGTTTCCTGTCTTAGCTCATTACCTTCAGAAACAAGTTTGTATCAAATGACTATGGAGACAATCTTTTAAAATAAAACAATCAGCACGTATCTTGTATAAATACTTGAATACATGTGAAAAACCTGTAGCCGCTGAAAAGGAGAAAATGCTCGTTATGAGCAATTTCTCCTTTTGCTGCAAAGTTTTTTTTTTTAACAAGTTGTCTCCTACAGTAGTACAGAAACATATATATTTCCGAATGCGATTTTAGTTTTTGATTAGTCGCCTCCGGTGTGGTGGCATAGTAAATGTCAAAATAAGAAAAGAAGCACCGTAAACGTCTCATTATTGAGACTGTCTACCGCAGGACAAAAAGAAAAACATAATGGAAGAGTGAAATGAGTTAATTCATTATTGTCCTAAAAGCCATTGACGAGATGGTTTGTTTTTCGTTCACAGTGTTGCTTCAATTATGTTTCGGGGACAATTCACACCCCTTGTATTCTGGATTATACAGAAACACACTCTCTACATGTTGCCAAAAGGACTAGGGAAACTGACAAACTGTGGTGATTTTTCAAGACTTATTTCGTGTGATTTAAGTGAAGAAAAATGACAAAAGCAATCATCAATTTTGGAGAGAAAGGAGTAAAAACAGCCTAAACAACCCACCCTCTACAAACACGTTTTAAATCTCATTTTTTTTTTTTTTAACCCTTAGGCTGCTAAGCGTGCCTAGGTGACCTTTGGCGGACAGCGTAGATCAAAAGCAGACTGCACAGAACTTGCAGTCTCATCTTGAAACTACACTGTCCGACAAGGAGATATCTTTCCTCCAAAAATACCCCTGAAATAGGAAAATTTGGGTTTATACTATCGGTTTGAAAGTTTCTTTTCTTTTATTTAGCGGGATAAGGGTTAAGGGGTGGGGGTTACTCTCATGTCTCTGTTATCGCTCCACTATACACTACTTTAAAGATCATTTTTGTTAAATGCTGTATTTTTTTTAACATCGCTTTCAAAATATTTAGTCATATCCAGCGACAGCTCACTTGCCCAGGACATTCCCCCATAACTAACTCGCAAGCGGGAATCAAGCGAGGATTCCTTAATATTACGAGTCCAACATTTAAATCAATAAACAAAGGATGGCAGCATAGATACAAGGCAGGAAAGCCATTGAAACTATTGGAAGCATAAATACCTTGAACACAAGGCAGGAAAGTCATTGAAACTCTTGGAGCTTGCAAGATCTTGTAGAGAATCTAGCCCAATTCTTTAACATCAAAAATACAGAGTTTATTGTGTGCAAGTTTCCCTACACTGTTGCATTTGTGCACGTAGATCTACAACCTAAATTTCAGTACTAGGAAATTTATATAAAACCGCTCTGAAGTCGATTTCTGATTCTGAGTTCTAAGATTAGAAATCTGATTGGTTGAGAAAAAGTCACAGCCAATCAGATGGCCAGTCTTGGAACTGATAATCTGCAAAGCAGTTGAAGTGGTTGGTGAATACGACACCAGGGTGCATATCCACCAACCATTCATAGGAACGTTCTTAGTCCTATTGCCCAAGATTTTCTAAATTTGAAAGAAATACAACTTCTGATTGGCTAAACCGTTTGATCCGCGCTCTGTGAAATGGGGGCTTAATGCATCTGCGAAAAGTATCGATTCAGGTCAGCCTGCGCAGTCCGCGCAGGCTGACCTGGGCCGAAACTTTTCGCTATTAGTCAGTTTTCTGTATGTACAAGGACCATTCTATCCAATGATTGAGTCGGTTGTTAAAAAAAGAAGTGGCTGTTATGGATCCATAAGTATGTGATGGCTTGACTGGTATCATGCATCACGGAGATGCATTAAGCTCCCTTTTGCCAGAGCATGACTCATCTGGTAAATACGGAGCCAGAATGCCTACTTTTTCCCCAAACAGACGTGAAAAGCATGGTATTATTGCAAACCGATTAGGAGAGCTTTATTAAATTGTTGGTAAACTATATCCTATTAATTTTTGCATTCTTCTGTATTGCATTGTACTGTTTTGTATCGTATTGTATTGGATTGTAGTGTATCGTATCGTATTGTATTGCATTGTTGTGTACCGTATCGTATTGTATTGCATTGTGGTGTACCGTATCGTATTGTATTGCATTGTAGTGTATTGTATCGTATTGTATTGTGTTATACAGCACTGTATTGTATTGCACTTGAAAGCGGCGTAAAACACCATTCATTCATTCATTCATTCATTCATAAGACGTATAAAGCATATTACCCCCCCCAAAAAAAAAAACCATACAAACTTCACATAATGTCAGGCCGAATGCATGTAGCATACTACCACTGTATGACAAGACATAAACTTCACTTGATGTCACACCGCATTCACACAGCATATTTAATGAAGATTTTCTTTCTCTTGAATAATTGGCTGTCAGAAGTTGTAACTATGCTAGTCTTTACTTGACAGTTGTGTATAAAACCCGCTGCGCTAGTTTCGGTAAAAAAAGATGGATTAGGAATCGCTTTCTCGTCTCTAAGACCTTATTTACAAACCATTCTTTAAAAAAATGCAGTTCTTAATTTAGAGACAAACTGTCTAATTAGCTGATTTATTCTGTCGCTGCAAATCAGGTGGCTAGTCACGGCAAATGGAGTTAGAACAATAATTCGAACTGTCGGCGAAGACTGCCCATAATGCTCTTCCTTTACGGTAAGGTCTAAGATGATGCTTATTAGTTATATTAAAAGGATTGTCTTTATAGTGACATGCCGTTATCAATTCTCTGTCTGTCTCTGTCTCTAACATTGTTTCGACCTGGTTTAAGCTCAAATGCAGACAGTTGCATTATAAAAAGGTTGTACGTAGTGTAAGTGTTGGTAAAAGAGAAACACCGGGAATGTTAAATTAATTGCTATTGCCGCAGTTTTGTAACTGAAATGATGTTGAAAATGGGGTAAAACACAAAAACTAACGAACAAACTACCTGCACAAGTTTCAATCGAATGACTTTCAACCTTTGCGCATGAATATGACAGTGTATCAAAAAGTTGCGGTTGGTACTATAGATAAGTGGGATTATAGGATCTACTTTTTTTTTCAAATCTATCCTATGATAATGGCCATGCTGTCAGAATTGACATAATTAAGTCGATTATCGAGACTATTTACTCGAGCATTGAAAAATAAACTATTATATTTCTTACCTTCACAAGGCCTCAAGGCTATTCATTCATTCAACTGTTCAATTATATTTCATTTTCTCCCCATTTTGTACCAGTTTACAGTTTAATTTAACTCTTAACCAAACGACAAAGTTTTCCTACAGTGTTTTCTGAACTTTCAAATACGGATCCAATCATTTGAACCATACTGAATTTGTCGTCTGCCAATGCCTTCTATTTGGGCATTCTGTTCTTTTTCCGACTGCTACACGCTAAAGACCATATTGTGAAAGTAAACAAACTTGTATTTAACGTATATAAAATCTCAGCGCACACTCCTGGGTTTAGGTTATATCAATAAAGAAGAGCAGAGGACAATATTACTAAACTGTTTACATGTTAGGGGCATTTTAACCCTTATTACAATACAATACTTTATTCAATACTTATCCTGCTATGTAACTAAAATTAAAGTTTAAAGTCGATAGTAAAAACCCACCTATTGCTATTTCAAAGTTACTTTTGGCGGAAAAAACATCACCTTATCGGACAGTGTAGATCCAAGATCAGACTGCACGTTCTGTGCAGTCTGATCTTGATCTACACTGTCCACAAAAGGTCAGTGAGTCGCGCTAAGCAGCCTAGGGGTTAAGGTTCTTTGCGCGGGACAGTAAAGATTAAAATCAGACTACGCAGAACATGCAGTCTTATCTTGGATCTTAACTATCAAATATTCAAAAGTTTACGAGATATGCGCTAAAAAGACAGTCTTCTTGTATCCATAGAAGAGACGTGCTCTGTGAAAAGAGGGCTTAATGCATCTCTGTGGTGCATTATAGGTATACCAAGCAATTAGTCGCCGAGCCCCCGTAGCTCAGTCGGTAGCGTACAGGACTTGAGAACAGGAGGTTCTCTCTCACCGCTGCCCATTGTTTCGACGATGGTTATGTGGGAAAGCAGCCAGTGGCTTGGAAAGAATATTGTGTAGTACTGGTAAAATAAACCCCAGGAAAGAATGGATAGGTGCACTGGCCGCCGCGATATAACTGAAATAATGTTGAAAACGGCGTTAAACACCATGCAGTCAACCAATCAACCAAGCAGTTAGTCACTTAATTATTATGGATCCATGAAAAACCAATTTGCCTAACAACCGACTGTACCATAGGGTGGTATGGTCCTTTGACGTGCAGAAAAATTAAAAATAACAACAAAATTTTATTTTTATTTTGTCGTGTATTTATTTTGTCGTATGCAATTGCTTTCAATTTGAACTTGTCTAAAATTTTGTCGTTTGGCAAAGAGTTAACTCTTTACCAAACGACAAAATTTTAGACCGGTCCAAATTGAAAGCATTTGCAGACGACAAATTAAAGGTGGCCCAGATGATGAAATTTGTCATTGATAGGTTAGAAAACATTGTGGGAAAAGGAGAAAATGCTGGTTCTCCTTTTCCCCGCAATGTTTACAAAAGGCCTCTTTCTCAGGGTCGTTAAAAGTCGGGATTGTGTGGTAAAGGGTTGAGGTTCCTATAAGAAGCAACCTTCCAAGTGAATCAACTGTAAGAACGTATGTCACAATGTAAAACAAATAAGCCTAACCTCTATCCTGCAAAATAAAAGGAATGAAACTTTCAAGCCGATAGTAAAAACCGAAATTTCCCTATTTCAAAGGTATTTTTTGGAGGAGAGATATCTCCTAATCGGACAGTGTAGATCCAAGATCAGACTGCACGTTCTGTGCAGTCTGATCTTGATCTACCCTGTCCGCAAAAGGTCAGTGGGTCGCGCTTAGCAGTTTAGAGGTTAAACTAAAACTAAAAGTTAATCAACAAGGAGAATAATTATAAAACACTTGGCATAAATTATGTATGTAATATTTCGCATAATATAACGCATCCTGTTACAAAAGGATTGTCAAATCGAAATTATGCAAAAAAAAAATTTTTTTTTTTTTGTTTGACCGCATGCACATTTTACGATGATTTAGTGTCGCATAAAAGGAAATAATATGCAAATTAGCCTTGCTTTGGCAAAAGGGGGCTTAATGCATCTCCGTTATGCATGACACCAAGCAAGTCATCACAAGATCATAGATCCATAGTCGATTTTTTTCTAATAACCAACGGAATCATGAGGCAGAATGGTCCTTGGACATGCAGAAAATTGACCAACAGAAAAAAGTTTCGGCCCGGAGCAGCCTGCGCGGACTATGCAAGCTAACCTGGCTCGATACTTTTTGCAGATGCATTAAGCCCCCTTTTCACAAAGCATGGCTTAAATTTGTCTTAGACATTTACCACCCGACACAATGTAAGACTTTTCCAAATTGAAAGTACTTGCAGACGATATATCCAGTTTGTCTGTAGGAAAACTTTGTCGTGTGGTTAAGAGTTAAATTAAACTGTAAACTGGTACAAATGGACTTTATCTTTAAAACGTTATATAACAATGTGGGAGACGGAAAAATACAAGTTACCAGCATTTTTTCCTGCTTTAAAGTCCCCTCGGAGGAATAGAAAGCAAAACTTTAGCGGTCACAGCAACCGTTAAAAGTCAGTGATTTGGCCTTACTGTGCAAAAACGGCAGATTTTATGTCCTAGATCGCAGTACATGTGAGTAGAAAAATATCTTAGCTTTCAAAGGATTACATCTGATGAGTTTCTGTCAAACAGAATTCCCTTACGAGCCTTATTTTGCGAACTTGTTTACCGCAGCTAACTGATTATGGGTGTACAGTGACTGCAGCTTCCGATTTGCGAGACTGTACGTTGGTCCATCGTGTTCAATGTCGTCAAAAGAAGTTTTTTCCCTAGCGGTCTTTAAAACACGGGATTGTGTGGAACAGGGTTAAAACAGACATTCAATTTTTAAATACACACACGCGAATAAAAAGTAAACAAGGAAACGTAACCTACACTAACCCGAGTAAAAAATCTCTTCAATATGTTATACAAATATAATGTCTTTCCAACCGTAATCGCTAATACGTTGGGATTAAATCTAGACTAGCGTGGGGTGTCAGGCTTTAGAAATCGCATATTACAATTTATTCTTAAGCTGTTAAGCGCGACTCACTGACCTTTTGCGGACAGTGTAGATCAAGATCAGACTGCACAGAACGTGCAGTCTGATCTTTGATCTACACTGTCCGATAAGGTTTTGGGTAAGCAACATTTGGGTTTCTACTATCGGCTTGAAAGTTTTATTTAACATATTATGCAGGATAAGGGTTGATACTTGACTCATAACCAAACGACAATATTTCCATAGCACTTGCAGACGACAATTTGAATACGGCGGTCTGTCTTTAATCCTGTACCAAACGACAAAATTTCCGGATTTGTTCACATCCAAAGCATTTGCAGACGACAAATTGAACACAGTAGTCTGTCTTTAAAAAAAAAAAGAAATAGAAAAAAATGTGAGAGAAGGAGGAAACGCTGGTTTGACGATTACCATTTTACACTTTACTAGACGACTAAATTCTGGACTTGCTCAAATTCAAAGCATTTGCAGACGACAAACTGAACAAATTTATGGCTTGACAGTCTCTGAATGAGTCAGTAGAAAAGCATTTTGGGAAAAGGAGAAAGTGCTGGTACCAACCAGCATTTTCTCCTTTTCCCACAATGTTTCAAAAAGGGTTTTTTTTTTGGGGGGGGGGAGGTCGTTTAAACTCGGATTTTTGTTTGGTAAATGGTTAAAACGCATTTCTAGAGGATTTTCTCCTTTTCCCACAATGTTTTCTACCCTATATTTGAACGTAAGCTCATTTGTACCAATTTTGAGTTTGTCACGTGCAGACGTTTCAAATTCGGAAGAGTCTAAACTTTGTTTTTTGGGAAATGGTAAATTTTGTTTCAACTGTTCCAGTTTGGATGTAATTCAAATTTCAAGACAAGCCCTGTGATTTGCTGATATGCTACACATACTACAGCCAATCAGATCGCTGGTCGATATGATCAATTCAAATTTATATCTAGCGTCGTTTGTGTATATAGGCCAAGATCTCTAATCATGTACAATTTTATTGCATAAAGTAGTCCCAAAATTGAAAAAAAAAATGTAGATTAGGGGATTAGGGGTCATAAATCCATTTCCGCTCCCTGAAGTGCGCTGTTTATCCCTTATTTGCCGTTATCTGTTGACTATTTATAAACCTTTGAAAACTTAGGCAGTGTAGTATCGAATCTAGAGCTCCAGATAAGAGGGAGTGATGGTATTCTAAATCCATTATTTCTCTTCCAAACCCTATGTTGTGGGTACTCATTAGAATCGTTTCGATGAGACGATTCTAATGAGTACCCATAACATAGGGTTTAATGGATAATAACTAAAAATTTCAATTTTGAAATCAAAATCACTCCCTCTATATCTGGAACTCTTGTATCCAGATATGTCGTGAAATTTAAATTGAACCATGCCCTATGGAAAGAGGGATTAATACATCTGCAAAAAAGTATCGAAGCAGGTCAGCCTGCGCAGTCCGCCAAAACTTTTTACAATAGGTCAATTTTCTGCATGTCAGTGTTGATTGATTGATTGTATAGTGTTTAACGCCGTTTTCAACATTATTTCAGTTATATCACGGCGGCCAGTGCACCTATCCATGCTTTCCTGGAGTTACATTTACCAGTACTCCGCACAAGATTCTTTTCAAGCCACTAGCTGCTTTCCCACATGTACCATCCTCGAAACAATGGTCAGCGGTGAGAGAGGAATGAATCCTGTCGCGATGACTATCATCAATCCGCGGAAAGAGATCGGCCAAGCCGGGGATTGAACCAGCGACCTCCTGTTCTCAAATCCTGTAGGCTACCGACTGAGCTACGGGGGCTCGGCTCTGCATATCAAAGGACCATTCTACGTCATGATTCAGCAAGTAGTTAGACAAAATGGATTTTATGGATCCGTAACTATATGATGGCTGACTGGGTACGATACATCCCTGGGACACATTATACCCCTTTTGCCAGAATGAGGCTCAATTCATTTATGCCGGCCCAGGGAAACAGTTTGGATTTTCGAAATGTGATAAAAACTCTACTTTTTCAGACTTTCCATTGTTTATATATGAGACACGCGCAGTGGAAAGGGGCGTGGCTTAATGTGTCTGCGAAAAGTATCAACACAGGCCAGCCTGTGCAGTCCAAACTGAAAGCATTTGCAGACGGCTATCTGAATGTGATTCGAATAATTGGATTTGTCTCTGAAAAGGTAGAAAAAATATTTTGGGAAAAGGAGGAAATGCTGGCGCTTAGCATTTCTCCTTTTCCCACAATGTTTCAAAACCCTACTTCCTGAAGGTCGTTAAAACATAGAACTGTTTGGTAAAGGGTTAACACTTACGCTGCTAAATGCGACTTTGTGGGCTTTTGCGGACCGTGTAGATCAAGATCAGACTACACAGAACGTGCACTCTGATCTTGGATCTACACTGTACCCGATACGGTGAGATTTATCCGACAAGCAAACTTTTTAAATCGTAAACTATAGGTTTTCACTATTGGCTGAAAAGCTTTAGTTTAATATATTTAGGAGCTTAACCCTTTACCATACAATGCCGTATTTTAACAATCCTGGGAAAGAAGCCTTTTGAAAACATTGTGGGAAAAGGAGAAAATGCTGGTAACCAGCATTTTCTCCTTTTCCCACGATGTTTTCTACCCTGTCAAAGCAAAATTGCACCATTTGAGCCGCATTGAAATTGTCGTCTGAAAGTGCTTTCAATTTGGATAAGTCTACATTTTTGTAGTTGGTTAAGCGTTTACATTAACCCTTAGAGGGCCAAATAAACCCAAGGAATATCTGGATATAAGGCCATAAAATTGCAATTTTTAGATGTCTCTTTTCCAGCTTGTATCAGCAAATCGGATAATGTGGGTCCAAGATCAGACTGCACGTTCTGAGCAGTCTGATCTTGATCTAAATTGGCCGCCAATGCGACGATAGTTGTGAAAGGCGCTTTCAGGGTTAAGTCTGTTTGATAAAGAGCTGAAACTACCCACGCATGTAAAGGCTGTGAAGCGATTTACATTTTTTTGACGTTTTATTCAAAAATCTAATCTTATCTTTTTCCATTTACACGAAGTCAGGTAAACCAATCTTCTCTGTAAGTTAGAAACCGGACGAGAATAGAATACCAACTGTTGTTTACTCTTTACCAGGCGACAAAATTTTAGACTCATCCAGATTCAAAGCATTTGCAGACGACAAATTAAATATTGCTCAAATGCTATGATTTGTCTTTTGAAGGGCAGAAAATAATGTTGGAAAAGGAAAAAATGCTGCTTACCTGCATTTCCTTTTTTTCCCATAATGTTTTGTATGCTTTCAAAGACAAATTCCCTTCATTTAAACCATACTTTGAAATTAGCCTGTTTAGTAATAAACAAAGTGTAAACTGGGCAACAAAAAACTGTAAATCAGGCAACAAAAAAGTGTAAACCGGGCAAAAAAATTTTAAACCTCTGCAGATCGAAAGTGATTTGCAGAGGACAAAAAATAGTGTGTCTCAAATGATGGAATTTGTCTTTCAAATGATGCGAAAAAAAAACACACACACATTGTAGGAATAGGACAAAATGCTGCATACCAGCAATTTCTTCTTTTCCCAGGATGTGTTCAAAAAGCCTTCCTGTTTGGTAAATGGTTAAGGTTGTCGGTATAATTATGTTCGTTTATCATATAAAAAAATCTGGACAAGTGCAACAGCTGCGTCAAAGTGAATTTTTCAAGTAAGATTTTCAAATACTGGAAAAATATTAATGTGTTTTAATGAATGCAAATTTATTCCAACTCAATGATAGTAATCAGTACACCAGTCCGCTTACCCAGTCATAATAAAGCTCAGCCATGAAGGAATTTTCGTGTACATGTGTATCTTACACTGTAAAATTGTTGTCTACCAAAGCCTTCCAGCGTCAAAATGAAGGTAAAATGCTTTTCAAAAACATGTATTAACGTGAGCTTAACCCTTTCCCAAACAAGCCCTGGTTTCACGTGTCTGCAGTACAAGTCTTTTGAAAACACTGTAGGGAAAGGAGAAATTGCTCGTGACGAGCAATTTCTCCTTTTCCCACAGTGTTTTCTACCCGTTTTGAGACCTTTCTGCCATTTTCATCAAGTCCAAATTTTGTCAATTGGGAAAGGGTTAAAACATGTAATAACGCAAAAACGTCACACTAACGCGAAAATTCTCGTAATAACTTTAGGTAAAAAAAAATAGTTATACAAATGACAATAGATTCCTATATATTGTTTATATCGAGTGTCAAGGCTAGTGTTTTTTGTGCATATAACTGATGACAACCGTTTTGATGATCTTCTTTTGCATGATTGCGGAACTACATTTCGTTGATAGTGATGCGCCCCACACTTCCGGTTCAACACTGTAACGACAGCAAGCTAAAGTTTTGCTAAAATCAGGTTGACTGTTGATCTGACCGACATAGATTGCTGTTTCTCAGAGCAGGGACAAAAAACGTCGCGAATACTGCAGGATTTGTGTTAATGTTTGGACAGGTTTATGCTTCGCATAAACTAAGTTGCAGCATCTTTGAAAAATCTTCATTAACTTTGACAGTCAGAGTGGCTACTTGATCATCAATTTACCATGAATACAAAAAGAGGCGATCAAGTTAGGGTTAAACCTCAGAGGCTCTTTGTTTGGGACCGCCATGAGCTGGGTCAGCCTTTGGAAATACTGTACACACATGGTATACAAGTTACAAGGAAGCAACCACAGGCGTAGGGGGGGACGCCAGCAGTCCCCGTATATTGTATTAAAATAGTTAGTTAGTTAGTTAGTTAGTTGGTTGGTTGGTTGGTTGGTTGGTTGGTTGGTCAGAGGCTGTTTTGAAACATCATTTTCCTTCAAACAAAATGTGTTCTATAAATGTAATTAAAATCAATAGGTGTAAACTGAAGGGTGAAATCAAACGAAAGATTTTACTACAAAGAGCAAAACAGCGAGCGTGTAAATTTCATAAAATAGCAAAAATAAACCCAAATCCATCGAACTTCATCAATAATTCCTTTATCTAAACCTCGTTAAACCTATATGGCATTTTAAATTAATGTAACTAATAACTGATTGCAATTTAATTTCGATTTAAGAAATGATCGATTTTCTGACCGTCGTTTTACCCTTTACATATTGATTTCGTGATTTGACAGGCAATATAATTGATAACGGTGTAGGCAAAGGAGAAAATGCTGAGTACCAGCATTTTCTCTTTTCCACCACAATGTTTTCTACTGTTTCAAAAAGAAAAGCATTTTCTCCTTTTCCATCATTTAGAACTTATTTAATTCAAAAGCATTTAATATGGACAAGTCTGAAATTTGGACGACTGCTAAGTGTTAAAGACGCTCATTGGTTTATGAAGAATGATTACACTACGTGACCCTGAAAACGAAATGGATCTATGGTTTCGCCATAAACTGCCAGGCTAAATCAAATGTTTGACCGATTAACACGTGATCCATATCTATATAAACATGAACTAGATGAATTGGTAGTAAGTGAAAGGTGAGTCCCAATCATTGGCATATGGGCTCGAATTTTGAAGAACTTTCTATTCGTCAGGCTGAAACGGATGAGCCAAGTATTGATGTCTATTTTCTAACATACGTTGCATAAATAAGTTTTTCGGTAATATAGTAAGATATGCGGGGGTGGAAGATGGGGGGTGGAAAGAGTTTTGATTGCCAAAATCTAACGTCGCTTTTCCCGAAAACCTATTTTGTTGTCGCGCGACTACAATCCTGCTCCAGGCGAAACCGAACTAAAAATAATGCCAGTGAGATATACCGATACACGTATTTAGCACTTCTCTTTCAAGTTGCGGTTTTTCATCGCACAGACAAACTCAATGCATAAATGTATGTAATAAAAAAAGAGTTTTCATATGTCATGTTGAACGTTCATAGAAACGATATAGATATGGAACACCTGCTCAACCCTTTTATCAAACAATCCCGTGTTTTAACGACCATTAGGGGAGAACTCTTTTGAAAACGATGTGGGAAAACGAGAAAATGCTAGTTACCAGCATTTTCTCCTTCTCCCGTAATGTTTTCTAAACTTTCAGAGACAAATGCAATCATTTTAGCCACATTTAATTTGTGCGTCTGCAAATGCTTTCAATTTGGACCAGTCCGAAATATTGTCGTGTGGAACAGAGTTAACACGTGCACTTATGTGCATAAGAGGAAATAGTTTGACGAGAACATAGTTTATAGTTTTAGATCACAGTTTATTCAATTAGCATCCAGAAGGTCATTTACCAATGAGGATTCCACAATGCAGCATATATACAATACAATATGACGGACAACAGCAACAGGATACATATACAAATAGATCTACATACATCTTAAATACATCTGAAATGTCCAAATGAAGTATGTATCCACTTCTGTTCAACTTGCCCGAAAACGAAAGCGAAATTCGGCAAGGAGAACAGTGGATGTGTAGTTAAATAAATTTTAAAAAAATTTTCGAGATAGGTGTAACTCGGATTTTTACGACATCTACAGAGAAAACTTTGGAAGACATTGGGATAACATTGGTAACCAGCATTATCTCCTTTTCCAATAATATTCTCCGTGTCTTCTTACTCGTATTTTATTGTTTTTATGCACATACAATTTGTACGAGTGACTGTTAACTTTGCGACTCTTACCCCAACTGACAGCCTTTCTTCTGCTAATAGTTATAAACATAACCGATATTTATGATCAACTGATTCATTTGGAATAGGTACAGACAAAACTTTACAACGGATGTGCAGGCTAATCTTGGTATGAACACTTCACTATGGACTCTGTGTGGACTGCGCAGGCTGACTTTGGTCGATATTTTTTGTAGATGCATTAAGCCCCCTTTTCACAGAGCATGGCTCTTCTATAACGTCGTTTTTTTTTAAACTATAGATGACTATCATTGATCAGTGATAATTCAGGGTTTTTTTTGTTGTTAACATTAATCACCTACATTAACTTGTGTGTGCACACGTTTTCTTTTTTAACCCTTATCCTGCTAAATGAGTGAAACGAAACTTGCAGACTGGTAGTAAAAAACCCGAAGTAATATTTCTGACTTATTTTTACGAAAAGAAACTCTCCTTACCGGACAGTGTAGATCAAAGATCAGACTGCACGTACCGTGCAGTCTGCTCTTGATCTACACTGTCCGCAAAAGGTCAGTAAGTCGCGCTTAGCAGCCTAAGGGTTAATCGCAGATGCATTTTGGGGATGACAAGTTTCAAGTAAACTGATAGTTATCGATTAGAAATAATTCAGGTTATTTGTTTTTCCACAGAAATAAAATCTCGGAGAAGGTCTGTACGAGTTTCATCTATTAAACAATCCATGATTTGCATATTAAATAGAGAGATACTCTAAATAGAACAAAAGACATTATAACTCTGTGGCACCAGAGGGATTTCATATGCTGTTGCGGGCTGTGCTAGATCAAAATCAGATAGCACAAAACGTGCAGTCTTATGTTCGACCTAAACTGTCCGATAGGTAGCGAGATGTGTTACGTTCAACGGCTTTGACAACCTTTTTACACACAATCCCGAGTTTTAAGGACCTTGACAGAGAACGCCTAAGAAGCATTGTGGGAAATGAGGGGAAAAAATGCTGATATCCACCATTTTGTCCTTTTCCCACAATGTTTTCGGCATTTCACAGACAAATCCCGTTATTTGAGCTGCATTTGATTAGTCGTCTGCAAGTACTTCAATACATAGGAGTCATAAATTGGATCGTCAAGTAGAAGGTTATTAACCCTTAAGCTGCTAATCTCGACCCACTGACCTTTTGCGGACAGTGTAGATCAAGATCAGACTGCACAGAACGTGCAGTCTGATCTTTGATCTACATTGTCCGATACGGTATTTTATTTCCGGTGAGATCAACTTTGAAACCGCAATGTTTGGCCTTTTAGTATTGAGTAGAAATTTGCATTTCATTTATTCAGCAGCTTAAGTGTTATATTGCAATAATCTCGGTCCGGACTCCGTATTCATCAACTAGTCTATTCTAGTCTGCATTCCTAGTCATATTCCCAATTACGAAAGTAACGCACTTTCTGATTGGCTAAGCCATTGAAACTTTTTTGCAATTGTTAAATTTTCTGTATGTAGGCCTACACGGATTCTTCTACCTCCAGATTCAGTCGGTTGTTAGACAAGATTTATTTTAAGCATAACGGAGATGCTTTCACTCTTTCCCAAACAATCCCTGGTTTTTACGACTCTGGGAAAGTAGCCTTATAAAAACATTGTGGGAAAAGGAGAAAATGCTGGTAACCAGCATTTTCTCCTTTCCCCACAATGTTTTCTATCCTTCCCAAAACAAATTTTCAATTTTTGAGTCACGTTTTTCTTGTCGTCTGCAAATATTTTCAATTTGGACGAGTCTAAAATTTTGCCGTTTGGTAAAGAGTTAAACCACCCTTTGGCCAGAGCGGTGCTCGTATCGTTAGTTACGACTCGAATGGGGTTATAAAATATAATTACCACCTCGTAGATTAAGCTTTTTCTATTGTATTAAATTAAAATCGCATAAAAGTATCTTTGGTGAAAATTTTATTTTCAAGCTTGTACTCTGGAAAAGGTTATGGCACTTCTGGAAACTTTCGTACAGCCCTCCCCCCCTCCCATATAAATATGTACAACGAGTGCTTTTTACATTTCAAAATGACGTCATTTATGACGCATTATTTGCAATCACAGCGTTCGTGACCTTTAGTCAGTGCGCACAGGTGTGCATATGTACATGTCGATTATTTGGGAAGGTCATAATAATTACAGGAAATGAAACGGAAAATAGGCACGTGAAAAGTAAAAGACGAATCTCTTGGAGACAATTCTGATGGCAAATATGGATCTAGATCTAATAAAAAATTGTCGGTGGTTGCTTATAATTGGCGTGGAAAAAATGGACGCATTTGATCTTGAAAGGGAGAGAATAAGTTACTTGAATCAGCTGTCCTAAACTATATTCGATAGATCTGCCTGCTGATAACTTTGCCAACTCGAATGTCGACACTTGATCAGCATTGATCAGAGCAAAGGAATCAAGGTCAGTAGATGTGTTGTTACTTTTTGGTTACGTTTATGGCATTGATCTATTTAGTGAAAATCTTAACCACACAATCCCGAGTTTTAACGACCCAAGGCTAAAGGAAGAAGACGTTTGAAAACATTGGGAGAAAAGGAGAAATGCTGGTAGATCTAACCATTTTTTTTTCTTTTTTCCGCGGCTTTATTTAACGACTTCCAAGAGAATTTGATGACTGCAAATATTTCCCTTCTTATTTATCTGTTGTTTGCAAGCTACATGTAGTTAGAAACTAAATTCAGTCCGAAAAGATATTTGAAGTTTTGTATGAATGTGAAAGTCTGAATACCCCCTGCCCTATTTAACCCTTAGGCTGCTAAGCGAGACTCAAGGACCTTTTGCGGACAGTGTAGATCAAGACTGGACTGCACAGAACGACTTAAGGACCTTTTGCGGACAGTGTAGATCAAGATCAGACTGCACAGAACCTGCAGTCTGATCTTTGATCTACACTGTCCAATAAGGAGATATCTTTTCCCCAAAAATACTTTTGTAATAGCAAAATTTGGGCTTTCGACATCGGTTTGAAAGTTTCATTTCATTTATTTAGCAGGATCAGGGTTAACTGATTTCTCGCATCACGACATTTGATATACTTTTTAGTTATCCTTATAGGTGTATGGTTTACATATCTGTATCAGAATCAACCTGAGCCATGCTCTGTGAAAACTGAAAAGGGGTCTTATAATGCATCTGCCAAAAGTATCGGTACATGTCGGCCTGCGCAGTCCGCGCAGGCTGACACGGGTCGAAACTTTCTGCTATTTGTAAATTTTCTGCGTGTCCAAGGACCACTCTTCCTTCAGATTTAGTCAATCGTTAGACTAAACGGATTTTATGGATCCATAATTATGTGACGAATTGCTTGGTCTAATGGACCGGGAAGATGCATTAAGCCCCCTTTTGCCAGAATGTGGTTCATCTGTATCGTCACCTTGTGCTTCACCCAGTTGCTCGTCTCCCACTAACTGAACACCAATTACTAGCTTTGGTCTGACTATAAATTTTTAAGACAATCGTTCACAGTTCTGTCTCATCCACTGATCGGACGGCTTGTATAGAAACTTATGATTTAGATCGAATTTTAAATGGTTGGTGAATAAGTCTTTTCCACACGATGACATTTTAGATTTTTCCAAATTAAAAGCATTGGCAGACGACAAAATAAATGTGACTAAAAGTTCAACTTTGCTTTTGGACGGTTAGAAGATATTTTCGAAAAAGGAGACAATGCCGATTACCAACATTTTTTCCGCTTAGTTAACTCTTTACCACACAATCCCGACTTTTAACGAACCTGAAAAGGAAGCCTTTTGAAAACATTGTGGGAAAAGGAGAAAATGCTGGTTACCAGCATTTTCTCCTTTTCCCACAATGTTTTCTACCTGTCCCATGACAAATTTAAACTTTAAAGTCATATTTGTCGTCTGCAAATGCTTTCAATTTCGACTAGATCTAGTCTAAAATTTTGTCGTGTGGTAAAGAGTTAAGTAGTCTTCTTTTATGGTCGTTAAAACTCGGGATTGTTTGGCATCCATGTTGGCGCCATGGGCGAAAAAAAAATGGACTTTTGGCAATTTGCATAGATCAAGAGCGGTCTGCACCGAACCTGCAATTTGACTTTGTACTTATACAGTATACCTTCCACATGTTCAGTGAAGGCGGTCAGATGAAAAAAAAAAAATCTTCTTCATATAAGTGGATTGTACTTTCAACAGTTGAAAGAGGTCGATAACTCGAGGTATATATATTATTTGACGCTGAAAGAGTTTGGGGGGAAAAAAGTCTGCGTTGTACCTTGTGGCAAGTCATCGTAAATATAACAGACTGGTTTTGGCAACCGTTGGGACAAAAAAAAATAGACTAAAAGCAGTGCCTAGGTTCTTCCAGGGCTTGGATTTAACCCTTTCCCAAACGACAAATTTTGGACTGGTCCAAATTGAAAGAGTTTGCAGACGACAATTTTAAATTTGATGAAAATGGCAGAAAGGTCACAAAAAGGGTAGAAAACACTGTGGGAAAAGGAGAAATTGCTCGTTACGAGCAATTTCTCCTTTTCCCACAGTGTTTTCAAAAGACTTGTACTGCAGACACGTGAAAACCAGGGCTTGTTTGGGAAAGGGTTAAAACTATTACAATAAATAAATTCCATTAGATAAGGCATATGGGTTGTCATGAAATGTTGCTATTTGCCCAATGCTGTTACACAGTATTCGATTGAAACAATATTCGGTTATTGAAGATTGGCTGAAAAGATGATAAAAGCTTGGACGGTTGTTTGGTGTGTTGGTATTGTTTTCAAAAATTGGGTGACACGGTGTGTCATACAGTGGTAGTTGGGATGTTGTTTGCTTGGTTGTTTGGTTGAAAACGGATGGATGGATAGATGAAGGACCGACGGATGGATGAATGCTTAATACATGATAAACGAACTGTTGGTGTATTGAATGGTTGGCTGGTTAACTGGCTTGATGGATGGATGATGGCATTACTTTCGGGTCAATCTGACATTCGAAAGAGGAGAAAGGGAAAGAATGTACATGGAGACATCTGCACAGATAACGAAAAACATCTTGAAACCACACCGTCTATCATTCATTTCAACTCTTTACCAAGCAATCCCGTTTTTTTATCACGACCCAGAGGCTGAAGGCTTTTGAAAACATTGTGGGTAAAAGAGAAAATGCTGATTAGCGGCATTTCCTCCGTTCATCACAATGATTCCTACTCTTTCACGGACAAATCCTGAAAATTTCAATTTGAACCACATTGAATTTGTCATCTGCAAATATTTTAATATGAGTCTAATGAGATGAGAGACAAAGATAAACTGACTTTAAATACTATCTAAAAATTGAAATAAGCCGCGCTCTGGCAAAAGAGGGCTTAATACATCTCCTGGCTGCATTATACCAATCCATCGGAAACTTATGGATCCAAAATAGCCACTTTTTTTTTTTAACAACCGACTTAATCACGAGGTAGACTGATTCTTGGACATACAGATAACTGACCAACATCGAAAAGTTTCGGCCCAGGTCTGCCTGCGCGGACTGCATATGGTGACCTAGAACGATACTCTTCGCAGATGCATTAAGTTCCCTTTTTCACAGAGCATGGCTTAAATACTCTCTCTCCATTTTGAAAATTCTGTTATATCTATCTTGCGATCCTAAGGGTAACCTCACCGATACTCTGTGTCTCCATAAATCTGGAATTGCGAGAAATCTGTTACTTGTGGAAAGGAAATTAATTACTGCGTTATTTTAATTATAACGCTATGTATTTTATGGAGTTTATATCTTCCCGAGGAACTTTTACATCGGTTTAATCTTAATTTGATATCGTTAGTTCTATGAAGTTATCTATAGTTTATAGTTTGATTACATTCGTATCGGGGTCTACTCTTATCTTCAGTCGTCGGTTCGTTGAACAGAAGACTGCTTTCGAGATCTGTTGAACTGAAATCAAGAAATATCTTTGAAAAAGACAGACGACGCAAATTTGCCAGCAAATAGGCAGGGGACATAACTCTTTACTACACGAGAAAAATTTAGACTTATCCAGATTGAAAGCATTTGCAGACAAATTAAATGTGGCCCAAGTGAGTAAATTTGCCTTTCATAGGGTAGAAAACATTGTGGGAAAAGGAGAAAATGCTGGTTACCGTATTTTCTCCTTTTCCTACAATGTTTTCAAAAGGCCTCCTCCTCAGGGTCGTTAAAATTGGGGATTGTGTGGTAAAGGGTTATAATAAACTTGTCTACATTTTTTACCAATCACAAATTTCTATTCATTCATTTGTTATCAGTACCAAAAAGTAGGTCAAAAAGCCAGCACATTCAGCTACGCCGAAAAATTCGCGGTTCAACGAATGAAGCGATTGCTTTCGCTGTTCTAAATTTTGTTTAGGCATTAACCCTTAAGCTGCTAATCGAGACAAAGACCTTTTGAGGACAGTGTAGATCAAGATCATACTAAACAGGACGTGCACTCTGATCTTGGATCTACACTGTCTGATAAGCAGATATATTTCACTTTTTTAGGATAGGGGTTAAAATAAAGCGATGTTAACTTGGGCTTTAGAATACTCCTATTTTGCTTGAACTGTCTGTCTGACTGTCTTCCCCTCTCCCTCTACCGCCTCCGAGTCTCTCACGAAAAAAAAACACAGACGCTATAGGCTTGTGAAGAAAACTTCCGCTAGATGAGTTATTAAACTTTATAAGATAAATCAATTTGTAATTCTGTTTCATTTATTTCATAAACTTGTTTCTTCCGGGGAAAGATTAAATTCAGTAATTTTTAAACAAATTACAGGAGCATCAGTTTCCATCACGTACGAACTTAACAATTTTAATTGGATGATAAATGAAAGAAAAGAAAGGAATAATTTCAAACAATAAAATTAGAGTGTAGTTGTCGAAGGCAAGACACCTTTTGTAATTAATGGAGAATTCGCTGATATCGAGCATTTTTTTTTTACATTATACACTCAGATTTCTGTAGTAACTTTCTCCGAAACATATAGATATGAAGTTTTTTTCCAATGGGTTAAGGAATGGGGAACTGATATTGATTTATTTTTTTTTACTGTAACAAGAAAAACAGAACTGAGAGATATCTCATAAGATTTGTCTCAATAATCAATGGGGAAAAAGAGCTACACGTAGGTATGTTGTCTTCCATATTTCAAGATTATGTGGGTGAAGGTACTCCCTGCATCCCTTGCTGCACCTCCGCCTACCACGGTACACACAATCACCTACGCATACAGGATAACGACAAAATGAATTTTTGTCAACACCATAGGTGCAGTGATACAGAAAGATGAATATTTTTTTATTTTAAATATTTTCCTGGCTTACTTATTAACTATAATTCATAATCTAATACCGAAATAACTCGACTTCAAACCCCCCGGTGCCAAATATATTGAGCCGTGCGCTGTGAAAAAGGGGACTTAATGCATCTGCGAAAAGTATCGATCCAGGTCAGCCTGCGCAGTCCGCGCAGGCTGACCTGGGCCGAACTTTTCGCTCTTTGTCAATTGTCTGTATGCCCAAGGGCAAGTCTACCTCAGGATTAAGTCGGTTGTTAAAAAAAGTGGCTATTATGGATCCCTAATTATGTGATGGCTTGATTGGTATCATGCATCACGGAGATGCGTTAAACCTCCTTTTGCCAGAGCGTGGCTCAATTATAAACCCGACCTCTTTCGGCGGCTAAAAATACGACCCATTGAAGTCGGAAAACTTTGTTTCATAGGTTTGGCTAAACAAGCGGAAAGAATAGATCCAAGTACAGATTGCACTTTCTGTGCAGTCTGATTTTAATAATAATAATAATAATAATAATAATAATCACTTTATTTATAGAAGGTAGCATGTTAAGACAATCATATATATCTTATATTCTTCATGGCCCTCTAATAAAGTATAAAAAAAAAAGCACACCTGCGCAGCCACACAATGCCCCCCTCCCCCCCCCCCTCTCTCTAATACTCACACTCACTCTCACTGATTCACGCTGTCCACAGAGGACAATTTTTTTTTTTTCGCCCGTTGCGCTTAAATGGTTCAATGAATTCATTGCAAGAGTGTCTTTCTAATTCTTCCTATTTGTTACCCTTTTTTTTTTACCTGTAATTTTTGTCATTATCCAGTAAAGTGGTACTTCATATGATAATCTAGATCAGCTTTAAAGCCAATTAACCATATAAAAAATATTCCTGTATCTTTCGACACTGAGACAGAAAGCTTTTAAAAACATCGTGGGAAAAAAAGAGCAAATTCTGGTAAACCGACATCAGTTTTTACGACCTTTGGGTAAAAAGCATTTACAGACATGGTCATCCGTTGGCAAAGAAGAAGCTTGCCCAAATTTAAAAGTGTTCAAAATTGAAAATTATGAAAACTGAATCGGGGGAAAACACAATAGATAAGGCCATTCTAATAAATACATGTATATGGCAATTTGTCATTCTCCCACCCCTGCAAATGACCAAATGCAACGTGCGACTATAATTGATCACCCTTAAAGCACGAGACCGAATAGTCCGTTGATCAGTTTCTGAGGAGAGACAGAGTGACCGCGGAAAACCTAGGTTCTCAGCAAGTCTAGTTTTAAGCATTCGATACTGTATGTTTATCCGTGACATCAGTGCTTTGATTCTTCGTATATCAGCAAAATACAGCAAATCTAACCTTAAAAGCACTTACATATTTACGTTAACCATTTAATCGCCCTTTTGTAACTACCTTTGTTGCCTTAGGGGGCAGGCGTGGATCAAGAACAGAATGCACAAAACGCAGTGGGATCTTTT
The DNA here is from genome assembly GCA_945859785.2 of Tridacna gigas. Lineage (NCBI taxonomy): Eukaryota > Metazoa > Mollusca > Bivalvia > Cardiida > Cardiidae > Tridacna > Tridacna gigas. Next base: position 14,786,572 of record OX244043.2, read on the forward strand.
GATCTACACTGTCCGCTTTGCCGAGATATTCTGGACCAAAGCAACTATGATGTTACAAGTACAGGAGTTTTCATAAAATATGTTACACTTTTAAAAATGCCTATTAGGGTATATGAATTGTCTAAAATGCGTCACACCTGAAAGCGCAAAATTAAAGCCACTACACAGTTTCAGGCTAATAAGGGTTTTTCTTCTAGCATGAAACTGTGTGTTGGCTTTAAGTTTGCGCTTTGAAGTTTGAGACATTTTAATACAAGCTCTGAACATGTAGACACACTAAAAAGTGTTACCATCTCGGTTTCAACGCCCCTGAACATAGATATCTTTTGAAAACATTTGGGGAAAAGGAGAAAATACTGGTTACCAGCGCTTTATCCTTTTCCTTCAAAGTTTTGATCTATATCTCGAAAGACAAATTTCAGGTTTGTAGTAACATATATTTTGTCGCCTGTAAATGCATTCCATTTTGAACAGCTAAAACCAATATTAAATGTTAGCCTAACACCTTTATACGCATATCTCGCCCTTTTCTCCAATTTTCCTTTCATTTTTCTCTTTCTTTTTCCAATTTCTGTCTGTCTGTCTTTCTTAAGTCTCTCTGTTTGCACATCCCTCTGTCTTTCTATCTGTCTGTTTGTCTGACTCCACCGGAAAACCATAATTGTATACGTTTGCTTATTACAAGTTGTATATTGTATATGCATGCAATATGGACAATTGTCTTCGCAATAAAAAACTTGAAACTTGAAACTAACAAACTGTTACCAATAACGCACGGGAGAAACATTGGAAGAGAGAAAAAGAATGAATGAAATTGAAAATATTGTTTTTAATAGTCGCCGGCAGAGACTTGAGAAACTTTATTTGTATAACTGGATTTAAAATAGGTAACTGTGACAAAACGTGAGTGACGGTGATTGAAGTTTAATGCATTAGAAAGGGGCAATGAAAATATCATTAATCTTGGCAGTCCTGACACAATAGTATGCTCGTTAAAATGCCTCGAAATCGTTTAAATTCTTGTTTCACGCTTTTTTTCAGAAACCCTTGATAAACGGTGCGAATCTGATTTAAAATGAGCATGACCCATGCTATGTGAAAAGGGGGTTTAATGCATCTGTAAAACGTATCGACCGATGTAAGCCTGCGCAACTGCGCGGGCTGACATCGGTCGAAACGTTTTGCTATTTGTAAATTTTCTGCATGTCCAATGACCACGCTTTCTCCAGATTCAGTCAAACTAAGTGGACTTTATGGATTCCTAATTATGTTACGACTTCTTTGGTCCAATGCATCACAGAGATGCATTAAGTTCCCTATTGCCAGAGCGTAGCTAATACCAACAAATGCAAGAACGACGATCTATGGTTAGCCTCATAGACTTCTACTTAAAGTAGGCCCAATTCAAAGCAGGTTTTCTATAAAAGGTACTCTAGCGGCCAAGTGTAAATAATAATCACGGGGATGCATTAAGTTCCATATTGCCAGAGTATAGCTAAAATACATGTATACCAACAAATGCAAGAATGACGATCTATGGTTAGCCTCTTAGATTTCTATTTAAAGTAGGCCCAACTCAAGGCAGGTTTTCTATAAAAGGCACACTAGCGGCCAAGAGTAAATAATTCGGGACTCGAAATGCAGACAGTTTAAATTCCTACCATGTAAAGATTATGGACATTACTTTAAGTCTGTTAACCCTTAGGCTGCTAAGCGCGACTCACTGACCTTTTGCGGACAGTGTAGATCAAGATCAGACAGCACAAAGCGTGCAGTCTGATCTTTGATCTACACTGTCCAATAAGGAGGTATCTTTTTCCAAAAAACACATTTGAAATAGTAAAATTTGGGTTTTTACTATCGGCTTTAATGTTTATTTGAGCCGTGCTCTGTGAAAAGGGGGCTTAATGCATCTGCGAAAAGTATCGACCCAGATCAGCCTGCGCAGTCCGCGCAGACTGACCGGGCCGAAACTTTTCGCTCTTTGTCAATTTTTTCGTATGTCAAAGGACGGTTCTAGCTCGAGATCCACTTTATTGTTGGACTAAATGGATTTTATGGATCCAAAATTATGTGATGACTAGCTTGGTATTATGCATCATGGAGATTCCTTAAGTCCCATTTTCACAGAGCACGACTCATATTATTTATTTAGCAGGATACGAGTTAATGTGTTTTAGTACAACGTGTTGTTTGAAGTTCCAGTCGCTACCAGAAGTGTATGTGAAACTATAGAACAAAAGATGCAAACACGTTACCGTAACACAGTATCAGACTCATAATGATGTCCATATTTTTAAATGGTATAAATTAAATTTGTCTGCAATGTGACCTCCGAATTGTTTACTTTTTGGCAGCTAGTGGGCCTTTAATTATTGAAGTACAGCACAACGTTAATTGTTCATCGCATGCCGAGGCCTAAGTAAAGAGATTTGGGCATGGTGCAGTAAACAGCTTTGACCTAACTTAAACCATTGCCATTGTGAAAGGTAGTGTTCATTAGCATATCTAAACATATTGGACAGTGAAGATCGGATTGCACGTTCTGTGCAGTCTAATCTTGATCCACACTGATCCTAAACGCACATTATACTGCCAATTGCATTCTAAGGATTTATATTTACTTTTTATGGTGGCAGTATTTCTTTCTTTGAAGGCAATGCGTTCCTGACTTCCTGTTGAATACCGTTACAATAACAGTTTGGAGCATTGTTAAATATAAATCATATTCGGATGGCAGAATAAACCTGATAAATCAAAGGTATTGACACATTATTGACACTTAATTTTTTATGCAAAGATGCTAAAGTGGACGGTGTGGCGAATGCAAGAATTGGTAAATTTATTCCATAGGCGTGGAGTAACAAAATCTGCTGCAATGTCGTCAATATTGTTTAGTTCGTACGATATTGCATCTAGACTCTTTGTTTGACGCATCAGAACATTTGTAGAAACAGTGTAAAAATATGAGAATTTACTCCTTTGTCACGATGTTTTCATCTGCATCAATGTAATATACCCTAGTCTAAGCTGATTATCCATATTGTCAATGTCGTCTGCTCAGAATTTGTTTTCAGGAGGAAATTACGTGACCCTCTGAGCGCCAAATATAGAAATGTAACCTCTTTCGCACTCTCTTGCACTACGGATCATTCCCATTCACCTCTGTAGTTGGCTCAGAAAGTAGTCCGTCATCACGTGATATTTTCGTCACATGGACATAACTCAAAATGGCGACACGAACGCCGGTGAAAGAAAGACCAATCGATTGTTTTGTGTGCTGTTCAAACAGCATACGGCCAATCAGACTTAGTGGTAGGAAATGTGAAAAAGAGGGATTTTCTGAAAAGCTTAAATGTCTTTTAAAGGACGATAACTTGTTTTTTAATTTTGTTTAAATTGTCATCATTCATGGGCGCAGCCATTTTTTTTTTTTTTACAATTGGCGTAAGATTCTGATCAGTAAAGAAGCTTGAAAAAATAGTTCCATTGTATACAGGTAAATTCATCAGTTTGAATGCACCTATAATGTATCTGGAATCATATTTCCTTTGTCTACTTTATTATGTTACACATGGAACAGTTAAACAGTAACAAAACATGTTTTCCTCGGTTTGACAAGATTCTTGTCATTTAGCCCATTGCAGAGATGTATGGTGAGAGTAACGAACGACAACTTTGCTCGGAGACTGCCTCTTTCGACGGCTGAAAAATACGATTCGCTCTAACCCGGGAAGATTTTTATCCTACAGGCATGAAAAAAAAACAAGCAGACGGTATAGATCAAGATCAGACTGCACGTTCTGTGCAGTCTGATCTTGATCTATGCCGTCCGCAATAAACCCCCCCCCCCATTTTCACCTTTGGCGATGAAATTGTCGAGGAGAAAAATGCAAAGTCATTAATGGATATAAGAAAAAAACATGAGTGCAAATAGTTCTGTATTTTATACCCATGCATCAAAACACTCGCCTGATCTATTATCATACAGACCTTTCTTGGCACGTTACCGAATTTGCAACAAATTTGCAACAGAAAACTTTAAAAAATCTTACAAAATGTGCTAAAATATGGCTTTATAGCTTTGAACAGAACAAAGTAATATTAAAAGCGGGAGTTGGACTGCGTATTTAAACAGCTCGGCCAAAGTGGAAGTTGCTATGTAGAACTATGCTTTTTATATTGTATCTTTCTTTATCTTCTTCGGAAGAACTTATATTACATATATCGCAGCTGCCAGTGCAGCTATCTATGCCCTATGTTCCTTTATTATCCAATAATGCACATTTTGTCAAAGCAATAACTTTTTTCTTATATATTTTCTTATCGTCGAATAGAAGCAAGATTTGGCGGCGAGAGAGTGTTTTTCCTTGCACAATGACCATCATCAAATCTAGCAAATAAAATTTTGGTAAAGTAGTATTCGAACTTCTTCGAAGTTAAAAGAAATAGAACACAAGACCTGTTCTTTACGATCCCAGCTTTACCTTGGGCACAGCAAGACAAGGGTTACACTATATCGAGTCTACACAAATTATAATTATATCTATTATCTTTTGTTTTATTGGGACATAATTAATGCTTCAGTCGTTATGATCAAAGGCAAAGAGATATTCCTGTACATAAATTGTGACAAGTATAAGCGATACAAAAATCATTCGATACATCAAACCATTGACAGGTCACAATGATTCATAATATACTCTTCTATAGATATAAGGGAGCCGAGGCGGTAAAATACAGCGTTTAACCCCTTTTTAAGCGCAGTATACGAACGTCATAGGTTATGATCGGACTGCGCATTCTGTGCAGTCACTGTCGGATCTTGGATCTATACCGTCCCTTTGTCTAGTCAAACCTTTTCAATAAAAATCGTTCTGGGTGTCAGTGGATTAAAGTTTCACTTCAGCCATCAAAAAAAAATCATATTTATATTTTTATCGCTGTAAGCTAAAACCAGATTTAAGCTCGAGGTCACAGCTCGTCAGGGATTCTTTCCGTTTAGGCGTAGGATCAGACGGGTACAGGGGCAAGGTCACCTAAATAATTTTGCTGGTGTGCCAAATGCTATTTGAGCTACTAGTGCATGAATTTTTCATTCTCTCCTGCCCCGAAAATATCCCTTTTGTCCCCTATTTTCATGTAAGAAAGCTTCCCCCCCCAACTTTCTTCCTACCTCAAATCTTCCTATGCACATCCTCCGAGAGGTGATAGTAATCATTGCGACAGGAATTACATGTATCTAACTGTTGAATAGTTCTATTTGATACTGTGTATTTGATTTGGACCTTGGTACTATCAATATACACGTTTCATATACATGGACAGTGGCGCTGGCCATCGTGCAAGAACTATCTAGAATACTATTGAAATTAGCTCTACCCATTTGTTTCCCTCCATAAATAAACCTTGGCCGGGATTCACCAACCATTTTTAACAACACTTTTGGTCTAATTCTCAAGTTTTTTTTTTATTTGAAAGTATCGCACTTTCTGATTTGCTAAGCCAGATGGTTCAGCCAATCAGTAATTGTGCTGCTTTCTCAATCTAGAATTAGACAAATGGTAAATACTGGCACTAGACATTCTAGTGTGTGTGACTACGCGTAATATTCAACTCTATATTCTTTGTATTCTTTCAGGATTAATTGACTTCAGAGCATAAATATGGATTTACAAAAACAGACACTCGTATTTTCGGATTACAGAAAGGATATTAGTGTGGAGTTCGTTCAACATGAAGCGGTAAGTCAAACTTTATGATATATCACTCCATCCGGTACAAAGAAAAATATATGATGCTCCCGTAGGATTTATGACTCTCCCTGCTTTTTGACCTAGATCTTTCGAGCGAAAGAATCGAATACCAAGAATTCTGGAGGCTATGCCATAGCTCTTCTTCAAATACACTTTTTGGTTCCCTTTTTTTCCCGTTTCCGGTGCAAAGCATCGATTTATGTGAAACTGGGTTTCCTACCAGTTCACCTCTGAACAATCCCCTTTTCTTGCAAGGAATCGGACTTTTGGACTGGAATTCCAGTATTACTCCATTACACCATCGCTCCACTCAATAGTCAAGATTAGAACCACGTATTTTAAGGAAAACATCTCTAGTATTGGAAGACGAAAAGTCCCAATATTGCAAGAAAAATGGGTTCCCACACTGTGAGAATTAAGTCCCCATATTGTTAGAAAAACGTACCCATATTGTAAGTAAAACGAGGTCCTCCTTTTGTACGAAAGAGAGGTTCCAATATTGTTAGAAAAAAGTACATATTTTGAAAAAAAAAAAAGGGGGGGGGGGGGTCCCTGTATTGGTAGAAAATGAAATTGTAAGAAAAAAAGTCCGCATATTTATATCAGAAAACGAAGATCCCGTTTCGCAAGAAACAAGGTCCCGAAATCCTGTGTATACGAGTAATAATGATCTGCTTTCTTCTTTTTGTCGCACATTGTGACTATCTTCTCTTGTGTTGAATACTGCAATAAAACTATGCAAGCAATTTATCAATGTGAGTGCATGCGGTTTTTGGAGAAACAATCTGATGATATATTAGCTATACTGTATATAAAATATTATGGTAAACATCCGTGTAGCCAATCTTTCTGGTATAGTTTTCACATACTAATATGATATATCCTGTATATCCCTTTACCAAACAGTTCCGTGTTTTATCGACCCTGAAGAAGCAGGCATTAGAAAGCACTGATAGAAAAAGAGTAAACGCTGGTAACCAGCATATTCTCCTTTTTCCACAATGCTTTAACTCTTTCAAAGTCGAAGAACCACCATTTTAGACAGCTTGAATTTGTCGTCTGCAAATGATTTCAATTTGAATATGTCAAAAATTTTGTCGCCTGGTAAATCATGGTCTATAGTTTTTTATCTCTTGACCCTGAGATTTCTTTCAAGCATGTCTCCTTTTTGCTTCCGTAGATACATATTTACTTAAGCCATGCTCTGGCAAAAGGGAGATTAATGCACCTCCGTGATTCATGTTACCAAGCAAGTTATCACGTGATCATGGATCCATAATGTCCATTTTGTCTAGCAACCGACTGAATCCTGAAGTAGACTGGTCCTTGGACATACAGAAAATTTACAGATAGCGAGAAGTTTCGGCCCTTGTAAGCCTGCGCGGACAGCGCAGGCTTACCTGGGTCGATACTTTTCGCAGATGCATTTAGCCGCCTTTTCACAGAGCATGGCTCATATTTATTTAAAAGGAAAGCCATGTGTTTTGGAAATTTCGAACCCCTCTCGTTGCATAGCCTATACAGTACGCCAAACCCAGATTTCTACCACATACCTGAACATAAAAGGCTCACATTACACTCTGAGTTCAGCTGTGAATTCATCTTTATATTACACAGGATATAAAAATCATATTTTATAATTAAGTTTTATATCTGTTTACATGCTGTTATAAGATTCTATACGGCGCGGTTTACAAGGCGAAACCTTGTAACAATAACGTGTTGGCAAGATTTACTTTCATAATTTGCTCCCTGCAAGGTTTCTTTCATATTGCAATAAAGGCAGATTATTATGCTATTTTTTTGTAAATCTGTTTTATTTATGTTACCACGTTTTGAACGAAGCTCCATCGTATATCTTTTACCGCACGAAGACCTTTACTGTTCCTTGGTACAGAGCTCCAGATAAGAGGGAGTGATGGCATTTAAAGTCCATTTTTTCTCTTCCAAACCCTATGTTGTGGTTGCTCCTTAGAATCGTCACATTGAGACGATTCTAATGAGTACCCATAACATACGGTTTAGTGGAGAATAATTAATATTTTCAATTTTGAAATCAAAACCACTCCATCAATCTGGAGCTCTGTTGGTACGATGATTAATTTTTCTACCAAGGATTAATCCAAGGGGACAACTGTCCAATACACTCTAAGAAATAAGGGAAAGTTGCAAAATGGTGAAACAAATGGACTCAAAACCAATTTTCCAATAAATTTGAACGGAGAGGACAAAGTTCCTCGTGCGAATTACGATGTGTCATGATTCAGTGGGACATTGTCCCAGGGTTCTGTGCCATCTCGTACCCAGACAGTTTGCACCAGGACAATTCAGATAGACAATTCTCACCCAGGACAATTGCTACCCAGGACGATTCGTATCAGGCAGTTGGTACCTAGGACAATTTGTACCCGTACCACTGGTAGCTGGGACAATTTGTACCCGCACCACTGGTACCTAGGACAATTTATACTTATTTATACTTGTACAATTCGTGCACAAGTGTCTTCATACTCGCCACCACCTGGGTACAAACTGTCCTAGGCTCCTGTGTCCTGGTGCGAAATGTCCTCGGTACAAAGTGTCCTGGTACGAATTTTTTCGGATACGAGTTATACTAAGCGCGAGTTGTCTTGGGTATGAATTGGCCGTACGTATTGTTATGGTACTCGTTGGCCAGGTTCGAGTTGTCCTGTTACCATGTCCCAGAATTGCTGTCTTGACAGATTACTGATTAATTTCTCTCTTTTCCGTGTTTGTTTTGAAGGAAGAAATTGAAGACATGTACATTCCTATCCTTGTTCGATAGTACAATTGTGTCATTTTTCCTGAATCTGGTTGATAGCTATTATTTGTGATTGTTTTGTCTGTTGTTCTAAAACAGTTTTCAACAATATTTCAGTAATTCTCGGGCGAGGTCACCCATTAATGCATTTCTGGAGTTCTCTTACAAGGATCGCGCACACTACTCTTTCAAAGCCACGAGCTTCTTTTTCCATCGAGTCTGTAGCAGATAGAGAGGGATGATTTAATCTTGTAGCAATGGCAATCGTCATTTCTTGAAAATACGTAGCCGAGCTAGGTTTTGATCTGATGACCCCAGGAAAGGTTATTGTACATAGTGAGTTTAAAGGAAACACCATGAACGCATGGATAGTTGTACTTACCGCCGTTACAGAACTACGATTACCGTTGCAAAGAGCTTTACCTCTTTACTACATTACAAAATTTCATACTCGTCTTGTTAAAAAAGAAAAACATTTTATTCTCGCTCAAATAAATGTCTGTCTTTGAAAGGGTAGAAAACAGCGTGGGGAAAAAGGAGAAAATGCTGGATACCAGCATTTTCTCCTTTTCCTCGCAATGTTTTCAAAAGTTTTCCTTCCTAATGTTGTTAAAAAGAGGGGGTTGTCTAGCAAAGGTTAAAATATCAGACAAACATCCACATTGTGAACATGGCATAGAGTGGGCAGAACCTTTTCGGAGATCATAGTACGATATAAATTTTATATAAGCCGTGCTCTGAGAAAAGGGGTTTAATGCATCTGCTAAATGTAAACAAGTCGTGTCAGCCTGCGTAGTCCGCAGTGGGTCGAAACTTTTTGCTATTTGTACATTTTCTGTTTGTCTAAGGACCAGTCTAGTTCATGATACAGTTGGTTGCAATACAAAATGGATTTTTTTTTTTTTATCCATACTTTCGTGATGACATATATCTTATGACTTGCTTGGTGTAATGCATCACAGAGATGCATTAAAACCCCTATTGTCAGAGCATGACTCCTATCTTGTAGAACAATTCTCCCTTTGACATTTATATAACATTGTTTAAGTTTGAATTTTTGAAGGGCCATAAAACTTTAATTCGATTCAATAACTTTATAAGGTCGAATGTGATTTTCTCATAACGCTTCCGCCCTTAAAATAGACACTGGCGCATTTAGAAATAGCGCATCTGCGCAGCTATAACTCTGTAAATTTGATAGACAAAAGATTTCTTTTTTCGACCTGAATTCCTTCATGGTCCAGTGGTTATGGGATTGGATTTGTGATCAAGAGGTTCTGGGCTCGATTTCCGCTCGCGACGATGGTCATTTTGGATTGGTTGGACAAGGCACAGCCTAGTCCCAGATTAGCACTAGTGCCACACAGAGAAAACACGATAAAGTGAATTGTCATCGTGATACCTAAATTCTTGAACTCTCTTGAGTAAGAATTACCAAGATTTATCGTATATTTACAGTAGAAGATGCTATTTTCTCTGTACAATAATGACTCTATACTAGAGGACAAAATTTAAGACATGTCTACTCCAGCTTGAAAACATTTACAGACGACAAATTGTATGTGGTTCAAACGACTGGCTTTCCCTGTAAAAGCCTAGAAAACACTGTGAAAAGGAGAAAATACTTGTTACCAGCATTTTCTCCTAAACCCATAGAGTTTTTTTTTCCAAAATGCCCATTCCTGATGGGTCGTTCAATTTCGACATTGTTTTGTAAAGGGGTCAACTGTTAGAGTCCCACATCCCATCATCCTACCCCATTAAGTACAGACATTACTACAAACAGGAAAACCATCTATTGTAATGAAGAGGCTGTTTTGATGAGAACATCTCATTATATAGATTCAAGATCAGACAGCAGGTTGTGTAAAAAGTCTTATCTTCATCTACGTGTTCTGCGGTTTAAGTCTATTTAACAGACTAGACATTCTCAGGGTTGAAGCAGAATGTCAGATTTGTGGAGATCGCTAAACTCATTACCTAGATCTACTTAAACAAACCTTGCAGCAGATAACTTTGAAAATATCCTTGTAAAATATCTTCAACTCTTTCACTACTAATGATGACTGGTGTAGCTTTGCGGATGGTGTAGATCAAGATCAGACTGCACAGAACGTGCAGTCTGATCTTTGATCTACACCATCCGCTACGCGATACTAGACTATGATGCAATTCATCTTCAGTAGCAGAGGAAATCTTCTTTTAGACCTCGGGAAAAAGTGGAATTTCTTGAGTTACTTGTGAGAGGGTTAAATCAACATGAATAATGTTGTAAATTGGAGTATATTTGAAAACACTGTGCCAAAAGGAGAAATTGCTCGGCACGAGCAATTTCTCCATTTGCCAAGATGTGTTCGAGAAGTCCTCTGCCTCTAGGCAAAAAAGAATCGCCTGCAGGAAATAACGTGTTAATTTAGATCTTCTAGACAATTGAAAAGTCTAATTGTTTTCTATTGCTATAGAAAGCCATTTACATTTCCATCTTTCCATTAGCTGGAAAATTACTTCTGTCTCAGAGGTATGGAGGTATACTTACTGGAAAATAGTTTAAACGTCGCCATATTCATCAAAACCTACGTTGTGGGTGCTCATTTGAACTGTCTCGAACAGACAATTTGTATGCGTAAGCGCAGAAGAGCAGGGATTGATTGACTGTATGGTGTTTAACCCCGTTTTCAACATCATTTCAGTTACATCGCGGCAGCACCTATCCATGCTTTCCTGGGTGTTCCTTTTACCAGTAGCAGTACTCCGCACAATAATTCTTTCTAAGCCACTGGCTGCTTTCTCACATAACCATCGTCAAAACAATGGTCTTCGGTGAGACAGGAATGAATCCTGTCGCAATGACTATCATCAATCCTCGGAAAGAAATTGGCCGAGCCGGGGATCGAACCAGCGACCTCTTGTTCTCTAGTCCTGTACGCTACCGACTGAGTTACGGGGGCTCGGCGAAGAGCAGGGATAGAGGGCCGCTATCAGGATTCACTGATCCCTTAATTTTTCGGGGATGGAGCGCGGCTTTCTTTTTTCCTCCTCCGCTTTATGAACTGATTTCCAGTTTTTTTTTTCTAAACAAAAAATGCCGTTTTTACATTTTTGCGAGTGAAATGTTAATACACCTCTTCCTCTGATAAGCTAGACCGAAACAAAATTAATAAAAGCCTATTTATCTTATAGCAATTGTGTAGCACTGTTTTTGTGTAAATTATTTAAATTTAATTGGAAACAAAGTGAAAGCAATCCACAGTTTTCTCAGATAAGGAGTTAGCCATTCATAATTCAAAACAAATGCGAACAAAAATAGCTTTGCCGTTGTCAGTAGTTTTGCAGTTGTCGTAAACCCTCTATCAAAATAAGACAGAAGTTGGACTCTTCCATATTGAAAGCATTTTGCAAACGAGAATTAAATGTGACAAAAACTGTTGGATTTGTTTGTGAAAGGATAGAAAACAATTTGGGAAAAGGAGAAATTGCTGGTTACCAGCAATTTCTCCTTTTCCCATATTGTTTTCAAAAGCCTTCTTCCTCTTGGTTGTAAATAAAAACTTGGACTGCTGTATTAGAGAGATTAAGCACCTTTTGCTTCTAGTAGGCTGAATTCTTTTACTGCGGTCGACTTTCCGAATTACCATTGCTCCATTTGTTACATACGAGTAGAGTTCCATAATCATTAACAAAGTAAAAATAGTTTCATTCAATATCATAATTGTCCTACTTCAAATGCCTCTTTCGTTGCATCTATATATACAGCTTAAATAAAATTTAGAATATGAAAATTAGCTGAATGTTTTGCTTTTTGAGCATAAGGTACATCTCCATCCTCACATTCATTACGAATTAAGTCTGGTCGACAGAGTTACAACAGAATACCTAGAAATGAAAGATTTTGTCCTTTATATATATTCTTGAAGATAGCGAAGATGAATTTCATTTTATTTTAAAATGTCCTCTATCATGAATTGTCATTTTTCCAAACTGAAGTCTTTCTAGGTTAAAGTGTATCCATAGAAACTTACTGACAATGCACTCAGCCTAACTTAAGTTATATTTCAATAATGAATTGACAAGTCATGATTTTATTTTTATATTGTCAGCTCTTTGATCTTTTTACAGGATATATAGCTATTACTATGCAAATCCATGCAACTCAGTACTTTATGCAAGTTGAATAAAGACATTATAGATCTTTCTCTAAATTCTCTGAATTGTTGATGTGTCGGTACATTGCTACATGTATGTCTCTTATAACGGATGACTGATTGATTGATTGTATGGTGTTTAACGACGTTTTCAACATTATTTCAGTTATATCGCGGCGGCCAGTGTGCCTATCCATGCTTTCCTGGAATTTCTTTTACCAGTACTCCGCACAATATTTTTTCCAAGCCACTGGCTGCTTTCCCAAATAACCATCGTCGAAACAATGGAGAGCGGTGAGAGAGGAATGTTCTTATAACGGAAACCGTTTGTTGGTCAATCATCACAGCATGACTGGTCTGGTCTACTTTGAATCTTTAAAAATGAACAGAGACTGCATTAGTCGAAATGATATCAGACTGTAAGATGTTTTCCAACATATGAGCCATGCTCTGTGAAAAGGGGGATTTAATGCATCTGCAAAAAGTATCGACCCAAGTCAGCCTTTGCAGTCCGCACAGGCTGACCTGCTTCGAAAAGATTTTGCCTGTGGTAAATTTTCTGCATGTTCAAGGACATTGTACCTCATGATTCAGTCGGTCGGTTTACAAAATGGATTTTATGGATCCATAATTATATAATGGATTGCTTAGTGTACTGCATGGTCAAGGTGATACATTAAAACTCTTGTCCCAGAGCATGGCTCAAATTGTATAGAGGCACAGACCTCCAGATAAGAGGGAGTGATACTATTCTAAATCCATTATTTCTCTTCCAAACCCTATATTGTGGGTACTCATTAGAATCGTCTCGATGAGACGATTCTAATGAGTACCCATAACATAGGGTTTAGCGGAGATTGATTAATATTTTCAATTTTGAAATCAAAATCACTCCCTCTATCTGGAGAGAACCTGCTTGCAAGGGCGGAGGGGGTGGGAATTGTAGAATTATGAATTTTTCAGACAAACAAGGAACTTCCCCTTAGCCACAATGTTTTCAAAATTGATCTGCTTCAAGACGAAAAAAGAAGTATTCATGGAGTAAAGCGTTAAGGATGTATGTGGGCAAATAACACTAATTATATACGACATTCTGGACATCATCGACGACATTTAGCGAGAATATAGTCTTTTCGATGAAACACAATCATGGCTTTTATTTTTTCTCTCCTAGACGGAGCAGACGGGTCTCAGGTCAAATTGTCTGTGATTATCCGCGATTGGCCTCTTAACTCAATACCACACAATACATGACGAGTTTTAACGAAATTTGACTTTAGAAGACACCATGGGAAAAGGAAAAAATGCTGGTAACCAGCATTTTCTCCTTTTTCCCCCGATGTTTTCCAACCTTTCAGAAACAAATCGTGTCATTTCAGCCTCATTTAATTTGTCGTCTGCAAGGGCTTTGAATTTGGGCCAGTCTAAAATTCTGTCGTCTGGTAAAGTGTTAAACATGCCGTGCTGCGTCATAACATTTTTGTCAAATTGGTGTCTGTTAGGCTTTTTGCGCTAACTGACTGACTGACCGACCGACGGGTGAATGGCTGGATGGGCCTTTGGTCGTTTATTACGCCATTAACATCTCTGTTATATGAATCTCCATGACACAAAACGGCACTCTCTGCCATAATATTATAGATGTATGAAAGGTATAATTTATATACAACATTTTTTTGTTGCTTCTTAACCCTTTACCAGATGACAAAATTTTAGCCTTGTCCAAATTGAAAGCATTTGCAGACAACAATTTCAGTGTGGCTCAAATGGTGCAATTTTCTTTGAAAGAGCAGAAAACATTATGGGAAAAGGAGAAAATGCTGGTTACCAGTATTTTCTCCTTTTCCCACAATGTTTTCAAAACACTTCTTTCCCAGGGTCGTTAAAAGGCGGCATTGTGCGGTAAAGGGTTAACCCTTATCTTGCTAAATAAAAGAAATGAAACTTTCAAGCCGACAGTAAAACCCCAAAATATTCATTCCTATTTCACATGTATTTTGGGAGGGGAGATATCTCTTTATCGGACAGTGTAGATCCAAGATCAGACTGCACGTTTTGTGCAGTCTGATCTTGATCTACACTGTCCGCAAAAGGTCAGTGAGTCGCGGCTAGCAGCTTAGGGGTTAATATGGTTTGTTCTCCTTTACTTTGTTACTTGGTTGATCGATCGTTTGCTGGTTTGTTAATATCGTTGGATGACTGATCGACGGAGTACCGAATTAACTAGTCCACTGATCATTAACATAACATAACATAACATAACATAACATAACATAACAACCTCGTGCAACATGAAAAGTCACCTGGTCTACTGCAAAACCAACTAGGTGAGACAAAACATTATGCCTCCTCGTGCTCTCACGCTTCTCTCACTGTCCCGTGATACTGATGACAAGTTCACGGGATAGTTAGAGTGGTATCAAAGTACGGTGACTATCGTGTGGCCGCTATGTTTTGAAATTCCCTCCACCAAACTGTACTATATAATTTATGTATAACAACCCCATGTTTAATGTAAAACCATTACTGGGTGAATAAAGATTATGTTATGTTATGTTATGTAATGTTATGTTATGATTATTTGACCACTTGAATGCTGACTGACGGACGGACCGATTGATTGATCGATCGATGAATCGATGAGGTGTTGAATGAGTGCTTGATTACATGGTTTGTTAAGGGATTGGGTCATCGACTGAAGGATTTACTCTCCGCATGATTAAGTGTCTGAGTATTTTGCATGCTTACTGGTCAATCGACTGACCGCATGGTTCACAACAATAATTCGACACATACTTATGTGACGATATTTTGATATTGATATAGGGAAAGGTAAATAAGATTATGCTATATTTAAAGAGTGACTTCATTCGAACAAATAGTATTAACTCTTTATCACACAATCCCGACTTTTAACGACCCTGGAAAAGAAGCCTTTTGAAAACATTGTGGGAAAAGGAGAAAATGCTGGTAACCAGCATTTTCTCCTTTTCCCACGATGTTTTCTACACTTCCCAAAACAAATTTCAGTTTTTGAGCCACATTTTTTTTTGTCGTCTGCAAATGCTTTCAATTTGGAATGGTCTAGAATATTGTCGTTTGGTAAAGGGTTAAATCTCAGTACATTACATCGGTGATCCAATTACCACTTTCTTATGGTTTTTGAGAAGATTTCTGTATTGTAATTCAGTACATACATACATACATATCTTTATTTGCATAGTACATACGAGTTACGCTTTGGCAAAAGGCGGCTTAATGCATCTCCGTGATCCATGATACCAAGCAAGTCATGTCACATAATTATGGAACCATAAAATCCATTTTCTCTTGCAACCGACTAAATTATAAGGTACTACTTGTTCTTTGACAATCAGAAAACTTACCAAAAGCAAAAAGTTTCGGTCCAGGTCAGCCTGCGCAGACTGCGCCGGCTGACCTGAATCGATACATTTTGCAGATGAATTAAGGCTCCTTTTTACAGAGCATGGCTCATATATACATACTTCATGCAGACGACCTTTCTCGTCTCTCAGCCTTGATTGTGACCACTTAAAGACCACTCGTACGTCACTAAATATGTATCCTCTTGGATCATTGTATAGCAAGTAATGCAGCAAACCTTTATACCAGTATGGCTGACGCGATACGGCGAATATTTTCGAAATCATCTGCTTTAAGCTTTTTTTTCAAAGCAGAAAATGAGTAAAAAAAAAATATGAAAATGCAGATAGTTCTTTCTTTCACTTACTATTACGAATTTGTTTTGGATTAAAGAGAATTTTGCTTGAACTTTTGTTTTGGTTTCTTCTTTTTTATTTTTGTAGATTTGATCGTGTTTGACATAAATGCTTTTGCTTTTTACTGAGTCTGACCTGCGTCTGTGCTTTTTGATGTTGTTCACTTTTATTGACAATTGACTAAAAATGGAATAATCCTTTTTGAAGATCTGGAGGAAGGAGAATTTTTGAAAACATTGTGAGAAAAAGGAGAAAATGCTGGTAACCAGCATTTTCTCCTTTTTCTCACAATGTTTTCTTTATTTACAAAGACAAATCCTATCATTTTAGTCACATTTAATATGTCGTCTGCCAATGCTTTCAATTTGGAGAAACCAAATTTTTGCCGTCTGGTAACATGTTATTATTTCTAATATAGCGTGCACAATCCGATTACACATTGCGTCTTTGTTATGCGATATCATGTCAGTAAATGTAACCTCAAGTTGGTGGGAAGCCATATTAATTACTTTGACAATGCTTCATATTTAAATCTGATTTAACGGCTTTGATATGCGGTATTTGATTGCAAAAAGTCGTGTCATGCACAAACAGGATGTGTCTATAAATATGGCTACTGGACACTTGCCCGAACTGAGCAAGACTGAGCATGCGCATGGAATGGTTCGTATCCAAGATACCTTTTTTTTTTACAAACTTCGACCTAAAGTTAACCTATTATATATATGACAAGGTGCCTAAATGTTTTACCTGTAAATTCAGCTCCTCTCTTAAAACTTACATGAGGAGGGGCCTAATTCGGGTCAGCCAATGAATATTCTCTTTTCGAGTTTTTTGAAAGCAAACGTCGATGTGCATAGAAATTATGTACTTAGAAAACCGATAAATTTATGCCCACGATTTGTTACAACACTAAAACACCATAGTGACCTATTAGTCTAAAAGATATCGAAGCATTGGGTCCTGTGTGGCATCAAACCGTCACGTTTATAGTCAGAAATTCTAGTTTCGATTTCTGATCGCCGCGCTAGTAAGCTTAGAGTTTCCTTGAACAAGGCACTGCGCAAGCCCAGCCTAGCAGTCGTGATACTATGGAAAAATATAATTAAATGAGCTTTCCTCATGATGATGATGAAACTACGACTAGAGCAAAGTATAACACCATTGACTCTTTCGTTGGCATTTTTTCGACAATGTTATGTGGGAAAGCAGCCAGTGGCTTGGAAAGAATATTGTGCGGAGTACTGGTTAAAGAAACTCCAAGAAAGCATGGATAGGTGCACTGGCCGCCGTTATATAACTGAAATAATGTTGAAAACGACGTTAAACACCATACAATCAATCGTTGGCAATTTAATAAATCTGACTTATTTCAGGTCTTAGAGTAGATTTCCGTTGCAGTTGAAGATGATACTGGCCAATTCTAAGTGTCGGATAGCAGACGGTTTAGATCCAAGATCAGACTGCACGTTCTGTGCAGTCTGATCTTGGATCTTCACCGTCCGCTAGTGGAATCAAAATCGCAAGTGGCATTGATTTAAAAAAAAAAAATCTAGAATGTAGCGATCGCAATAGTTCAGACAATTATTCTAAAATAAATAGCCCTGTTGAAATTCGTTTGTGAACACAATGGTACAAGCTACGAACTTAGATCTCTATTTCATCACTTGCATTGTGATGGGTAAGAAAGGGGGAGTATACATTACAATGGAAGTTCATTTATCACGTTTACCGTTTAAATTGGTCAATTACGTGATCATTTGTCACATTAATTACTTTGAAGAGGAGTACGGTCAGAGGTAATGTTAGAAACATCTATCTTGATTCGATATGTTGATAGGTGCTTTATTTTCACACAAAAAAATCCCGTCCTTTTACGACTTCTGATGATGACGGCATTTGAAATCATTGTTGGAACATGAGAAATAGAGGATCTTACATGAGTGTTTATTTATTATCATTTTTATCCAACGAGTTGACTAAAAATGTATGACGCGAGCCTTGGCGAGCGTCAAATATATTTTAGTCAACGAGTTTGATAAAAATGATAATACATAAACACAAATGTGAGATTCTATTTATCACATAAAACAAATTACAGGCAAAAAATATACTGCATCATTACCTCTAGCCTATACATCATTCAAGGGTCCATGTTTACAGTTGTAAGTCGGTTTCAAATGTGTACATACACAAGTAAATAGATCTTTGACATTTAATCCGAAAGTAGAATGAAACACTTTCTAGAGGGGGTTAGTCCACCTATTTCCGCAATTTTGTTGATTTAAAAGACTTTCGCTGCATTTCTTGGTTTTTATGAAACACGAAAATCAAAAACTTTCCACGCGTATACGTCTTAGCAACAATGACGTCATTTTTCCGCGAAACGGCGTAGTCGTACAAATTCCGGCACGTGCTGTGGCTGGTTTCTCCGGTTTCACGCGCTCATGACTAAAAGCTGAACATAACCGGGACCCAAAAAACGATAAGTCGTGGGTTTAATACATTGCCGGAGGAAGTTTATGTGATAAAATGCGGATAATCATCGTTTACGTCAATCCCCACACTTCATCGTCTGTGGCGTCATTAATTAAACGAAAATCAACAATAACAACGTTTAATTCGACGTGTTGAAAACTTAGCTTCCTGCATCTTTGAAGACTAAGTGCACGAGTTTCGCCTTGCTCGTACACTTGACATGCAACGATAAGCCGCCGGCGATACTTCGTAGAAGGCTTCTAGTAACACAATTTCTGACGGGCTGAAACATTTGCTTCATCCTATTAGTAGCATTACTCTTAAACTTAGAACTTTCTTCAGAATTAGAATGTGCTTATACTTTACCACACAATCCCGACTTTTAACTACCTTGAGAAAGAAGCCTTTTGAAAACACTGTGGGAAAAGGAGAAAATGCTGGTAACCAGCATTTTCTCCTTTTCCCACAATGTTTTCTACCCTTCCCAAAACACATTTCAATTTTTCAGTCACAATTATTTTGTTGTCTGCAAATGCTTTCAATTTGGACCAGTCTGAAATTTTGTCGTTTGGGAAAGCGTTAAGAATAGTTTGTGAATACGGGCCCTATAGCTAGTGTTTCGTTTTACCAATACAGACTAATCGCCATAATGGCTGCTTTCACATATAAACAAACTCGAAACAGTGTTCAGCGGGAGAGAGGAATGGGTCTGGTGGCAATTACTATTAGCCTAGAAAAAAAAAGTTGGAAAAGCTTAGATTAGAGGTCTAATCTCTTAGTCACTAGCCTTTTGCGTTACTGGTTGACCTATTCGGGCTTCGCTCCAAAATGATGAAATAATTAAGATTAACTCTTCACCGAACAATTCCGTGTTTAACCGATTCTAAGAAAGAAAGCATTTGAAAACATTGTGGAAATAAAGATTTTGGTAACACTGGTAATGTTTTCTAAAGCAAAATGATTCCTGTCTTATCAAATAAAAAATCCATAATTTAAACAACCTTTTATTATAGTCTGCAAATGCTTTCAATTAAAAAAATCAATCTAAAACTTTGTCGTCCGATAAAGGAGTTAAAGGCGGGAACACAAATTATGCACGTTAACATTAAGATAGTCCCGGGCGCATGGCGATGCACAATTTCGGTGCACTGTTTCGACGCAATCGCACCGTAACGTATCATCTTAAATTAAATACTTCACACGCAGTTTTATCATTCTATCAAATCGAAGACATTCACAAAATAAAAATATATAATGAAATAACATGAAATGAAATAGGGTATGCATGACGATTTACTCATGAACATATTGGGGCAAATGGGGCAAGTGTTGATGATTGGGAATTTCTACTTTTGCCACGATGTTCTCGAAAGCTCGTGAAATGGGGATGCATTTAATCCATTTATAAAAGGAGTAGGGTAAAATCGTTAAAATTGTCAACTGGAAGAAGACACGCCATATTTAATGATAGCGATCTCGTATTGAAAATTACTACGCGTCACGGCATAACTAGTCCCTATTTCAGTGCAGAAAATGGCGTCTATCAGCTTAGATGTTAACCCTTAGACAGCTGAGCGATCATCATTGGAAGTGCAGTCTGATAATGATTCTACACTGTCCGTTATGGTTACAATGATATTTTTCCTAGCTTGGTATCGAACCAGACATCCCTTTATTACACGCCCTGTACTATACCTACATGGAGGAAGGGGAAGATGGGGCAAACTTTTGGGAAAAAGGAGGAAATGCTGGTAACGATTACTACAATGTTTTCAATAATCTTCTCTCGGATTCGTGAAAATACGGGATAGTTTTGTAAAGACTAACTATATATTGTATACATGTATGAGATTTAATATAGGCTAACTTTATATGTAATATACGACGTAAAACAAGTAATCAGTAATTTACAAGTGGGCATTTACCGGGATTTTATCCACTATAATTTATCCCTTTACCTTACTATCCCGTGTTTTAACGTTTCCAAGGAAGAAGACGTCTAAAAACATTGTAGTAGAAGGGGAAAATGATGATAACTAGCCTATTCTCTAATTCCTGTAATGCTTTATACACTTTCAAAAACTACTTTCATTATTTGAGACTTCTTTAATCCTTATCCTGCTAAATAAGTTAAATGAAACTTTCAAGCCGATAGCAAAAAAAACCGAATAATGTTACACGTGTATTTCAAACTTATTTTTTGGAAAAAAAAAATCTCCTTATCGGACAGTGTAGATCGAAGATCAGACTGCACTTTCTGTGCAGTCTGATCTTGATCTACACTGTCCGCAAAAGGTCGGTTAGTCGCGCTTAGCAGCTTAAGGGTTAACATGTCGTCTGAAAATTCTTTCAATTTGGACAGGTATAAAATGTTGTCGTCTGGTAAAGAGATAATGAGTGGTACGATTTCAAGCCTATTCTACCATGTTCAATAGGTCTGGATATCTGATAGCCTTACCTGTAACATACACACATGATGATATCATTGTAATCTGATTGCACCGAGACCCTACAAAATGGTTCCAGTGTCACAAAATGTTTCCAATTTTACAAAGTCTCTCCAATTTTACCTCAAAAAATAATCATTGTTGCCAAATATTTCCAATGTTACAAGATATTTCTAATCTCAAAAAACAAAGTGCTTCAAAATACGAGCGTACTTCAAATGCTTCAAAATGTGCCCTACATTACATTATTCATTATGTTTCAAAATGTAACAAAATGTTTCAAATATTTCAGAAACTTTCACAAAATCTTCCAGTATTTCGAAGTATTTCCGGTTTTGCTGGTTATAGAGTTTAGAGCCCGAATTTAGTAGGCCTTTGATATACATGTATGAACAAAATGGTTTCTCAAAGATTTTAAGATTTACATTTGCCTTTGCTTTTGCAGACGATGTAGACTGAGATCAGAGTCGGTTCAGTATTCACTAACCATTCTTCAGAACCGTTTCTTGCTCATACCGGTATTCTCATGAATTTTCCAAATTTGAAAGTAACACAACTTCTGATTGGCTTAACCAAATGGTTTAACCAATCAAAAGTTGTGTTGCTTTCTAAATTAGACTAAAGAGTAGTTGATGGATACGGATCCAGAATTTACATAACTTAAGTATTCTCTAAGTTTAGAGTTTTGTAAGTTAGACCCATGAAAAAACCCACACTTTATATTGAATTATTTTGGCATTTGATAGGGAATGAATAATTCCATACCTGGTGTTTTGCCCCAAAATCGTTCATTGCAAATCTAGGTGAAAAGTTGCCAAGTCGCTCCATCTTGTTTCCTTGTTTTAGAATTCATATTTCTGCCAGCGAATAACATTTTGACCGATTGTTCAATAACAGATTGTCATCTTTTCAATAATTTCGTTGATGCATTCTAACTCCTGTATTGTTACTTTGGCTGTTACCGGTGCTTTAATGTTAGAATGTAGGCTTTGACAAGTTACCGCCTTCAGGCGACACTTTTCGTCATGCATCAGACCATAACATGAAAACGTTGTGGTAAAAGTAAAAACTGCTCGTGACAAGCAATTTCTCCTTTTACAACCTTTTTCACATGGGTCAATCTGTATTCCTATTGATAGTCCATAACTTACAAATATGTTTTCAGACTCGTCTGTTTCAAATTCGTTTCGGAAGGGTAACGGTTTAACGCTTAACCAGACGAGTACATTTTAGACTAGCACAAATTGAAAGCATGCGCAGACGACGAAATAATGTTTAAATATATTTCTGAAAGAGGAAGAAGAAAATGCTCGTTACTTGCATTTTCTTCTCAGCCCACAGTGTTTTCAAATCCATTCTTTTCCCCAAGGTTTCGACGATGGGTATGTGGGAAAAGCAGCTAATGGCCTGGAAAGAATATTGTGCAAGGTACAGGTTAAACAAACTCAA
This sequence comes from Tridacna gigas, assembly GCA_945859785.2. Taxonomy (NCBI): domain Eukaryota; kingdom Metazoa; phylum Mollusca; class Bivalvia; order Cardiida; family Cardiidae; genus Tridacna; species Tridacna gigas. Next base: position 14,809,366 of record OX244043.2, read on the forward strand.
GAAAAGCCTGGATAGGTGCAATGGCCGCTGCGATCTATCTAAAATAATGACGAAGACAATGCTACACACATTACAGACAAACAAATTATTATTCAGGGTAATGAAATCAAAAGCTTATCTGGTACAGGGTTCCGGCTGGGCATAAAGCTACGTACCGTATGTAGTAAGACGTCTGTAATTATAAGAATCGATATCGAGGATGATAATCATTTGTTCGATGTAGGTTGTTTTTTTGTTTTCGTTTAGGTAAATTAGTTTTCACAGTAAAAAGAGAGCTTGACTACACTGAGATGTAAACATACAAAGAGCAAATCTGTGCAAAACGGCTATCTTTTTCTATTCCCGCTCTATCCCTTTACCATACAGGCCTGTGTTTCACAATTCTAAGGAGGAAGGCTTTTGAAAACATAGTGGTAGCATTTGTTTCTTTTTCCCACAGTGCTTTCTCTCCTGTCAAGGACAGTCCCCATCGTTCGAGCCAAACTTAACCCTTTCCCAGACGACAAAATTTTAGCCTTGCCCAAATTGAAAGCATTTGCAGACGACGATTCCATCGTGGCTAAAATGGTGCATTTTTTCTTTAATAGGTTAGAAAACATTGTTGGAAAAGGAGAAAATGCTTGTTACCAGTATTTTCTCCTTTTCGCTCAATGTTTTCAAAAGGCTTCTTTCCCAGGGTCGTTAAAAGGCGGCATTGTGCGGTAAAGGGTTAAACTGTCGTGTGCAAATTTTCTACTTCAACCAGAAACGATATTTACGATTTCCCCCAATGACCTTCTGAAAATTCTTGTCTCAGGCATTTTTTAAAACATTTAATGAATAAATATGGGCCATCCGCAGTGAAAAAGGGGGTTTAATGCATCAGCAAAAAGTATCGATTTGCGTCAGCCTGCGCAGTCCGCGCAGGCTGACGTGAGTCAAAACTTTTTGCTATTCGTACATTTTCTGCATGATTAAGGACCATTCTACCACATGATTTAAGTTGGTTGATTGGCAAATTAGATTTTGTAGATCTATAGTTATGTAATGACTTGCATAGCATAATACATCACGGACATGCATTAGCCACCCATGTCCCGGAGCGCCGCTCATATTTTTTGTGCATACTGATATGCAAATAATGAGAACTCCCTTTTGTCAAAATACTTCTTTACCACTGTTTTAATTTGTACGGGGTGCAACACCTCTTTCAAAATCATTTCAGTTACTTCCCGTCGGCCTGTGCACATATCTGATTACAATACAGTTCTAAGTCCCTTTTTCTGACGGACATGGTTCTGGCTACAATACAGTTCTAAGTCCCATTTTCTGCCCGACATGGCCTGGCAACAACACAGTGCCAAGCTCCCATTTCTGACGAACATGGCCTTGCTACAATACAGTGTCAAGTCCCCTTTTCTGATGAACATGGCCTGGCTACAATACAGTGTCAAGTCCCCTTTTCTGACGGACATGGCCTGGCTACAATACAGTGCCAAGTTCCTTTTCTGTCGGACATGGCCTTGCTACAATTCAGTGTAAAGGATCAGAAAATGGATTTCATTGCCATTTTTAACACACAATTGTGAAGGTCTTTTAATCAAGGATGACGTTGAATACAGTTCTCAAAGGACCAATAAAACACTGACAAGAAATTAATACCAGGGTCGAATTAAGGCACTATTTTATCATCCCTCGTCTTGAATTGCCTTTGGAATGGTTGTTTGAGACGTGAAAGCACCCTTAAGTAGCTCCATAACTCGGGGATTGATTATGTCGCCAAGAGAGACTTAAATGTAATAGCTCTCACGGTCGTTAGGCACCGAAAACTATTGAAATGATCTGGCTAGGATTTTTTAAAATACTTCTAGGGTTTTTTTTTTCCCTATAATACTAGTAGTATTAAACCAATCAAAATGATACTATGTTGGAAATGAGACCCATGAGAATATTAGAGAAAACAAGATAAATTCTAAGACAATCAAGTTATTTCAGATGATGCTAACAAGCAGAGGAAAAACAGAGGTGCAGATGAAGGCGATATTTTTGTCCTAACTGTTTGCCAAACGGCAAAATTGTGGATACGTCAAAATCCAAAACATTTGAAGAAGATAAATCAAAAGTGGCTCAAATCGTGGGATTTGGCTTTAAATGGTATATATCATAGTAGGAAAAGGCGGAAACCATTTCATTTTCTCCTTTCCAGTCAATGTTTTCAAGAGCCTTTCTTCTCAAGTTCGGTAGAACTCTGGATCGATTGGTAGATTGTTAAGTATAACATCTGCATTTTTCTTTTCTAGAACCTATTTTTGGGGTGATAATTTTAATGTTGAATGAGAGCAGTGTTGAAGTAGACTATATAGTATAATTTTGTCTTACTGGTTGTGGAAGATACATGGTTTTTTGGTGGATTTTTCCCTTGATATCCTGTCAATCACCATGTTCTTCAACAATATTACTATGATGATCAACATCACCTTAAAAATTATCATTCCATCATCGTGGTCACCATTATCATGCAATTGGTAAATTGTTTTTTCGTACATAATAAACGGAAGTATTCTTATTCTTTAACGAGTGAATACGCCTTCACCAGTATTTTGTTTAGGATACTTATACAAATGAGCCATGCTCTGTGAAAATGGGTTTTTATGCATCTGCAAAAAATGTCGACTCATGTCAGCCTGCGCAGTCCGCGCTGACATGCGTCGAAATCTTTTGCTATTGTTAAATTTTCGGATGTAGACAACTCGTCTAAACTGCAATGTTATAGATATTGTAAACTATATTTTGAATTTGAAAATTATCTTAACTGTGTTATTAATGATAAACAAAGAATTGAACTTACAAGATTAAGATGTCCATCACACCATTTATTGATTGAGGAAGGTAGATTCAGTAGCATACTAAGAGATAATAGAATCTGTAAATTATGTAATCTGAATGAAATAGAAGACGAATTTCACTTTGTACTAATATGACCTCTTTATCAACAAATTAGAAGTCAATTAATACCAAAGTTTTATTATACTCGACCATCTATGTACAAATTTATTTTATTGATGAAAAAGGATAATAAAAAACTACGAATAATTTAAGTAAATATATATGTATGGCCAATGATAAACGTCAGAGTAACAAATAAATAGGATAGAAATCTTTAAAATAATTAAATTGTTTAGGTTTGAACCCATACCTTACTTTTCTCGAACTGCTTTAGTCCAAAGATGCACGTAAAAACTACAGGTTGAAACTACTAGCATAAATCATAAATTTTGAAAATGTATTGTACAATTATTATTATTATTATTTTTTTTTTTTTTTTTTGTAATAGCAACAACACTGTATTATGTTATGCTAATAAAATACTGACTTGACTTGACTTGTTAAATTTTCTGCATGTAAAAGGATCATTCTACCCAATGATTAAGTCGGTTGCTGGACATAATACATTTTGTGGATCCATCATAATTATGTGATGACTTGCATGGTATACTGTATCACATAGATGCATTAAACAAGTGAACAAGGCTCAAACGTTTTCAAGTGGAACATTAAGATTATATAAGAGTAAAATGTCTTCTTTTTGATGAACCTTTGTGGCAAAAGAAGAAAAAAAAAAACTAAAGAGCATTTTCTCTCATTCTCATTACCAGAACGATTTACTCTTTTGAAAGACTAAGTTCATCAGCTGGATCCTATTGTAGTTATCATCTGCAAATGCCTCAATTTGAACCAGTCTAAAATTATGTCGTCTGGAAAAAGGGTTGAAAATGCTATTTTAGTGCACGCGCAAAGAGGCGTATAGACGTGCTTTGTGCACACTTGCAATCAATCAATCTGACAAACGTCACGCTTTAAGTATTGCAAGTGCTTTGATCGTACTTCTAAATATCTTCGTATTTTAACAGGCCTTGAGGTTTTCTGAGGATGTACTTGATTAAACTCGTTACCAAATGACGAAATTTTAGACTTGTCCAAACTCGAAGTATTTGCAAAAGACATTACAATGGTGTCTCAAATGATATAAGTTTTCTGTGAAAGGGTAAAAAGAAAAAGATTGTTGGAAAAGGAGAAAATGCTGGTATCAGCATTTCGTTCTATTCCCACAATACTTTTACTTGAAAACATTAGAGCCTTCTTAAGCTGGGTCGATAAAAGTCAGGATTTGGTTTGTAAAACGTTCAAATGCTCTATGTTGTGTAAATATAAAGTTCAGGGAGTTTCTTTGCACTTCTTGATCCTTAAAGATTTATCAGTACAGTAAAACCTGCATTGTGACCACCCCTAGAAAGCAAGCTACCTGTAATAAGCATGTATTTCATACCTAGGAGAGGCAAATATGTTGAAATGTTCCAGTACCAAGCAAAAATCTGTCTCAAGAAAGCACATTTTAACCCTTACCTTGCTGTATAATTGAAATGCATATTTCAGCATTTCAGCAACTACTTATATTCTGTTGAAAACTGCGTCAATCGACATTACAAGCCAGTTACTGCGTTTATCAGTTAAAACTTTTGGCACACGATTAAAAAAAAAAAGACAGGGTTTCTTTTGTAATCCTTGTCAAAAAACAAATCCATGTTTCAGCCTGAAAAGTGTTCGGGTATGCTAACATTGCTTTTAATACAAGCATTCATTGTAAATACTTAGTGAAACGCAACACAAATTCCATTATATATTATTCAAGAGATAAACAAGCGTGGTGTCCCAGGATATCTGCATGTCACCATTCCCCCTTCTATTACATAAGACTTGTACTTCACAGAAAAAAGAGAAGAGCTTTGCGACTCAGTACTCAGTAGTTTAGGAATTGTATTTGACTGTAGGAAGTCTTGGTTCAATCCCCGTAGGCGGATGGTCGGTTTGGGTGCCCATCTGCCAGAAGTTGCATTTACCCCAGTCTAGTTCTGGTAACACACAGAAAAAAAAACATGAAAATGGAGCCCCATGAACTTTAAAAAAATGTATTTGAGCTAGGCTTTGTAAAAAGGAGGCTTAATGCATTGGCAAAAAGTATCGACTCATGTCAGCCTGCGCAGTCCGCGCAGGCTGACAAGTGTCGATACTTTTTGCCGTTGGTCAATTTTCTGCACGGCAAAGGACCATCCGACCTCCAGATACAATCGATTGTCCGAAAAAAATGGACTTTTCTGGATACATAATTACATGAATGTGATGACTTGCACGGTAAAATGCATCATGGAGATGCATTAAGCCCACTTTTGCCAGAGCATGTCTTATCTATAGAAGTTCTGTGGTTTTTCACCTATAATTATATATGTACACATACATACGTGATTTTATATGAGCGTGGATTGTTTACTTTAACAAGTGCAAATACAGCGACCGGTTTACCGCGTGGGCTCCTTGGTTTTCACCTTAGCCCTATACAAAACACAAGCCCGTGTTTCACGACCCTGAGATGAGGCTTTTTGAAAACATTATGGGAAAAGGAGAAAATGCTGGCAACCAGTATTGTTTGTACTTCCCAAAGGTGTTTTGTTTTCTGGGAGACAAATCTAATTATTTTTGAGCCGCATTTAATTTGACGTCTGAAAAATTTTGCACTTTTGGAAAAATCTTACACTTTGTCGTTTGGTAAAGAGCTAACCAGGACGTTGTATGCGTTTTTCAGTCGTCTGCTGCAACAATCGTCTGCGATCGAATTTCTAGGTAATTATTTTCTGGTTCGAATAATAGCGAATTAGCAAACAGTGTAGATTTGGATGAGACGCCGATCATTCGGCGTTTCATCCAAATCTACACTGTTTGCTAACGTTTTTTTCTTTTTTAGCAAACTAAAGTGAAGGATGAAGCGAGCTGAGCTGAAATTCAGTAGGTCGCTCAAAGATAAATTATCACTTACCTTATATCACTTAATCCTTTAACAGACGACAAATTTTTGCTCCTGTCGACTTTAAAAGAAACAGCAGACGACAACTTTTTAGACTTGTCGAATTTAAAAGAAACAGCAGACGACAACCTTTTTCACTTGTCGAATTTAAAAGAAACAGCAGACGACAAATTAAGTGTTGGTCGAATGATGCCATTTTGATATTTGTGGAAAATAAAGAAAAAGCTGGTTAACAGCAGCTTCTCCCCGCTCCTTCCAATTTTTTGAACAGCTTTCTTCCCCACGGTCTTATAACAATGGGCTCGCTTGGTAAATCCTTAAAATATCACCTCTTGTAAGGAATCTTTTACTTCCTGTCACAGACCACCGAAAAAGATTGTCACAAAAGGACAAATTGCTCTGAACCTCTATGGAAGTAATGAACTATCTCACAGAGCGCTATAAACGAGCTCCGGTAAAGCAGCGGTAAATAAACGAAAGTGCAGAACTAGAATTTTCGGGATGGGTTGGCGGGATTCGTTTGAATTTTAGCTTTGCCGATAAGCCTTGCATACTTTTTCTGTCGATTAATGGAGGTGATTATGGTAGGAATCATTCCTTGCTCGATATTAACCCTTTCCCAAACGACAAATTTTGGACTGGTCCAAATTGAAAGAGTTTGCAGACGACAATTTTAAATTTGATGAAAATGGTAGAAAGGTCTCAAAAAGGGTACAAAACACTGTGGGAAAAGGAGAAATTGCTCGTTACGAGCAATTTCTCCTTTTCCCACAGTGTTTTCAAAAGACTTGTACTGCAGACACGTGAAAACCAGGGCTTGTTTGGGGAAAGGGTTAAACATTGTTAAGACAAATTGCAGGCTTAGTGCCGTCTGGTCGTGATTTACGTACGTCACAAAAAGCTGCTTTTGTCACCAAACAACATTACAACGTACACAATTATAGATCTACGTAAAATTCTAGGCCTCACGACATAGCAAGGTCCTGATAGTAAACATGTTTTATCCTATTATGTAGTTGATGATTTCTTATAAGGTCAAATTAGATTAAAATTTTGTTCACCTTCCAATTTAACAATATGTTACTTCAGGTAAAGTAAGCTTCATGGTCAAATTATACAAAATTTTGTTCGTCTTCCAGTCTAACAGCATGTTTTTTTAGGTAAACTAAGCTTACAATTAATGGGGGAAGAGGTTATGGAGCACACACGCTTTAAGTATACAATTTCATTTTTTCACAACAAGGAGTTTCTAAGAAAAACTTATGTTTAATGCAATTTACGTTACATAAAAAAAAAGGCTGGAAGTTTGCCATGTTTATGCTTCAAAAATCATATTCAGCAGTTGCATTAAAAAATCATATTTAAAAAAAAAACAATCAAAATTCACATAAAAAAAAACAAAAAATATATCTTTTCGTCGCCTGTTTAACAGTGTAGAGACCATTGTGAGAAAAGTATCCATTGCTTGTAAAGAGCAATGGCTACTTTTCTCACAACTTTTTTTCAAAGATTTCAGCTTTGAAAAAGGAGAAAGGGTGAAGGGTTTTGAAGTGTTTGTTCTATATTGCAGAAACTACTATATAAATAGAGTGCTAGGTCACTCTTGATATCAAATATAAACGCGACGCACACCTTGAAAGATAAAGAGAGGGGACTCTTTATTCATAATCTGTTCAGTCTGGTCTTCATATGAACCTTGATCTGTGAAAACTTCTGCGAAAAGTATCGACTCAGGTCAGCCTGCGCAGTCCGCGCAGGCTGACCTGAATCGAAACTTTTCGCTATTAATCAATTTTCTGTATATCCAAGGACAGTCTACCTTATGATTAAGTCGGTTGTTAAAAAAGTGGCCATGATGGAACCATAAGTATGTGATGGCTTGATCCGTATCATTGATCACGGAGATGCTCTAAGTCCCTTTTGCCAGAGCTTGGCTCAAAATACATGTACTTAGTCCGCAAACAGGCCTGTGACCCCGAAAAAATATGCAGACAGGAGTCGAGTACATCTGAAATCAAAGCGTTGAAAACGCTGGTGTGGCATTTGTCAAGAGAACCACTGTGTGGAATTAATAATTTGAAAAATTAACAACAGAAATAGTTTCAAAATATTCGCTTGAAAGTCAGCCTACTATATAGTCATGCAAAATCCGATAGAGAAGGGTGCAATCTTGTGGGACGAACAAGTCCAGGTGAACAAGCCCTGGGACGAATAATCCCAGGAACGAACTGGTTTTGGGACGAACAAGCACTGTATTTGCGTATCATTACGCCACTATAAAAGGCCAAAGCGGATCAAAATATTTTCGATAAAAAGGAAGTATTTCCACGACCGATAGCCCAATCCAATTTATTGTAATAGGCCATTTTCAATTTCATATCTGCGTGCAATCGAAACCCTTATTTGTTTTCGAAAAACTGAATTTAATTTGGTTTACTTCCTTCGGTTTTGCACAAAATACGATACATGATTTTCAAAATGCCGTATTGAACTCATAGTGACATTGTCTTCGACAAATGCCACAAAAATAGGTGAGGTGAATTTCGAACTATTTATCAAATATCCAGTTGTACACACCGAAATCTGACTGCTCAGACATGCAGGCTGATTTTGATCCAAACTTTTCGTAAGAAATGATGAAACGCAGGATATAGATCAATAGGTTGCGAAAACGGAGTCAAGATATTTACTTTTTGTCGCGTCAATATACTATGTTGACAGTGATGCTCCCCGCACATCCGGTTAATTTGCGTAATAATTGCCTGCTGAAAAGAATCCTACTTTCACATGTGCCCCTCGATAGTTCTAAGTGAATTTTCGCGAAAAAATACTAATAAAACCTTTAACTGTTCATCGAACTCGTGACCTATGGATTATAAACAAAAGGGATATTGGGCAACAAACGCCTATGGCATCGCAATCTCTACCAAATAATTCCATGTGAAACCCTTTACCAGATGACAAGATTTTAGACTAATCCAAATTGAAAGCACTTGCAGACGACAAATTCAGTGTTGCGCAAATGATGGTATTTGCCTTTAGAACAGTAGAACACTATGTGTGGAAAGGAGAAAATACTGGTTACCAGCATTTTCTCCTTTTCTCACTAAGCATTCTAAAACCCCTTTATCAAAGTCTTAAGAACACGGGATTGTTTGAAGAGTTAAACGATACTCGGGTAAAAGGCGTTTAAAGACATTTCTGGAGAAGGAAAAAATGCTGGTTACCACCAGCATTTCCTCCTTTTTTCAGAATATTTCTACCTTGTCATAAACAAATCAAATAAATGGAGTCATATTTAATGTGTCGTCTGCTTTAAGTCTAAAATTATGTCGTCTGGTTTATGAGTTAAAGATCACCTGTTTTATTAAGTTTAGCAAGGGCGTAATTAAAATGCATTTTCCCTCCAAGTTGAAGTGGAAATATGCATAAGCACGAACACTTGGTGAAGATTACAAGCAATTCAAACGGTATTAGACCGATTATAACGGTTTTGCATTTTTAGAGGTGTGTGCATGTTTCCGCTTGCACGCGCATAAATTTGCATTTCAAATGCGTGTCACAAGTAATGTTAGGCCGACAGAGAGTCAGAAACTTGACATAAAAACCCAGATTCAGTTGACACTTTCTTCATTGTATTAAGTAGAAGAGTCGACGACTGGTAACCCCCCGTTCACACATAGATGCCGCTTCTACTACGATCAAAACGTGGCCGAAAACGTGGCCGATCGTGACAAATCGCAGAAGAAACGTAGTGGAGTCTTCATAAGCGCAGTATGATCGGGGTAGGGTGTTCATGATCGGGAAGCTCTACGCTCTCGCCACGCTTATTTTGAACATGCTCAAAACAAGCGTAGCGGGATCGTGGCCAACAAGAATCGGGGTAAAGTCGTAAAAAGAGCGTGGTAGAAACGCCGTAATCGTACAAGAAGCGTGGAAGCATCGTGGAGAGATCTTCATGATCATAGTACAAGCGCAGTGACATCGCAGTACAGTCGGGAACAAACTTGGGTCATTTCGAGTACGCTTCTACCACGCTCCCACTACGTTCTTACTACGTTCCCACTACGATCTCTCTACGTTCATGACGATTCTACGACGACCTACCATGACCTTACGCCGATCATACCACGACCTATCAGGCAGCAGTTTGTTTTTGACCAGTCAGCATCTGCCAACTATTTAATATATTTTAGCTTGACGATCATTTGCAATTGAGACTTCATACTAAGCAGATCTGTAAAAAAAAAATAACTGTTTTCGAAAAATTAAAAATGCCGCGTAAACTCCGTACTAAAGGCCGAGAAAAATCTGCCGTAGCAAACTCGAGACTCAGGAACTTGAAAATCCTGCAGCTGAAAATTCCGGGGTCGGAAAAAAGCATGACGAGCCTTCGTCCGTTGAAGCTTACGCCCTTCCTTCCAAGGAAACTCCTCAGCCTGAAGACCCCGCTATCGATTCTTAATCCGACGTAGAAGACGTTCCAGATGTATCTTTCTTCTGAATCCTAGGGCCAACTCTCTGGAGCAGCTCATCGAACATCGCTGGTTCCATCCTCAAAAAAGTGAAGGAGGAAGTGGTGTCTTCCATTCGGAGCTCTCTCAACAGTGTATCATACTGTCCAAACTGGAGTCTCCTGTCTGCAGATAGCCACGGCCGTACCTAGTATCTTCTTGGCCTCCTTCTCCGCCTCCGCCTGTTAAGGATCTGCGCAATTTCAATTTCAACCAACAGTTGTTGTTGCTGAAGTAAAGCCAGATCAGCATTAATAGGTCTGTTCATGTTTGAAGCTTGGAAAAAATTGAAAAATAATGTTTGAAACCCAAGATATATATACTCATCATCGCAAAAATCGTACTAGAAGCATATTACAAGCGTGATATAATCGGCAACATCGTAGGGATATCGTCGTACAGTCTTCTAGGTCTGTATAGCATCGTAGTATGATCTTTAATGTCGTAGCGGCAACGTAGTATAAACGCAGTAAACGCGGCCGCTGGTCGTCGTTGGTCTGCGTAACATCGTAGTAGAAGCGTGTCAGCAGCGCGTTGGACGTAGGGGCATCGTAGTACGGTCGTAATGAAGCCCATAATTTGCCAAATTGCTCGATTACGACGCCAATCGGCCCCGATCCAATACTTTTTCAGATCGTGGCTGGATCGGCATGATCTTCCTAAGGTCGCAGCTCTGTGTGAACGGGGGGTAAGTCGATACATACACCAATAGAATGCTGACTTGTACTTTGAACAGGGTCCGTATTCACCAAACATTCTGAAGAACATACTCTCCAAGATTTTCCGAATGTGAAAGTAATACAACTTCTGATTGGCTAAACCAAATGGTTTAGCCAATCAGAAGTTGTGTTACTTTCACATTTAGAAAATTTCGAAATAAGAGCACCGCATGCGGGTGCCAACGCTCGGCTACAGTGGCTTGATTTTCAGTGAAAATTCTAAATCAAAGGCGCATAACTGTCAAAAATACTTTGGATGTCCTTGTTGTATTGGACCCCCTTTTGATAGCTAACAACTTGTCCAAGTTTGAAGTAAATATCTTCAGTAATAACAGAGATATTATAAGATCTGAAAGTTTTTGCTCGACGACGACGCCGCCGACGACAATGACGCAGACGCCCACGGCACCAGAGGTATGACAACACCCTGATATTCTCTTCGAAAACAGCCGAGCTAATAAGCCGTCTCCTTTGCATTAATCAACAAGATCATTTAATTCTGTGCCTTTAACAACACAGATTCAGCTGGTTGTTGCGTAGTTCTCCAAGTGTTTTTCAACAAATTTACATTATTCATAAGACCGTCTTTTCATTGACCAGAGACATTTCTCATTCCGAATGACTTGTACAGAGGCAATGATGAGGATCAACTCGGTGCTCCATTGTTAAAATCGGATGAGTGAACCACCTGACAATGGCATAAACTATGATGTACTCAACATATCCGACTAAGAGCAATGTTATCTGCCTTAAAACGGTAACTTTCACGCCATTGTCACGCCAAACAATTATGTAAGCAACAAAGCTGAAAAAAAGTACTCTGGTTATTAACAAAATCGTTCTTCATGAACACTTTTCTTGAATAATTAAAAACGTCTTCATTTAGTGTCAAAGCGCATGCGTATAGAAGATAAATGTATGTATGTTTTGTATGTGCATGGCCACGATAGATCGTTCTGCTTTGAAACGGGTAAATAGGTGAATCTGTGTTATCCGAGCCGTTGTCACGTTACACGTTATATACATCTGCATACCTTTTCTCTTATCCTTTTTTATGCAGAATTCGAACTGTAGAATCGAAGTTAAAAGTTTCTGGATTGTGATAGGACATTGCTGTACCGGTAGCATCAAATACTGTCAGGTCACATACATTTTACTTTATTGCAATGTACGTTATCCTCTATCCCAGATGATTATTATATTATGGCACCCAAAGATCCCCAAATGGATTGTGAATGAATTTAGTTGGAAAACTAGATCGAAGAAAACGTGATACAGTTGATCAATAAGACAGTAATATTGAACCATGTTCACGTTACACTCCATACTGTCACGTTAACAATGTATATTTCGTTGTACAATATACATGTACGTACGTGTGGCTGAATACCTGAACAGCTTCATTTCAGGCGAATTCCACACGGACTGTGAATGGACGCTGTTGGGTACACTAAATCAAATGTAACGTGATCTTTGAGTCAGTGTATCGGTAACATCCGTACCATTGTCACGTCAAACAATATAAGTATGTTAACTGTACATTTCGGTAACCCTCTGTCACCCTCAGTAATATATCGATCACGTACTGATAATTCTATTTTAGCTGTACCAGACGACAATTTCACTGTGGCTCAAATGAGGGAAAATGTTTGGGACAGCGCAGAAAAACAATGTTGGAAAAGGAGAAAATGTTGGTTACCAGCAATGTTGGTTCCTCGAGGAATAATACGCTAAAGCGTTATAGATTGCATTTATGTACGTGTACATACTAGCAGTGCAAGACGTAATGGCAATTCAACTTTTTCACTGCCAATGCACTTGCACATGGTTTTGGTCATAGTTTAGCATTGGTTTGCGGAAGTTGTATATCCAAGATCAGGCCTGACGTTATGTGCTGTCTAATCTTGATTCGCGCCGTCCGCAAAAGCTTTTTACGTCGCCATTGCCACTTAAATGTGATTTCCGATCTCGCAAATGTTTCTGTAGATACAGGTTTAGGGTGAAAACATAATACCAAAATTGATTCATGACATTCTTGTTATCATAGTTAGTTTAAATTAAAAAACGACGTGATAAGATCACGTGACATTTGAGACGGGTTTATACTATATCGGATACTTTAACTGTGTTTTTCGTTTATTTAAAGTTATATGAATTTAGATTTTACCCCGATAATTGTAATTGATTGTCATATGCGAAACTGGATTAAAATCCCATACTTTTTGTCCCTTTATACATGTAGTGGGGCTGTTTTCGAAGAAAACGTTGAAATAAAGCAATAACCCTGCCGTCGTCATTTGCACCGTCGTTGTTGTGCTAAACTCTGCAATTTTCTCATATTTCCGTTATTAATGAAGAAATTTACTTCAAACTCATGCTCCTTATTTACTAAAAGTGGGTACTAGTCTCAGCGTTGGCACCAGATTGGTTACCTCTCCTTGGTCCGTATTCACAAGCCATTCTTAAGAATACTCTTAGTCTTATTCTTTAAGATTTTAAAAATTTGAAAGTAAGACAACTTCTAACAGGCTAAACCAAATGGTTTAGCCATTCAAAAGTAGTTTTACTCTCAAATTTGGAGAATAGTCTGGAGATTAAGGGTAAGAAAGTTCTTACTGGTTGGGTACGGACCCTGATAAAACAAAAAGTAGATCTGCATAAGCACAACGGGAACCAGTTTACGTTGGCACCAGCATGCGGTACTCTTGTTTGCACCTACAATAGACTGATTCTGTAACTTACAACGTAGGACCTAATAAACCGTAAAAACTTGTTTTTGGCTGAAGTACGATCAGTATCTATTTTAACTGATAATTATATTTCTGACTCAAATGTTCTGATTCTACTCGAATTCATGGAGATTTTACTGTAAATAGATAAACATAAAAACATCGCAGATAGTTTGGCCGACGACATTCCCCACTGTGTTGGATATCTGGGCTGAAAACTAGATTTTTCTAACTGGGTCATGCAATAAAATACCTTAGTTACATACTATAAAACTGTATACAGACAAATTAGTTCAACAGAATAAGATTTGGGTTTGCGGATCGTATAGATACAAGATCACACTTCACAGAACGTGCAGTCTGATCTTGGATCTTGACCGTCCACTTGTTTAGTCAAGCTGATAATATAAAAATCTTTCTTAGTTTAACCCTTTACCACACAATCTCGACTTTTAACGACCCTGAAAAAGAAACCTTTTGAAAGCATTGTGGGAAAAGGAGAAAATGCTGGTAACCAGCATTTTCTCCTTTTCCCAGAATGTTTTCTATCCCTTTAGCTACACCTAATTTGTCGTCTGCAAATGCTTTCAATTTGGTCCAGTCTAAAATTTTGTCGTTTGGTAAAGGGTTGAGTGGGTTGTATTTTTAGCTGTCGAAACGGGTTGATTTTATAAATTTGGCGCAGAAAGGGTTAAATCGGATACAATTTACGTAAAATGATCAGATTCAGTATCTATATTATTGTCCATTAAAATAGCTGGACCATGAAAAATAAGCATGGTAGCTCGACCGATGTATATAAGATATACCCGAATTCGGACTATTTTTACCCTTTATCAAACAATCCCGAGCTTTAACATCGTGGAGAAAGAGGGGCATTTCAAAATATAGTGGGAAAATGATAAAATTCTGGAAAACCATGTTTGACCGACGCATACTAGTGGGTAAAAAATGTTCTAACCACTCGTCGACTTTAGGTACGTAGGTGAAGGTCATGAAATCAAACCTGTTTGGATTTTTAACTCACCTGAGCACGAAGTGCTAAGGTGAGGTATTGTGATCGGTCGTTGTCCGGCGTCCGTCTGTCCACAATTCCTTTAAACAGCTTCTCCTCCTAAACCACTGGACCAATCTTGATGAAACTTGGCAGGGATGTTCCTTGGGTGAAGCTCTACCAAAGTTGTTCAAGAGATTGAATTCCACCCAAAACTCTGGTTGCCATGGCAACAGAAAGGAAAAAAATAGGAAAATCTTTGAAAATCTTCTTCTCTGATTCTAAAAGGCGTAGAGCTTTGATATTTGGTATGTAGCATCTCCTAGTGGACCTCTACCAAGTTTGTTCATATGATGCCCCTGGGGTCAAAACTGGCCCCGCCCCGGGGGTCACAAGTTTCGAACATAGGAACAAAGAAGGAAAACTTTAAAAATCTTCTTCTCTGATTCTAGAAGGCGTAGAGCTTTGATATTTGGTATGAAGCATCTCCTAGTGGACCTCTACCCACATTTGTTCATATGATGCCTCTGGGGCCAAAACTGGCCCTGCCCCGGGGGTCACAAGTTCAAACATAAGAACAAAGAAGGAAAACTTTAAAATTATTCTTCTCTGAAACTGGAAGGCGTGGAGCTTTTATATTTGGCATCTAGCATCTCCTAGTGGACCTCTACCAAGTTTGTTCATATGATGCCCCTGGGGTCAAAACTGGCCCCGCCCTGGGAGTCACAAGTTTTGAACATAGGAACAAAGAAGGAAAACTTTAAAAATACCTTGTGGGCACTCTAGAGGCCACATTTTTGGCTCAACTGACTTGAAAATTGGTCAGAATGTTTGTCTTGATAAAATCTCACATGAGTCAGAATTTGGGTCATGTGGGGTCTTAAATTAGTTTGTCTTGATAAATCTTTTGGTGAGTTCTAAATTGGGTCACGTGGGGTGATAAATTAGGTCACTAGGTCAACTTACGGAAATGCCTTGTGGACGCTCAAAAGGCCACATTTTAAGCTCAATTGACCTGACAGTTGGTCAGAAATTGAACTGTGCACGGTGAGTGAATTTCGCCTATTGACTCAGGTGAGCGATCCAGGGCCATCATGGCCCTCTTGTTAATATTGACATTGTACATAGGTATGACAGATGGCACGTCCATCTGAAAATCAACGTTTACGATTTACTTGCATGCCTGAAATAGGCAGAACATAGATTAAGGTTGCTAGACGGTATGGAATGTTTCTTTCAAGAAATCATTCATTTTCCACAATGTTTTCAAAAAGGGGCATTAAAAAGTTGTATTTGTACAATAATGGTGGACCAGTCTTTAGAATGCTACACCTGAATCAATTCGCTTTTGCGGACAATGTAGATCAAGATCAGACTGCACATAACGTCCAATCTGACCTTGAACTGTCAACTGTCGAATACGGAGAGGTTGATTTTTTAGCCGAAAAACTTTAAAACTTTGAAGTCGCAATATTTGGCTTTTTACGACTTCTGAAAATTTTCACGATTTGTTCAGCAATTTAAGGATTTTTCTGAGAGTAAGCACGCTTACAAACAATTTATCTTGTCTATGGACTTTTCTCTCCAAAACTCTACCATTAAAATACAGTTTGTTCAAATTAGAAAATTACTTAAATTTGCTGGCAAAAATAATGGGGGGAATGTCTTTTTGAAAAAGAGAAAGGGGGGGGGCAGATGATTGATTCATGGTTTAACAGCATTTCCTCCTGTTCCTAAAACTATTTTTAGATACATATATTACTACTATTATATTCACATGTATATGAGCCATGGTCTGTGAAAAGGGGGCTTAATGCATCTGCGAAAAGTATCGACCCAGGTCAGCCTGCGCAGTCCGCGCAGGCTGACCTGGGCCGAAACTTTTCGCTGCTGGTCAATTTTCTTCAGGTCAAAGGACCAGTCTACCCCATGATTATGTTGGTTGTTAAAAAAGTGCCTATCATGAATCTATAATTATCTGATGGCTTGGTTGGTATAATACATCACGGAGATGCATTAAGTCCCCATTTGCCAGAGCATGGCTCATATAATTTGAGCCACATTTAATTTGTTGTCCCCAAATACTTTCCAAATAGACATACCTAAAGTTTCGTCATGGTATAAACTGAAAGATGCATTCTTACAGCTAGAGAGAAAAAAACGCTGTTAATACTTGATAGAGTGTGTAATGCCGTAGAATTTTGTCAGCAGTGTGAACATAGATAAATTACCAATATACCGGTATATATATGGTGTAAGGGGTAGAGAAACTCAAGGGTTTTGTCCTCATTTAAAACGGCCACCGGAAGCGACAACAGTGCTTTCTTTGAAGGCATCCAGAAAATTAAATGTATTTTCTACCCGTCGTAATCTGTGCAACCTTATAACCATCAGGGGCAACATTTGGCATGAAGATACAAGAATGATTGTAGTTTCATAAAATACAGATGACATGGGTTAAAAACTGGCTGAAAATAAGTATAGATGCATCTTTAACTCTACAAATTGATCTGTACCGCTTCATTCAGTCAGTGGGAGGAGGCCTATTTTATCGATCGCAAAAGTGACGCTATTAAATTTTCATTTGCCTGCCTGTAAAAGCACATACTCGTTAAAAGGTTTGAAACATATTTTTTTACTAACTATCTAATTAGTAGGGAAAAAAGTATAAGTGTAAAATTTTGTTAACTCAGCATGTTGTCCCTAGATGACAATGAAATTTCGCTGATCTTGTCCAAGTTTACCCAAATGATTAACCCTTAGATCCTTAGACTGCTAAGCGCGACTCAAAGGCCTTTTGAGGACAGTGCAGATCAAGATCAGACTGCACAGAACGTTCAGTATGATCGTTGATCTACTGTGCCCGATAAGGAGATCGTTTTGCCCCTTTCCCCCCCCCCCCAAAAAAAAAAACTTTGAAATAGCCAAATTCAGGTTTTTACAATCGACTTCAAAGTTTCGTTCAAGTTATTTATCAGGTTAAGGGTTAAGTTTGCCTGTCTCCGCAATTTGAAGGACGTAAATAAGATATGAGCCGTGCTCTGTGAAAAGGGGGCTTAATGCATCTGCGAAAAGTATCGACCCAGGTCAGCCTGCGCAGTCTGCGCAGGCTGACCTGGGCCGAAACTTTTCGCTATTGGTAAATTTTCTGTATGTCCAAGGACCGATTTGCAATTCAAAACTTGAAATTTGTTTTGGGAAGGAAAACAAATTGTGGGAAAGGGAGAAAATGCTGGTTACCAACATTTTCTCCTTTTGCCGCAATGTTTTCAAAAGCTTTCTTATTCAGGGTCGTTAAAAGTAGGGATTGTGTAGTAAAGAGTTAATGAACTACACAATATAATCTGTACGTGGGAAATAATACCGCAGTTCCCAAATTCCCGCCAGTTTTCATCTTTTCTTTTTTCTTTCCAGGAAAAAATCCTGTAACTCATAACCTTTTGGGAAAAAATTGCAGCAGATAATATTGAAATGATCCGTTATAACCCTTAAACTGCTATATAAATGAAGCGAAATTTTCTTTGCAATAGTAAAATCACCAAATATTGAGATTTCATATTTCATTTCACCGGAAAGAAAACACTGTTTCGAACAGTTTAGATCTAACTGCACTTTTTGTGAGATCAGACACAAGATCAGACTGCACTTTTTGTGCAGTCTGATCTTGATCTACACTGTCCGCAAAAGGTCAGTGAGTCGCGCTTAGCAGCTTAAGGGTTAAATAAGAATAATCAACACAAATAAAGCTTTAGTACATGTAAAAACATTGTGGCAAATGGAGAGCAATTTCTCTTTTTTTTTTGCCACAATGTTTTCAGAGGTCAACTGCAGGAAAGTAAAGGAAAATTCGTCTGGATTAGGTAACGTGTTAATTAACCCTATACCACACAATCAGGAGTTTTACGACGCTGACGAAAGAAAGCTTTTGAAAACATTGTAGGAAAAGGAGAAAATGCTGGTAACCAGCATTTTCTCCTTTTCCCTCAATGTTTTCCACCCAATCAAAGACAAATTTAGTCATTTGAGCCATATTTAAGTTGTCGTCTGCAAATGCTTTGAATTTGGACAAGTGTAAAATTTTGTCGTCTGGTAAAGAGTTAATTAAAGCGCATGTAATTACTTGCAATGACTGTTGAGATTTGTTTTCTCTCTCACGGCGAAACATCCATTTATTTTGGGCAAAATTGGAGGGACTCGTTAACCTTTTAAATTGGTTAGTGGGCTTTTTGCACCTAAAATAATGCCCCAAAACCTAATTAAAGACATTCTATTACGCAATAGCTCGTGCCATCTTAAAGATGCATGGCCCTTCACCAAACAATCTCTTGTTTTAAGTCCCCGAGAAAGAGGCTTTTTGAAAAGATTTTGGAAAAAGGAGAAAAATGATGTTTACAAACGTTTTCTTCTTTCCTCGCAGGGTTTTCTCTCCTTTCAAAGACAAATTTTATCATTTGACACATCTATTTTGTCGTCTGCAAATTCTTTTAATTTGGACAAGTTTGAAATTGTGTTGTGTGGTGTAGAGTTTTTTTCCAGGAATTTTCAACATTTTGTAGGGTGATATCTCAGGGACATGGTATTGTTATCTGTGTGAGGGAAACAGATTCGTAACACAAATGCCGGCATTGCCGGGGGATGGAAGTCATGGCCCTTAAAGACATGTATATACTCGTTTTCTGCCAGTTTTTATCCAATTTCATTTTTATTTTATCAAACAGTAATCATTCTTGTATCTTCATGCCAAATGTTGCCACTGACGTTTGCAAGGTTGCATGGAAAGAAAAAGCATTTCATTTTCTCGGGGCCACCAAAGAAATCACTGTTCTGACGCTTCCGGTTTAAAACTGCAGATTGCCGATATTTGTATTGATCCCTTACACCATATACATGTATATCTAATTTATCTATGTTTACACAGCTGACCAGTGTCTGAAGCATTCTACAGTCTATCAAATTTTAACAACGTTTGTTCTCGCTGGCTGTAAGGATGAATCTGTAAAACTTAGGTCGACTTCTCTACCGACCAAGCGTACTGGACTTGGCCGTTATTCTAAATTATGTTAACGTGTTAAATAAGGGCGGTCAACCTGTGATATGCGGGAAAGGAAATTTCACAGAAAAAATAACGAAAGCAGAGACACACGTCAAGTTTGCTGCATGTATTTTCAGTCAATATCTTGGCGTCCAGTCCATCTGTCTAATAGAACAGATTTAATCGGTTTTTGTATATGCTTTTTTCCATTTAAAGATCCTCGCCGAAATGAAACCAGGGTCCGTATTCACCAACCAATCTTAAGAACAATCCTAAACCAAATGAATTAGCCAATTAGAAGTTGTGTTACTTTATAAATCTAGAATAAGACTAAGAATAAAAGTAAGAGTGGTGGGTGACTACGGGCCCTGGTCTCTCGGAGCTTTATACATGTAAGCTATGCTCTGGGAAAAGGGGATTTAATGCATTCCCGTGAAACATTATACCAAGCAAGTCATCACAAAGTTATGGATCAATAAAATCCATTTAGTCTAACAATCGACTGGATCTGGGGTAGAATGATTCTTAGCAACGAAAAAAAAAAATTGACAAATCGCAAAACGTTTCGATCCATGTCAGCCTGCGCAGTCCGCGCAGGCTGACATGGGTCAAAACTTTTTGCAGATGCATTAAGCCCCCTTTTCACAGAACATGGATCATGTAGATTATTGCATGGACTGCTTGATTGAGATTGATAGCATACGCCGTAAATAGGGCTATTTATAGAAGTGGTTATGTTCTGTTTGTTCAATAGAGATAATCTCCAGGAAGGGACTCGAAAACGGAAAACTGTCTTATTACAAGACATCTCAATTATTCAAAGCCTTCATTAGCGAGAACGAAATAATCTTGCGTAAACAAGGAGGTAGAAAAATAAGACTATTTCGTGATTGATGTTTTTTTGAGGCTAAGTCAACAACCGAATAAAACAAACTTGATCGTTGATTGCTTTCGCTGATTTTACTTTCGAGTAGTTTTAATTAAAAAAAAAATTCTTGTGGAGTTTTGGTTTATTCTCCTCCTGTTCTTTTAGTACATATCCTGCTAAGTTACTGAAGAAAGCCTCGGTTGTTGTGAGGTTAGAGCACTTACCTTGAGAGAGGAACATGTCGGGCCTAGATCATAACGTATCGGAAGTATATAATTATGTATCAGGGTCCGTATTCTCCAACCATTCTTAAGAACATTCATAGTCTTATTCTTCATTTTTTTTTTTTTTCCAAATTTGAAAGTAACACACCCTCTGAATGGCTAAACCAGATGGTTTAGCCAATCAGAAGTTGTGTTACTTTCAAATCTGAAAAATCTTGGAGAATAAGACAAAGAACGTTCTTAAGAATGGTTGGTGAATACGGACCTTTGCCTATATAGTGATAACGAATCTTGTTAATAATAACGATACCGTATCGAGTTTAGATATATCTACCGCCATGACAACCATAACGGTTAGAGTACTCGCCTCGAAAGCGGAATGTATCGGGCCGAGAAAAAAAGTATCGGATCTATATAACAATGTATCGGGTCTAGATAATGATAACGACAGCTTTGGTAGCCTCGACGTTTGAGCCATCGACAGAAAAACTTATCAGGCTTATTAACGTTTCGTGTCTAGATGCCAAGTGAAGATACAATACACCTATACTCGCGAAACCCCACCCCCCTTTCCCAATCCCAGGGATTAACTTTTGCAAATAGTACGGTAACAGGAGCAATTACCTGTGGAACAAACCCCTCCGTTTTCCTGCAATATCTCAAATAGGTCTGTCAGAGTTGTCGTTTACTTCAATGTTGTTATGTGGGAAAGCAGCCAGTGGCTTGGAAAGAATATTGTGCGGAATACTGGTAAAAGAAACTCCAGGAAAGCATGGATAGGTGCACTGGCCGCCGCGATATAACTGAAATAATGTTGAAAACGGCGTTAAACACCATGCAATCAATCAATCAATCAATCAATCAATCAATCAGTCAATTACTTCAATTTTTTCTTATTCCTTTCAGCACCAAATATATGAGACATGCTCTGTGAAAAGGGGCTTAATGCATCTGCGAAAAGTATCGACCCAGGTCAGCCTGCGCAGTCCGCGCAGGCTGACCTGGGCCGAAACTTTTCACTATTGGTCAATTTTCTGTATGTCCAAGGACCAGTCTACCTCGTGATTCGGTCAGGTGTTCGACAAAATGGACTTTGTGGATCCATGATCATTTGGTGACTTGATTGGTATCGTGCCTAACGGAGATTCATTAACCCTTTCCCAAACAAGCCCTGGTTTTCACGTGTCTGCAGCACAAGTCTTTTGAAAACACTGTGGGAAAAGGAGAAATTGCTCGTAACGAGCAATTTCTCCTTTTCCCACAGTGTTTTCTACCCTTTTTGAGAACTTTCTGCCATTTTCATCAAATTTAAATTTGTCGTCTGCAAACTTCCAATTTGGACCAGTCCAAAATTTGTCGTTTGGGAAAGGGTTAAGCCCCTTTTTGCCAGAGCATGGCTCATATTTACTCGACCTCTTCAGACGGTTTAAAATACAATCCACTCATACTTAGAAACATTTTTATCTTATAGGCTTAAAGGGACAAGCGGACAGTATAGACTCAAGATCAGACTGCACGTTCTGTGCAGTCTGATCTTGATCTATGCTGTCCGCAAAAGTCCCTCTTTTTGCCTATGGCACCGAAAGGGTTAATGACACGCGACCCAACTGTAGTATATTTAATAAGCAATGCAGTCATCTTATTACTCTTTACCAAAGGATCCCATGTTTTAAGATACCGAGGAAAGGCGTTGTAAAACATTGTGGTAAAATAAGAGAAAATGCTAGTAACCAGCATGCCCACCTTTCCACCCCACAGTGTTTTCTACCCTTTTTAAAGACAGTTAAATGATTTGGGCATCATTCACTCAATTTGTCATTTGCAAGTGCTTTTCATATGAACAAGCCTAAAATTTTGTCATCTGGTGGGTAATTGGCATTTCACCACACAATTCCGAGTTTGAAGGACCCTGAGAATGAAGGTTTTTGAATACATTGTGGTATAAAGAGAAAAGTACTGGTAATCAGCATTATCTTCTTTCCCACAATGTTTTCTATTTATTCAAGGGCAAATGCAATCATTTGAAAAACATTGAAATTGTTATCTGTAAATCCCTGCAATATGGATGGGTCTAAAATATTGTCGACTTATAAAGAGTTAATTAACCCCCTTACCACACAATCCCGACTTTTAACGACCCTGAGGAAGAAGCCCTTTGAAAACATTGTGGGAAAAGGAGAAAATGCTGGTAACTAGCATTTTCTCCTTTTCCCACAATGCTTTCTACCTTTTCCGAAACAAATTTCAAGTTTTTAATCCCATTTATTTTGTCGTCTGCAAATGCTTTCAATTTTAACGAGTCTAAAATTTTGTCGTCTGGTTAAGAGTTAAGCGGTAAAATTTAATGACAAAATTATTGAATCCGTAGACACAGCTTTAGTAAATTTAAACATGCGACCGGCACGAGAAGTTTCCATTTACAGATTGTTTGATAGCCTGGAAATTATCATTACAACAACGTCAAAGCAGTCTATAAAATAAAAATAGCATTTTACGAGCGACAAACATACACTTTGACAATCTCTGTAAATGATTATTTGCCACAGAGCGTTTTACGTCTCTGTAAGGGCGTAGCGTGTATAACGCACAGTACACAAGAGCGCAATGTAGAAATCAAAGCGCTGAAGGCGCTGAAGGCCTGGGCATCAGAATGGGTGAAGAGGTACGAAAATGAGGCCCAGAAGCTCAAAGTTGCTATCACATTTGTACAGGCTTAAAAACTGCTATCACATTTGTACAGACTAATAAAAAGATATCTACGTGTCTCACATTGACAGTCTGTGGAGTTGACAATAGAATGGAAAAACATAGATTTGTCAAGGCCAATATAATGAGTATTTTTGTTTAGCCTTGGTCTCATGGTCTTTATGGATTGAAAGGAGATAATTTTCAAAGGATTTTCTGCTTCATATTTTCTTCCTTTACGTTGCTTTGGCAACAAATCGTGGTAACAAACCAAAATGAGCAGCGTGCAACTGCAGGGAATATTTCTGGAAAGTGCAAAAATCCACAGTGGCCAAGCAATGAATCATATTTTTCTTTCATTTTACCACACCCAGTCTATAGGTTGAAATAGTAACATATGTCCTTTGATCAATGTCAAGGAAAAACACAGTCTTCAAAGGCTAATATCATAGAGCACGATTTGGTGTCTGAGAAGACAATCTTTTACGTATTTCTTTTTATTTTAAGTGTTGGTTTCTATGGCAACAAATAAAAAGACGTCCGCATTCGGGCGCCAATGCTCGGTTGATTTTCAGTGAAAACACAAAGTTGAAAAAGGGGCATAACTTGGTAGTTATTTACCTTTATTTTTTATGTTTCCCTTTTGATAGTTAACAACTTGTCCAAGTTTTAAGTAAACATTCTCAGTAATAACAAAGATATTGTAAAATGTCAATTATATTGCATGACGACGACACAAACGACGAAGATGATGACACTAGGGCTATGAAAATCCCATGTCTCTAAAAACAGCTGAGCTAAAAGTTCTCAGACGAAAGAGGGGCATAACTAATTACTTTGCCAAAATATTTTGGTGGTTACCTACCTTTGTTGTACTGATATAAATTCCCCTTTTAATAGTTAACGAAAAGTTCAAGTTTGAAGCAAACATCTTTATTAATGACAGATATGATAAAATGTCAAAGGTTCTGAAAATTTAAATAAAGGGCGTAACTGTGTCAAAAATATTTTGATGGTTACTTGCCCTATTATATGGGTACCCCTTTTGATAGTAAATAACTTGTACAGGTTTGAAGTAAATATCTCCAGGAATAAGAGAGATATTAAAAAAAGTTTTTGAACGACGACAATGATGCATAGGCTTTGACAATAGCATGGCGCTTTCTTCGTAAACAGATGAGCTAAAGACTACCAGTTGAATAAAATCATATGGATGATACAAGACTGCAAGGTACATTTCTATAAAAGTTTTGTCAAAATATCTGCTGTAAATGCCACTTTTCAACTTTCGCAATGATAGTCTATGGAATCTCTAAGTTGCCATGAACAACCAAGTTGGAAAGCCGATTTTCATGAACAAGAGGGCCGTTCGACCTAAAGCCCTCATCTGAGTAAAGTCATCTAGGATTGATAAATTTGAAGAGCTCCTGGTTGTGAATATGGAAAACTCACATGAGCCATGCTCTGGCAAAAGGGGGTTTAATGCATCTCCGTGATCCATCAATCCAAACGAGCCATCATATATTAATGGATCCATAAAATCCATTTTGTGGAGCAACCGACTGAATCATGAGGTACTCTGGCACCTTCGACATGCAGAAAATTTGCCAAAAGCAAAAAGTTTCGACCCAGGTCAGCCTAAATACGTATGGAGATCAAGATCAGATTGCACTGAATGTCAAGTCTGATTCTCCAGTTTTAAGGACTCCAAGTATATAGCCTCATGAAAACCTTTTGGAAAAAAAAGAAAATGCTCTCTTTTCCTACAAGGTTTTCTGCACTTTCGCACCAATAACCAATATTTCAGCTAAGTCTAACTTGCCGTTCGCAAATGTTTTCAATTTAGACATGTCTAAAATTTCATATTCTTTTTAAAAGAGTATCTGGTTTTCAATGGCTCCTGTTACAAACTGTAATACATATTTGGTATTGTATGCTCCGAGTTTGCTATGGTTCGAAATGGTTATGGGCCGAGATGTCATATCTGGATAATTCTGACAGGAAGAAATAAGGCATATATACCAGTCAAATACATAATTATAACTTCAGACACGAGGTGCACAGTAATTTTACGAAAATTAAAATCTTGCCGAGGTTTTGAGACACTTTTTCAGAGAAAGAGCACATCGTCTGTGTAAAATAAGCTATCATTATTTGTCATTCACATGGTCATTCACAAGGATAAGCGAACGATCCCGATTAGTGCTCGGCAACAGCACTCGTCACAACTCGGTCGATTGCGAACCTACATCAAAACATTTGATCAACGATCACTCGAGGTTTGCCAATCGTTTCTTTCACTGCTGAGCGCACGAATTTGCAGTTATGAATAACCTCACGAGGGCCCCAAATTCACAGTCAACACTTTCGTACGATTAAAATCGCACATCTATCAGAGTTTGTTGTGAAATTAAAACTTACTGTAGTGTTCAAATCGAAATATTTTATTATTTAAAGGGATCGTTTCCTTCAGCGTAATGAGATGGATTGCAGGCGGTACTTTTCACTTTTACTCGGTTTTTTCGTAAATGCTTGACTCGGGTTTTTCCGTAAATGCTTGCATGGGGTTGAACTTTTGGTATACGATTCCTATAGCCTTGGGCTTGGCAAGCCAAGCCCAGGCAAAAAAAAAAGAAATGGGAACAGGCGAAACATTGTTTTATCACATAGTAGAACAACTTCATCGTCATAATTTAGCCTAAAACTGCTTAAAAAACGAAACTTTCCAACTGATAGTAAAAAGCCAAATATTGCGTTTTTATCCTATTTCTTTTCGATGAAAAATCTCACTGTATCGGACAATGTAAAGCAAGATCAGACTGCACGTTTTGTGCAGTCTGATCTTAATTTACACTGTCCGCAAAAGCTGACTGAGTCGCACTCAGCTGTCTCGATTCGGAGTGCGTAATGATTCTGAACTCATGATGTCGGGCCGAAACTATCATAATCTCAATGAACGTTTATTCGCCATAGAGCTGAAGCAGGGCCCCTCGCTGGCACAGTCTTTTTGAAACTCTTTATACTTATAGGATACAGAATTGTAGACTTGTCCAATCCGAAAACATTTGCAGACGACAAATTAAAGGTGGCCCAAATGATAGGATTTGTCTGTGAAAGGGAAGAAATCAACAGTGGTTACCAGCATTTTCTCATTTTTCCCACAACGTTTCTAAAGTCTTCTACCCCAGGGTCGTTGAAACCCGGGATCGTTCTGTGAATGGATAACCCTTCACCAAACAATCCCCTGTTTTCACAAACCCGAGGGAAGCCTTGAAGGACTGAAGTAAATGGTCTTTAGCACTTAAGCTGGTGAATAAATAAAACGCAAATTTCTACTCAGTACTAAAAGCCCAAACATTGCGGTTTCAAAGTTGATTTCACCGGAAAGAAAATACCGTATCGGACAGTGTAGATCAAAGATCAGACTGCACGTTCTGTGCAGTCTGATCTTGATCTACACTGTTCGCAAAAGGTCAGTGAGTCGCGATTAGCAGCTTAAGGATTAATAAGTGAGTTAAGAGACTAATCAGCGACTTTGCCTTTACCTACAGCGGTAGATCTCATTGATAACGTGAATAGTTCTAGTCAAAAACATGTAAATAATTTAACATACTTGTAGATTGGTTTCTTTTTTTCCCTTTCTTACCACCTTGTATAGTATAACGACGATAGTGTGTAACTTGTAAAGGGTTAAACCAAATGTTTTTTTTTTCCCCGAAAGAAAGAAATGAACTATGCTTTGTGAAAAAGATGGCTTAATACAACTGCGAAAAGTATCGACCACGTCAGCCTGCGCAGTCCGCGCAGGCTGGCCTGGGCCGAAACTTTTCGCTATGGTCAATTTTCTGTATGTCCAAGGACCAGTCTACCTTATGATTCAGTCGGTTGTCAACTAACATGGATTTTATGAATCCCTGGTTATGTGATGACTTGCTCCGTATCATGCAAACACGGAGACACATTAAGCCCCCTTTTGCCAGAACATGGCTCATTTACATGTAGTATGAAACGCCAAATACGAGATACATGTATATATGTATAGCTAGCAAAGGAAAGCTGAAACCCCCCCCCCCCCCCCTTTATGATTTGTTCAGTCCTCCGATTTCCACGAGAAGAATAATAACCGTTCTGAAATGGGTTAAACCCGATTCTACAATGTTCTAGTTACCATAAACGGCTCGAATACATAATAAAGGTACAAGATTTTGTCAGAGATAAGACTTCTATGAAAATCAAAGCGTCTACTCTCTGAATAATTTATTGCGATGAAATCTGTGCAAACAAACAACAATATATCTTTATATATGTATAAGAAAAAAAAAAAACCGTTTGTGGAATGTATCTGTACCTATCTATTATCGACATACAGAACTCTTTGTGTCCTATCTTTTATTTTTATGAGAAAATGTTCTATTGCAATGTTCTATCATCTGGGTCCGTATTCACCGAGCATTTTTAAGCACATTCTTTGTCTTATTCTCCAACATTTTCTAAATGTGAAAGTAACACAAGTTCTGATAAGTTAAACCGAATAGTTTAGCCAATCGGAAGTTGTGTTATTTTCGCATTCCAGAAAAAAACTAGAGAATAAGACTAAGAATGTTCTTAAGAGTGGTTGGTAAATACAGACACTGAAACCTGTACCGAATAATTCCGTGTTTATACGGCCCTGAGGAAAGAACCTTTTGAAAGCATTGAAGGGCAATGAGAATGTGCTGGTAACCAGCATTTTCTCAATTTCCTACAGTGTTTTTCCTCCTTTCAAAGAGAGAAAAAAAAAAAATCATAGTTTGCGCCACAATTAGTTTGTCGTCTGCACATGCTTTCAATATGGACGAGCCTAGAATTCTGTCGTCGGATTTAAGTCATTTCCGCCTGATACCAGCAGCAATCGTCATTAACATCTCTGTAAGGGTGCCCTTTTCTTTTTCAAATCAATGTTTACATGTACATGTTCTGAGGTGTATGTATGGTAAAGGCGTTGCCTTAATTAAAACCGAACAGACTTGGGGCACTATTCACCGACCATTCTAAACAGCCTTTTTAGTCTGATTCTAAATTTAGATAGTAACGCAATTCCTGGTTTAGCCAGTCAGAAATTGTTTAACTTTCAAATCTAGAAAATGTTTGAGAATCAATTATAATGGAAACTAGAATAGTTTGTGTAGGCTGCCCTTTGGACCTATACCAATCAGCGCTGCTCAGTCTTACAGATCTCTGGCAAATCACAGTTCCAGGATTATGGCACGACACCAACAAATATAGTGAAGAAGCAGAAAGTCAACTTACTGAAAACGAACAACGAAGTAAACAATAACTATGGTTAGACAGAGACAAATAGGAGAAAATGCTATTAATCAGCATGCCCTCCTTTCCACCCCACAATGTTTTCAACCCATTTTGAAGACAATTAAATGATCTGGGCATCATTCAATTTGTCATTTGCAAGTGCTTTTAATATGAACAAGCCTAAAGCCCAAGTATAGTAGTACTGGCAGATGTGCTTTTAAGTTGAATCAATCCGTGCTTGCCTCAACCGCGGATGACCCTCTATCCGAGGTCCGTATTCCCCAACCTTTGTCAAGAACATTCTTAGTCTTACTCGCAAGAATCTTCTAAATTTTAAAGTAACAAATCTTCCTTTTGGCTAAACCAAATGGTTTAGCCAATCAGAAGTTGTGGTGTTTTTTAAACCTAGATCTCAGAAATGGTTGGTGAATGCGGACTCAGGTCACGCCGAAGTCTTAGAATAATTGTAGCACTGGTTCTCATTGATGGTATCCAGTAGTGGTCAGATACCATTTCGACCGGTCTGACAGAGCCAAGTTCATCTGTAAGTTTAACCCTTTCCCAAACGACAAATTTTGGACTGGTCCAAATTGAAAGAGTTTGCAGACGACAATTTTAAATTTGGTGAAAATGGCAGAAAAGTCTGAAAAAGGGTAGAAAACACAGTGGGAAAAGGAGAAATTGCTCTAACGGGTTAACTTTGTATCAGTTAGAATTTACAGCCTATTGAACAGATACTTTTCTTTGATTCACAATCTCTAGCATGCTATAATTTCAAATTTTAAGATCGAATTTATTGCATACTAGAACTGAATAGCAGAGCTCCAGATAGAGGGAGTGATTTTGATTTCAAAATTGAAAATATTTACTATTCTCACTAAACCCCATGTTATGGGTACCCATTAGATTCTAATGAGTACCCACAACATAGGGTTTGGAATAGAAATAATGGACTTAGAATACCATCACTCCCTCTTATCTGGAGCTCTGTGAATGTATAATGATTCGAGAATACCTACCTGGGTCAGAGAGAACTTTACCAAATTGAGCCTTAACCTGACAATTAGATAAAATAAAAACTCTCAGACAAGAAACCCCAAATATTTGCGATTTCAAAGTTCTTTTCCACGGAAAATCTCACGAGGTTGGTAGAGCCAAGATCAGATTACACATTCTGTTAAGTTTGGTCTTGATCTTCTGTGTTCGCAAAAGCGCGTTGAGTCTCTCTTTTCAGCGTATAACTCTCAAGAGTATTTCGAATTAACACAGCACATTAAAATTATTGTCACGTGCCTGTCGAGGTACATGCAGGTCAAAGATATTAAACTCTTTACCAAAGGAACCCACATTTTTACAACCTATAGAGGAAAGGTTTTTGAAAATTTGTTGGGGAAACAAGGGAAATTTAGTTCGGTAACTAGAATTTCCTCCATTTCCAACAGTTTTCTACTCTGTACGAGACAAGTCAGATCAGTTTTGCAACACTGACATGTCGTCTGGGATGATTTAATTATGGAACAGTATAGAAACGTTGTCGTCTGGTAATATGGAAGGAGCGAACTTACTTCCATGAATTAATATTTACTATTTATGATAGAGTCTATAGTTTATCACGAGCTTTATGATAATGAACTTACTTTTAAACATCTACGTTATGATAATGAATTTACTTTTAAACATCTACGTTATGATAATGAATTTACTTTTAAACATCTACGTTATGATAATAAATTTACTTTTAAACATCTCTTTTGTTCCAAACCAGTTCGGTCTACACCGGAAGTTTACCTACGGACTATTTTTAGACAGAGCTAGGCCTGGTACCAATGGCACAAAGTAAGGTTATACAGGAAAGGAACTTCTTTTCTCTGAAATTATAAAAATGTCATTATCGGAAAAGCAGGAATCGCTTATAAACTTTATTGCTTCTAATATGCTGTCCACTGCAGGGAAATTAAATCTGAATTTTGTATGGAAATAAGCCAACCACTTTCAGAATTAGAACATTCCACTCTGTTGGCTTATGGATTGTAAGTCTATTTCAGGGGGACAACGATCGAAAATATCATTACAATAGGGGATTTAGCCCGTAAAGAACAAATTCTTTCCTTTTTTTTTTGTTACGATGTTTTCACGTGCATTTATGTGTTAAATTTTCATTCGAATCAATCTTCTACAAGGATGTTTCACGTGTCTTCTGCTGAAAATTTGTTTCAGCACGTAATTCATTGAGGGCTTGGCACAACTCGGTCAAGGTCGAGTTTGACATCCGCTTCTGCGCATAAATACATCGTAAAGAAAAGATAAGCGTAATAATGTGATTGAACAGTCATATTTCTAGAATCATTATAATAAATTATTATTATCCTGTGGTTGTATTCACCAACCATTTTACAGTTGATTCTTATTCTTAATTCCAATGCTACCGATATAATTGGCTGAAATATCTCTGTTACAATTTATTGTATTGAAAAGGAAAATATTAAGCCGAAGTAAATAATCTGTACCGAACAGTATGCCTAGGTCTCTACCAAGTTTACGGCAAAATCTTAGACTGGTCCAAAGTGCAAGCACTTGCAGACGACATATGAAAATGTGACTTAGAAAATAGGTATCACCCTTGAAGAATAGAAAACACTGTTGTAAAAAGGAGAAAATGCTGGTAACCGACACCTCTCATTTTCACGTAATGTTTTCAGAGAAGCCTTCTTCCTTGGGATGTTAGACTGTTTGGCGAAGGGTAAAGGAGATAAAACAATTAACCCTTTACCATACAATCCCGAGTTTTGACGACCCTGAGGTAAAATCCTCTTGAAAACATTGTGGGAAAAGGAGAAAATTTTCTCCTTTTCCTACAGTGTTTTCTATCATTCCAAAGTTAATTTCAGTTTTTGGGTCGTATTTAATTGGTCGTCTGCAAAAGCTTTCAAATTTGAATAGTCTAAAATGTAGTCGTCTGGTAAAGGGTTAAAAGAACAACAACAGCTACTACTACTACAAATCAAAGTCCTGGAAAGCGGATTTGTGGAGTAGCATAAAGCTGTAATATATTGTAATAAAAAAGTAACATCATTATGCAACACATGTTCAATCATTTTAAAATGGAGTTGGCAAGGGCAGATTGTTCTGCCGAGCGGGCCGCGCAGTAACTGTTATTGGAGAGGTCATCAGACCTCTCCAACAGTGGTGAGTTTAAAAGGCAGACTGCCTCAGAAATCGCTGTCTAATACCAGTCCTTTTGCGAAATTGTTCTGATACACAGTCTGTTTCGTCATGGTTTTATAAATAAACCGAAATCAAAAAACTGAAATAGGAAATAGACTTGGTTTGTTTTTTATATCACGGATTTCTAAACAGATTCGTTATATTGATTTGATTGCAAATTACAATAGTTGTAATTTTTCATTAAATAAATAAATCTAAGCAAAAACAAGGGAAAAACAATATTTTCGTTTAAAAAAAAAAAGAGAAAGAACACAGCGGGAAAAGATCACACGACTCGAAAACCCGGGAAAAAGGTCATGTGACTGTTATGTATTTGCATAAGAGGCTTCAACGCAGCGGTAATCATTTAGTGCCTTACTTGTTTGTTTACATAAATCCAAATAGGTTGAAATCAAAAGCCAATAACTATTTGAAAACACTGATGCTGACCTCTCCTGGCTTCTTTTTCAAAGAAGCCAACTTGTTCTATTACTGTTTAAGGAGTGGTAATTTGATCCGTCAATCTTACGCTGTTTTTCGATGGTATTAGAATGGGCGCAAGCGTGAATGACAGTATATTTGGTTCAGGTCAAATTCAGTCACATCATAGTACAGTGTGAGTGCGCATGCGTCATTACGCATGGTGTATTTGGTTCCGGTCAGAACGATCACAGTAAGCGGATTTGCTATACAAATCCGCTAAAAATGGAGTTCATAGAGTCCATGTCATTCGCTGCCCATGATCACGTGATTGACATTTGGTTATGAAGAGTGACGACAATGTATTGTTTTTGTTTTCAAATTTCAAAATATGGTATTTTGAATTGACAGATATCGTTTATCTAGGTGCCATTTTTACTGGCCGGTGTATTGCTGTACATTATGTAAATGCCAAATTCAAAACAATGTCTTTCTTAAAGCTATCACGTAAATTTGACTTTTCTGTTGTTCAGCATTCCCTGTTTTCCGCGTGACTTGAATAATATCTCAATTTCTGCACTTTAAGTAATTCTATTGTTTGATTTTCTCGGAAAATTCTCGCTTTCAGTAAGTAATGAGGTGCTTTCACCCTCAATAAACAAGACAACAGGGATTCAAACCATGATAAATGCCATTAACCCTTTCCCAAACAAGCCCTGCTTTTCACGTGTCTGCAGTACAAGTCTTTTGAAAACACTGGGGGAAAAGGAGAAATTGCTCGTAACGAGCAATTTCTCCTTTTCCCACAGTGTTTTCTACCCTTTTTGAGACCTTTCTGCCATTTTCATCAAATTTAAAATTGTCGTCTGCAAACTCTTTCAATTTGGACCAGTCCAAAATTTGTCGTTTGGGAAAGGGTTAAACATGGAAGATCTGAAATGTGAACATTAAAGTAAAATATCGCTTTGTGCAAATCGAAAATCAGACAGCGTTTTTGTTTTTTGTTGGGCTGTATAATCTCGGTTTATATCGTTAGCAACAGAATCTAAAGTTGCAACGTATTTTAACCCTTTACTAGATGACAAAATTTTAGCAGACGACATTTCCAGTGTGGCTCAGATTGGTGCAATTTTCTCTTGATAGAGTAGAAAACATTGTTGGAAAAGGAGATGATGCTGGTTACCAGCATTTTCTCCTTTTCCCACCATGTTTTCAAAAGGCTTCTTTCCCAGGGTCGTTAAAGGGCGGCATTGTGTGGTAAGGGGTTAAAGCGGTTGATATGTTTTAAATGGAAAGTTAGAAATGTACTTGAACTATTCACTGGAGTACCGTTCAGAAAAACAATTTAGAAACCCATCATGATTTCATCATGGGTGATAATGTACATGAAGGCGGAAGTTCGGTTTCGTTTAGTCTTTAATTCATGAATGTTCATAACCCATGACATTTATCCGAAGCATTGAAAGTGAATTTTGTCATGCTAGACTGCGTTAACTTGAAGATTTCTAAAAATGTGATACACTCCTCAGAACCTTAATGAGAAAGTAAAAGAAACTTTTCTATGAAATATAAATAATTTAACCCTCTACCACACAATCTCGAGTTTTAACGACTCAGAGGAAGAAGGCTTTTGAAAACATTGTGGGAAAAGGGAGAAAATGCTGGTAACCAGCATTTTCTCCTTTTCCCACAATGTTTTCTACCCTATGAAGGATAAATTTTATCATTTGGGCTTCCTTTAATTTGACGTCTGCAAATGCTTTCAATTTGGACCATTCTAGAATATTTTCGTTTGGTAATAAGTTAATCTGCGAAACTCAGTGTATTCATCATCATTTGTCATTTGTCAAAGGGTAATAAAAATCGTTAGGAAAAAGGAGGAGTAGCATTTTCTCTTTTTTCCCCCCACAATGTTTTCAAAAACATTCTCTCCAAGGTCGTTAAAACACGGGATTGCTAGGTAGACTGTTAAGTACAAAAAGAACTGGGATCAAGACTCCTGTTACATGCTGCAAACTTAGAAAGTAAAATAGGGCGCTCTCTAATTTAGTGTAATTACACCACAGTTTACACAAAATTAATTTCAACAAAATGGTTTCTGAGATCTATTTTTTACCGCGGAAATGTCGTTTTTTGTTGACGGAAATGCGCCGTAGCACTTCCGGTCTGCCTTCTACAAAGCTATATCGAGTTACTTTTTATGACCCTGCGGAAAACAATGCTTTTGAAAACATTGTGGGACACGGAAAAATGTTGGTAACCAGCATTATTTCCTTTTCCAACAAAGTTTTTCTTTTCTACACTTTCAAAGATAAGGTACACGTCCCCGCACTTGATCTACAATGATTCTGTCGTCTGCAAATGTTTGTATCTTGGTCAAGCCACTTGTCGTTAAGTTTAAGAGTTCAACAGCATGGTAATGTCGGGATAAAGCCATGCAAAATACGCATGACAGATCAAGTAACCTTTTGCTATAGCACCCTGTTTTACAGTGATATGCTTTTCAAAAGGGACACGCGCACCTGTTTCTAACGCAATCGTATACGGGGTGAAACAAAAATTACACCAATGTCACGGAAGAAACCTGGAACTAGAAATTTAATGTAAATGATGTATGCTGCTTTTAAATAAGTACCAAGAAAGTCAAAATATCATTTTTGTATGGGGACAGGGTTGCCTCCATGGGTCCTGGAGGGATCCTAGTGCGAAATTGTCAATCAACGTATGGCTGTAATACAATATTGGGAAATCATTTGGGAAATGAAAACATGATTTGTCGACCAAAGAATTCCGCGAAATACATCATTTATACACTTTTTCTTAAAGTTAATGCTAAAAGTATAGAAAGGAAGGTGAGTTGCCATGTGCTGGTGCAGCCATAAGTTAATATTTTGTGTTTGTGTATCCTTATTATGCTATAGCTTTGAAATTTCAGTTCCAGGTTAGGGCTCTGAATTTTCTTGCCCAAGGACACTTTCACGAAAAAATCTAGCATCTTGAGTAAAGATCAAACCCGAAGTCTCCGGGTTTCAAATCCTACATCTCCATCTCTGAGCCACACGGGACCACAGTTTAAGGTTGTCTGCAATGATCAAAGTATTATAAAGAAAAGAAGTCACTTTTTACTTTATCTTATTCACATGATTTATGCTTCCCCTAAGAAAATATATAACATTGTATATAGATGAAAAAGGCAAATCACTGAAAAACGCATTTATTAGAGAGAGGCTATCGAATATTCTGTAACAGAGCAGGCAGGCCTGTCTACAGTCTTTGACGAAGTTGACCTTACAAATTGGGCGCCATTGTATTTTGTGTCAGAAAGTCGTCTGCTTGACCTTATCGTCTGCCTGCATTGATCAAAAACAAATTAATCACAGACTTTCTTAATTTCCATCTACTGTTGGGTAACTTGATACTTAACCCTTAGGCTGCTAAGCGCGACTCACTGACCTTTTGCGGACAGAGTAGATCAAGATCAGACTGCACAGAACGTGCAGTCTGATCATGGAACTACACTGTCCGATAAGGAGATATTCTCTCCCCCCCCCCCCCCCAAAAAAAAATATGTATATATATCTTTGAAATAGGAAAATTTGGGTTTGTATTATCGGCTTGCAGTTTCATTTCACATATTTAGCAGGAAAAGGCTTAACCCTTATCGTGCTAAAAAAAAGAAATGAAACTTTCAAGCCGATAGTAAAAAAGAAAAACAATTTTCACATTTCAAATGTGTTTTTGGAGGATAAAAAACCCCTATCGAACAGCGTAGATCCAAGATCAGACTGCACGTTCTGTGCAGTCTGATCTTGGATCTACGATGTCCGCAAAAGGTCAGTGAGTCGGTGAGTCGCACGTTGCAGCCAAAGAGTTAATATCCCTTTACCAAAAAATCTCGAGTTTTCACGCTCCTGGGGTACCTTTCACTAAACTACGTAGATTTATGCATTTTTTTTCGGGGGGGGGGGGGGATTGAATATTCATGTACACACAACCGATCCATACTTCACTCAGGATATGTGCTGGCGTAAAGTATTACAAGTATTTACTCAAATTGAAAACTTACGCAGTTCAGTGAAACTTGTTTTCAGACTTGATGCTTGCGTACCTAAACTACGTACGCATATTTCGCACGTACGCATTTTAGAGAACGGTAACCCTGGACTTGAAAAGTTGTTGGAAAACGGAAAAAAACGTCAAGTTCCCCCCAAAAAGGACCTTGCTAAAAACGATTTTGATTCAGGGGAAAAAAATGACAATCTTGGGATAGGCAGACGTAGCTGATAAAGTGCGCCAAAATGATAAATATGTCTTTGGCTTGCAACCGATGGTTAAATACGTATGTTACGTGAAAATCAGCGATCAACTTTAAACCTTTACCGAACAATTACGTAAGCAAAGTGTCCCGAAGAAAAAAGCCATTTAAAACATTTTGGGAAAAAGAGAAAACGCTGGTAACCAGCATTTTCTCCATTTCCCACAATGTCTGGTACTTTTTCAAGCACAAATACATTTGAACCACATGTAATTTGTCGTCCGCAAATGCCCTCAATTTTGACTAGTCTAAAATATTATCGTCTGGTGAAGAACTGACACGAAATGATACCATCTTTCAATATTTTTTCCTAGCTGTTAACGTTTTTTTTTTGCGTTGTCCGTGCATGTCATATTCTTCGAAGATTGACCTGTCTGCTATGACGCATCACCATCCTTTCCAGGATAAATATTTACGCGATGCGCATGACCAAAACCTTGCGCTAAAAAGTAGCGGGCGAAAAATTACTAAAAATAATACATGTTCGTCCGTTGAGAAATCAAGCATGTTTTTCGCTTCAAATTTCTTAGAAATAAAATGGTTTCAAATGGGAAAAATAATTTTCGGGAAAAAATACCATTGTTTACTTAAAATCTTTATGCACAGTTTCTAAATATAGATTTAGGGTTGGTTGGTTGTATTAGGGTTTAACGCCACTTTAACAGCTAAGGTCATATCATGGCGGTCGGTGACGCACATGTGTTTCCTGGCTTTCTCACACCAGTACTAACACAACTTTCTTTCCAAAGCCACCGACTACTTTTCTCACATGCTTCAGCAGAGGTGAGAGGCGAAAATACGCCGGAAAGAAAGTTCGCCTCAACTGGGTATCGAACTCACAACCACCAGGTCATGAGTCCGACACGCTCACCACTGAGCCACCCAGGCGGGCTAGATTTAGGGAAACTCGAGATTTGTGCATGGTTTTTCACAGACTTTAACACCCCTTCCCCCAAATATTGCCACCATGCTGGGCTTATACTGGAGCTTTTTCCCAGGTCTTTAGGGGCTGTGTTTATAAATGACTGGGTACATAGGCTATATGCTAACGAACCGCGGCTGGATGAATCGTACCAGTTAGCGTCGTATTTGAGTAAACCTTTATTTTGAAATTCACTGCGTTGATTGCCATCTTGAAAAGTAGTCCAGTTCTGTACCCACAGTGCCCAAATCAGATAGGTATGTATTTGAAAAATGCCACCTGTTGGAAAATATCGCCAGAAAGAAAGTTTGCCTAAACCGAATATCGAACCCGCAACAACCAGGTCACGTGTCAGATATGCTAACCACTGAGCTACCCAGGTGGGTATCGTTTAAACATGGGATTCGTTGGCTTAAAACAGTTTATCCCTTTATCGCATAATGCCGCCTTTTAACGACCCTGGGAAAGAAGCCGTTTGAAAACATTTGTGGGGAAAGGAGAAAATGCTGGTAACCAGCATTTTCTCCTTTTCCCACAATGTTTTCTGTCCCATCAAAAAAAAAAGCACCATTTGAGCTGTACAGAAATTGTCGTATGCAAATGCTTTCAATTTAGACATGGCTAAAATTTTGACGTCTGATAAAGGGTTAAGAAAAATAATGGATCAAAGCATACAGACCCTGTCCCCTCAACCTCTCGCGGAAAACAATTAATACCGTAAACATGGTTCAAAGACAATGTTTCTGGTATGTCCCGCAATCAAGAGAAAAAAATATTACCCAATTTGGGTTTTTATTTATTCTGAGGGACCATTAAATGTCCCCGTAAAATTGCGTCAAACAGCTGCTTAACCCTTTACCGAACAATACCGATTTTTGACGACTCCGAGAAAAAACTTTTTTTTTTGTATGTAGACATTGTGGAAAAAGGAGAAAATGCTGGTTACCAGCATTTTCTCCTTTTTCCACAATGTTTTAAAAGTCCTCTCATTTAGGGTCGTTAAAAGTCGGGAATGGTTGGTAAAAAGTTAACTCTGTACTAGCCTATAATATTTTAGACTAATCCATATTGAAAGCATTTACCGACGACTAGATCGATAGCTCAAATGATTGGGTTTATTTTTCAAAGGGCAGACAACATTGCAGGAAAGCAGCAACTTCTCCTTTTCACGCCATGTTTTCAAAAATCCTTCTTTCTTTGCGGTCGGTAAAAACAGGATTTTTGGGTGAAGGGTTACGGGTCTGCTGGTGTCCTAGTTAGGTCTTTTAGTGGAAATGGGACTACGGGGGAAAAAACATGACGACGCTCGACTCTCATTCAAGCCCAATGCCCGGCGAAGTTCCGGCGAAGTTTCTCCGGTGTTTCAATGTCTTTTTCAGAATGAATTTCGAATATTTCACGACAGCCAATGTACATGTACCCATCTATAGACAGAGAGCTGATAACTAGTCCTTGACTTACATTGTACTAGTACTTTAGATTATTTGTTTGTAGGCTACAGTGTTCGAGGCCTTTTTCAACATTATGTAGGATAAATCATGGCAAACGGTCTACATTTCCATTGTTTTCCTAAAGTTGAAAATGAATAAGTCTTGGTCTGGCACATGGGGACTTAATGCATCTCCGTACTGCATGACGCCAAGCAAGTCACCTCATAATTGGGGATCCATCAAATCCACTGTATTTAAAAATCAAAGGACTCAAAGTCCTGGAAGGCGGATTTGTGGAGTAGCATAAAGCTGTAATATTATGTTGTAATAAAAAAGTAACATCACATGTAACACATGTGCAATCATTTTAAAATGGAGTTAGCAAGGGCAGGGCAAGTTAAAATTGTTCTGCGGGCCGCGCAGTAACTTTTATTCGATTACTGTTTAAGGATTGGTAATTTGATCCGTCGATCTTAAGCAGTTTTTGCTGGCACTAGATTTCGGAATAAATATGTGTACACGTGTCGGACAGTTTATACGGTAGTGAAAAAAGCGAGGTTGAGGTTAATTACCAAAAACTGAAAGTAGAATGGGAGCAAGCGTGAATGGCAGTATATTTGGTTCAAACCGATATCATAGCACAGTGTGAGTGCGCATGTGTCGTTACGCATGATGTATTTGGTTCCGGTCAGAACGATCACAGTAAGCGGATTTGCTATACAAATCCGCTGAAAAGACTTAATCACGAGGTAGAATGGACAAATTATTTGGACATGCAGAAAAGTGACCCATAGCAAAAAGTTTCGGCCCAGGTCAGCCTGCGCGGAATGCGCAGGCTGACCTGAGCCGATACTTTTTTGCGAATGTATTAAGCCCCCTATTCACAGAACATGGCTCAAATTACTTCGCACAACATTCTTTCCAAACCACTGGCTGCTTTCCCATATAAACGTCGTCGAAACATTTTGAGCCATTAGAGAGGAGTGAATCTTGTCGCAAAGTCTATCATCGATCGTCGGGACTGAGTGTTTGACCGGGCTTGCAGTACTAGTTCTGCAGTAGAAAGGTCAAGGTCGTCTGATAGCGATTTAACATTTTAACGAACAATTCCGACTTTTAACGACCCTGAGAGAA
This sequence comes from Tridacna gigas, assembly GCA_945859785.2. Taxonomy (NCBI): domain Eukaryota; kingdom Metazoa; phylum Mollusca; class Bivalvia; order Cardiida; family Cardiidae; genus Tridacna; species Tridacna gigas. The sequence goes on from OX244043.2 coordinate 14,849,681, forward strand.
AAGGTTTAGAAAATATCGTGAGAAACGGAGAAAATATAGATAACTAGCATTTTCTCCTTTTCTGATAATGTTTCCTAGCCTTTCAAAAACAAAATACTATAACTTGAACCACATTTGATTTGTCATCTGCAAATGCATCAAACCCTTAGGCTGCTAAGCGCAATTCAAGGTGCTTTTGCAGCCAGTGAAGATCAAGATCAGAATGCCTGATTTTGAATCTACTCTGACCGATATGGAGATATTTTTCCCCCAAAATAGCTTTGAAATCGCAATATTTGAGTCTTTAGTTATAGGTTGCAAAGTTTCATTTAACTCTATACCAAACGATAAAATTTTAGACTTGTCAAAATTGAAAGCATTTGCAGACGACCAAATAAAAGTGACTCAAAAATTGAAATTTAATTGTGAAAGGGTAGAAAACATTATGGGATAAGGAGAAAATGCTGGTGTCGGCATTTTCTCCTTTCCCCTCAATGTTTTCAAAAGGCTTCTTTTATAGGGCCGTTAAAAGTTGGGATTGTGTGGGAAACGGTTAACTTATTTAACAGCCTAATGGTTAATTTAAATACGCCAATAATTTTGGCCTTTGGTAAACAGATATTTCTGACTTTTTTTTTTTCCATTTTTTTTTCGTATTATAGATATCTAGATTCAACTGCACAAAAAAAAAAACAAACTCCTAAATCTGCTGGAGGTGTTGAAGTACTAGTTTTGCTGTAGAAATGTCACACTTCCTTCGATAAATCTTCGGTAAGATGTCAAAATGTACCTCATAAAACGTTATTGTTTATTACTCCCTATAGTGTGCTGCAAGACTAGCGTTGTGCCGGGGTCAATGAGACATACATAAATACCTCGTTTCTACGTGGGTAGTGTCTCCGTTGTTACATCGAAAGATGTTGAGGAAAACCTATGCTGCTTCTTGGCGGACAAAGCAGATCGAGATTAGAACACATTAGGCACAGTCAGATGTTGGATAAATATTTCACTACTGTGTGCAGTCGGGTCTTGGATCTATACTGGGCGTTATTTTGTGAGATTTTTTCTGTCAAATCAGCCTTGAAACTACAATATTTGTGTCATTTAGTACTGAGTGAAAAATTCAATTTTATTTATCGAATTCTGGAAGGGGTAAAATAAAAAGTTTTGAAAGTATACAACCATTTTGTGTTTTTAATTGTAACAAAAGGAAAGGTGCGAAAACTATGCCTAGAAATATTCTCATTTTAAAATCTAGAGATGGCACTAAACATACGAAAACCTACGAAAAGTGTCTGAGGATAACTTTCTATCGCGGATGATCATTATTTTGACAGTAATGTGCCCTTACTTCCGATTGAACTATTACATTGAAAGACGTTTTACTGTTTAAAAAAGTACATTAACCCTTTACCACACAATCCCGAGTTTCAACGACCCTGAGAAAAAGGCCTTTTGAAAACATTACGGGAAAAGGAGAAAATGCTGGTAACCAGCATTTTCTCCTTTTCCCGCAATGTTTTCTATCCTTCCCAAAACAAATTTCAGTTTGTGGGTTATATTTATTTTGTCGTCTGCAAATGCTTTCAATTTGGACAAGGCTAAAATTTTGTCGTTTGGTAGAGAGTACATTAAACAGGCAGACGGAATCATCGTCAAAAGGCCGAATAATCTCTAACTATGATTACATAACTTTAAAACATACGAATTCTTGTCAAAGATCAATTTTTATATACGGAAAAAACGCTCTTTAGAAAAATCCATACGCGGAAATTCGGTTACACTGGCCGAAAAAATTAAACAGTGCTTCCTTTTATGAAACTATTTTGAATAAAAAAGCGGTGTTCGGTTTGACTTTCGATTAAAACCAATAGTAGATTCTAGCTGGCTTTGCACAAAGAATCACTTAAACCGCCAATCCTGCCTGTGACCACATGAGAGAAAGTAACAAACAAAGGTCCATAGACAAATATCGGAGCTGGAGAAATCAGATAATGAAATTTCAATAATCTTAGCTATAGGTACATGTGTTAGTGAAGCATGTATTTTGTAGTTTAACATGTTACCATCTAAAGGACGATTTTTTTTTTTCGGTTTTGAAGAGGTTCACGGTTGAAAACATAATGGCAAAAGGAGAAATTGTTCGTATTAAGCGTTTAACGTTCATTCACGTCGAAAATTAATACTTAATAAGGGTGTTTTAACTGAACCTAATGCCATGGATACTAAGTGGGATTAAATCACCGTGAAATTCAAATGAGAACCCACAAAACAGGCTGCGACTATTGAATAGTCTGTCTAGAAAAAGTGTGCACTTATCCGGTAGCTTACCCCGTGTCTTTACTCCATTTGCTGTAAACACACGATTGTTATTACTCTTATAGACTAAATGACAAACGGATCATTGTCTGTGAAAAGGTGCTTTAATGCATCTGTATAAAGCCATGTCAGCGTGCGCTATTACTATTTACTATTGGTAAATTTTGTGCATGACAAAGGATCAGGCTACGTTTTGATCAAACCGACGGATTTATCACAAAATTTCTTTTTAACTCTTAGGCTGCAAAGCGCGACTCACTGACCTTTTGCGGACAGCGTAGATCAAGATCAGACTGCACAGAACGTGCAGTCTGATCTTGGATCTACACTGTCCGACAGGGAAAAAAGTTTCCCCCAAAAATACCTTTGAAATAGGAAAATTTGGGTTTGTACTCTCGATTTGAAAGTTTTATTTCTTTACTTTAGCAGGATAAGGGTTAACCCTTAGGCTGCTAAGCGCGATTTACTGACTTTTTGCGGACCGTATAGGTCATGATCAGACTGCACATAACGTGCAGTCTAATCTTGGACCTACACTATCCGATTATGATATTTTTCTCCAAAAAATAAGCTTGAAATAGCGTTATTCGGGGTTTTACTATCGGTCTGAAAATTTCATTTCACTTATTTAGCAGGATGAGGGTTGATATGCGACGACTTGCTTGTTACTATGCATTACGAAGATGAATACCTCCCACCTTTTTCCTAGAGTACTACTCTTATCGACATGTTTATTTTTCGTGAGTAGACAAAACCTACGTGAAGTAATTCAGATGCTGATTTGACCAGAAAAAATGTTTCAAAGAGATAGACAGGGTAGATCCATGCTCAGACTGAACGTTCTCTGCAGTCTGATCTTAGTATACATTACATCTCGTGTTGAACTTGGCATGCAAAGAGTTAAATTTCCGATATAAATGAGATTTTTCTTTCAGCTTGGATGCGGTAAACCATTTTAGCTGGATTATAGCAAATGGGCCTAAGTTCTGAGCTATACATGAATAAAATTTTTAATTGAAAAGCTTTAAACCTAAGATATTTTTATTCCGAAAACAAGTCACGTGACTAAGGTTAATTCTAGCCCCGAATGAATGATCTGCACTGAGTGACTTTAAACGCATTTGCGGGAGACTGCACGCGCCATAAATAAGCAACCGGAAATTGCGCACTTTCCTTTACCAAACGACTCCCTTGTTTTTACGACAATGTGGGCAAAGGGTTTTAAAAACATTGTTGGAAAAGGAGAAACCGCTCTTAAACAGCGGTGTCTAAATTCGCTACGATTTCAGCTATGTCTAATAATTTCGTATGCGAATGCTAGCACAATGAACCTATCTAACATGTCCTCTGGTAAAGCATTATCTTAATTCTTTACCAGACGACAACATTTTAGACTGGAGCAAATTCAAAGCATTTGCAGACGACAAATTAGATGTGGCTTAAATAATTAGATTTGTTTTTTAAAGGTTAGAAAACATCATGGGAAAAGAAGAAAATGCTGGTTACCAGCATTTTCTCCTTTTCCCATGATGTTTTCAGAAGTCCAATTTCCCAGAGGCGTCAAAACTCGTCATTGTGTGGTAAAGAGTTAGTAATCAAGTTATGTTTTATTTCACAGCACAAACAATATCGGCCACTATCGATGAAAAGGCAGCTTAATGCATCTGCGAAAAGTATCGACCCAGGTCAGCCTGCGCAGTCCTGGTCCGAAACTTTTCGCCTATACTCAATTTTCTGTATGTCCAAGGACCATTCTACCTTGGGCTTAAGTCGATTATTAGAAAAAAGTGGCTATTATGGACCCGTAATTATGTGATGGCCTGCTTGATATCATGCATCACGGAGATGCATTAAACTCCCTTTTGCAAGAGCTCATTTCAGTTTTAACGACTTTGAGGAAGAAACCTTTTGAATACATTATGGGAAAATAAGACATTGCTAGTAGCCCTCCTTTTCCAAAGTATTTTCTAACAACCCCCTTCCCCCACCCCCCACAAAAAAAAAAAAAAGCATTTGAGCCATATTTACTTTGTTGTCTGCACTTACTGGCTCAATGAACCAGCCTAATATTTTATTTTGTCGTCTAGCAAAGGATTAACTAATACATGTAATTATATGTTTATCGCTTTAACCAGACGATCAAAGTTTAGACGAGTCTAAATTGAAAGCATTTGCAGACGGAAAATTCAAAGTGACTCCAACAATGGGATTTGTCTTTGAAATGTTTGAAAGAATTGTCGAAAAAGGAGAAAATGCTGGTAACCAACATTTTCTCCTTTTCCTACAATGTTTTCAAAAGCCTTCTTAATAATGCTCGTTCAAAGACGGGAGTATTTGGTAAAGGTTTTTAATGTTAAATTTATAGCACAAACAACATTTGGTTCTGTGCAGGTTAAATGCGTTGATTAACTGATTCATTCATATTCACTCGGGCTCTTTTTTCTATGGCTTACAAAAAGTGCAAAGATATGGCATGGAAACGATGTTTATCTCGTAGCAAAAGACCCTGTATCTATTAAAATCAGTGGTCGACCTCCTGAAACAAATTTGCTGCAGATGACTTTGAAAACATCATTGTAAAAGCACGGGAAATGGTCTTAATTAAAAGCTTAACTCTTTACCAAACGACATTTTGAAAGTTTCAAAATTGAGAGCATTTGCAGACGACAAAATAAATGTGACACAAAAACTGAAATTTGTTTTGGGAAAGGTAGAAAAGATTGTGGGAAAAGGAGAAAATGCTGGTTACCAGCATGTTTTTCTCCTTTTCCCACAATGTTTTCAAAAGGCTTCCACCCCAGGGTCGTTAAAAGTCGACTTGTGTGGTAAAGGGTTAATACTCGAATACACATTTTCATGAAAAAACAATGTGAAAATCTGAGAATCTTGATCGCCATGTTCATTTTATTTCCATTTTACCACAGTTTTATCTAAAGTTTCGATTGCATGACGAAAAAAACGTCTGCTGGCGTTTAGGCGTCTGTCAAAGAAGTTAGAATACGAGAATCAAGGGTCTGTTTTTAGGAAAGAAAGAAAAAAGAGTCGACTGGTTTACAACCAACACGACTGATGCATTTTTTTCCCCTGTAAACCTTCATTTTAAAACCCATGAAAAGTCCTGTGTAATAAAATAAAAACGTTTAAAAGAATACGATCAAATATTAACAAATTCCCATTTTTTTTGGCTTCCTGCTAAAGAAAAATGATTCGACTGGTTTACAACGAACACAATTGATGCAACGTTTTCCTGTAAACTCTCATTTTAAAACATTTGGAAAAAAAGGCGTTTAAAAGAAATGGATCAATTATTATCAAATTCACAATCTTTCTGCTTCCCGCGCTCAAAGCAATTAACCGAAGCTGTGCCGAGACAAGTTTATGCTGATAGATCTTAAACTTATTTCCGTAAACCCTTTCACTACCTCTAGGGTAACATTAAGACACTATGCGGCGATGTAGATCGAGATCTTAGGCATTGTCTGTATTTTACGATAGACCAAGATCGGATTGTACAGAACGTGCAGTCTAATCTTGATCAACATCTTAATCAATATTGGCCGCTACTGTTTTAAACTTGGAACAAAAAGTGTGTTCGTTTACGAGTAGAGTACAATTGTGCATCTATTCAGTCATCGAAACGAAGTAGAATTTATCTGTTTGGTAGCGGAAGATTTAAACTGCCAAGATTTAGGATGTAGCTTTTTACAGATGGGACACCCATGCAGCGATTGTGACGATATCAGTCTTTAAGCGATCTTTCTTAACTTTCAGACCTTTATAAATAAATAAAACAAATACGTTCAGTCATTGAGCTGGGACCGTTGCCACCAATCATTTTAAACTGCACTCTACGTCTATCTCTAGAGTTAGAAAGGTACACAATATCTGATTTGCTTTTCCCATTTTGTTAAGCCTATCAGAAATTTCGTTACTTTGAAATCGTGAACATTAGACCAAGAATGCTATGTAGAATGGTTGATGAATATGGGTCCAGATATTTCAATCAAGAAACAAAACTATTTATTGCAATGTTACGTTTGTTTGGACCAAAAATCCGTGCAGCAAAATCCTATACCACTGATGGCTACACTGTGTGTATCACCCTCTGACGGATACATGCATGGAAAAGCATTGCCCATTCTCGGCAATTTGTCCGTCAGCTTTGGTAAAAAGGACCTTTAATACCACTATTATGTTTGTTCGGACAAACTTTCCTTGAAGAGATCTGTTTTACCGTTAAATGTCTAAAATTTCTACAATAAATCTCTAGAAACCAAAAAAAAAAATGGAAATGTCGTGAGGAAAATGACATCATAAGCGTCCCTTGAGTGTGAGTCATGGAGTATGTAGAGTAACAAGGCTGTCCGAGTGTTGAAAGCGGAAACGTGCCTATAAAAAAAAAAAGAATACCATAGAGCAGAAATGTTTTGACCCACTAGGAAAGACGACGTCGTGAATCGAGCTTAAACATGCGCTTTTCACATATTCTCCAACAGATAAGATTTTTTTATTTTGCACATTACTCATGTGCACCGTAATAAGACATAGTAACCTGCGATATAATCACAGACCAAAGTCCGAAGTCAATGTCTAAATGTTCCCGTTAAAGCTAAACGCACGGACGGCGTTGTTACTGTACATAAGCGATGACTCCTCGCGTCTTCTGGCTGAAACTCCTCTGATATAGACATGACGTTTCCGGTTTTTACGACATCGTCATTACTCTTCAAACGCGATGAATCACGATCAAGATAACCTTATGGCGTCATTATTCCCATGTCATTTCCGGTTTGGGGCCTCTAGAGACTTAGTTGTAGTATAAATCAGTTCTTATCCTGCCGTTCACGACCACTGATCAATATATTATGCTGAGAGTGTAGTTCAAGATCAGCCTGCACATTCAAGCAGTGTGATGTTCCTCCATATTCTCCGCTGCCCAATCGGTAGTCTTGGTTATATACACATCGTTCAATATCTAGATGGTTTTTTTTTTTTCGAACTATATTTAACTTTTGAAATTTTGATCAACTATGTAGATCTGCCAAACAATTAAATGTTTTAATTATTCCGAGGAAGAAGACTTTTAAATACATTTTGGAAAGAGAAAAATTGTTAGTAAGTAGCATTTTCTCCTATTCTCACATTGTTTTCTTCCCTTGCTATAACGATTCCAACAAATTGAGCCACATTTAATTTGTCGTCTGCAACTGCTTTCAATGTGGACAATTCTAAAATTTTTTTCGTCTGATAAAGAGATAACTCTTTACCAAACGAGAAAATTTTTGACTGGTCCAAATTCAAAGCATTTGCAGACGACAAAATAAATCTTACTCAATAATTGAAATTTTTTTCGGGAAGGAGAGAAAACATTGTGGGAAACGGGGGAAATGCTGGTTCCCAGCATTTTCTCCTTTTCCCACAATGTTTTCAAAAGGCCTCTTTCTCAGGGTCGTTAAAACTCGGGATTGTATGGTAAAAAGTTAAATAAGAAAAAAATCTTCAGTTTTGTATTATTTAAAGGATAAATTTCTCGTTTGAGTGCATACAGTACCAATAACAAAGACATGCGTAAAATTGCAGACGAAATTGGAAACATTATTGATGAAATAATGACAAACGTGCATTGCAAACGAGATGAGTTAACCTTTACCAATGCCAAGTAAACCCTGTTTGGATCAGAATAACTAGACAAAAATATCGGATAGTTTAAATAAAGATTGGACAGGACAGCCACCAGTATTTTACCCATCTTCCCTCGTTGTTTTCAAAAGCTTTCGTCTTTAAGGTCGTAAAAACTCAGGATTGTTTACCAAACGACAGAAATATTGAGTTGTTCAAATTGAAAGCATTTGCAAACGACAATTTAAATGTGACGAAAATCATGGAAGTTTCCTTTGATAGGGTAGAAAACAATGTTGGAAAAGGAGAAAATGCTGGTCTCCAGCATTTTCTCCTTTTCCAACAATGTTTTCAAAAGGCTTCTTCCTCAGGGTCGTTAAAACTTAGCATTTTACGGTAACTGGTAAAGGATTGAAAGGTTATGAACGAGTGGTATTTTATACAGTCAGTGCCAAATATTTCCATCAGTGCAGAGGACTCAAAATACTTTAACCCACAGTGCACTGAATCAATGAAATGTACCTTTTCAAACAGGAAAAGACATCCAAAATATTGTCATTTCAAGATTGATTTGGCCAGAATATGTAACAAAGTAGTGGACAGTGTAGATCACAGATCAGACTGCACGTTCTGTGCAGTCTGATCTTGATCTACATTGTCCACAAAAACAACTTAAGTCGGTTCCAGCATTTTACGCGTTAATGTCAAGGTCGATGAATGTAGTTTAAGGAATACATCGGAACTGGGTTAACGATAGACTGGTATCAGTCCGTTAAATAGAGCATATTCATTTAAAAAAAAAAATCATAAAATAAAACAGCAGAAGAAATACATTCATATAATGTTCTCAAGGTCTGTATTTCAGATAAAGAGCAAGTAACAACATATATTCCTGAGCGTTTACAATAGTTGTGTACCTTGTTTATTAGAATGACTCAAATGCAGGGCCAGAATGCCAGGCTAGGTTAACGAGGATGGTGTGTGTCAGAATATCTCGAACAAAATATCAGACATTGCAGCTCCAGTGCAGTCTGATCTGAATATTGAACTACACTGTTCCCAAAAGTATTTGAGCCATGCGCTGGTAAAAAGGGGGTTTGATGCATCTCGGCGTGATGCATTATACTAAGTAAATCATCATATAATCATGGAACCATAAAATCTGTTTTGTCTAACAACTGACTGAATCCTGAGCCAGAATTGGTCCTTGGACACGTAACAGAAAATTAGCAATGCTCTGGCAAAAGGGGGCTTAATGCATCTCCGGGACGCATGATATCAATCAAGCCATCACATAATTATGAATCCATAATAGTCACTTTTTTTTTTTTAAACCGACGTAGTCATGGGGTACACTGGTCCTTGGACGCACAGGAATTGACCAAAAGCGAAAAGTTTCGGCCCAGGTCAGCCTCCGCAGACTGCGCAGGCTGACCTGGATCGATACTTTTCGCAGATGCACTAAATTCCCTTTTCACAGAGCATGGTTCAAATTACAAATAGCATAATGTTTAGATACAAGAAAATGATTACAGTTTCATAAAATAAAGATGAATTGGCTTAAAAACTGGCTGAAAACGAGTATAGATGTATATTTAAAAAAATAGACGAGTTTAAAATTTTGCCCTCTTATAAAGAGTTTACTGAAACAATTGATACCGCTGCATTGATTCCTTGCCGTCAGAAAATATCCGTGTCGTCAGTCATAAATCAAAGAGAACATTGATGCCAAACTTAATTGTGTTTATTTGTTTCGTTAGACGGTAATGGATGGTACTGAAGAAATTGAGCACGTGAGATTCGTATTAACCTTTCTTTGGCACCAATCGCAATTTGGTCGGTTTTTCAGCTCCAACTAACAATTTGGGCCATACTCTGGCAAGAGGGTACTTGCGCAAACTTCATGATGCATGATACCAAGCAAGTCATCACATGATCATAAATCCGTAAAGTCCATTTTGTCTAACAACCGACAAAATCATGATAAACTGGGTAGTTGAACATGTAGAATACAGACAAATAGCAAAAGGTTTCGGCCCAGGTCAGCTTGCGCGGACTGCGCATCTGACCTGGGTCGATAGATGCATTATGCCCACTTTTCACAGAGCATGACTCATATTAACTTGACCTCTTTCAAGCGGCTTGACCTCTTTCAAGCGGCTGAAAATACAATCCAGCGACGGGTTTTCATCTTTTAGGCCTAACCAAACACGCGGACGTAATAGATCCAAGATCAGGCTGCACATTATGTGCAGTCTGATCTTAAGCTATGCCGTCCGCAGAAGGCCCCATTTTCGCCTATGTAGCGAAACGCTTTCGACATTTTCAAGGAAAGCACGTGTCATTTGAGTCACATTTAATTCAACGTCTGCAAAGTTTTTATTTTGCATAAGTCTACCATTTTGTCGTGTGATAAAGAGTTAAATAGTGTAAAGTGGTTACTCGTGTAAAACGGTGTCACAACAGTAAATAACAAACATAAATAATCCGCCAAAGGTTGGAAGTATTTTGCATGAATTATGGCACTTTCATTTTTAGCCTGGTGACATTCGCTCGGCGTCTAATAGGCGCCTCTTTATGTTGACCTTAAGTAAAACATTTTCGCTATTATTATGCTAGATCCATGTATTGTAACGATGATGTGAAAAGGTGCATTTATCGTAAGCAACGCTGCACTTTTTGGGAGCAATGCTATATTTGATGGAAACAATGCTTTATTAGTAGGGAGTAATGCTATATATGTTGTAAGCAATGCTATAATTGTTGGAAGCATTGCTATATTTGTTGTAAGCATTGCTATATTTGTTGGAAGCATTGCTATATTTGTTGCGAGCAATGCTATACTTGTTGGGGGTTATGCTACATTTGCTGGAAGCAATGCTGTATTTGTTGGATTCAATACTATATTTGTTGGAAGCAATGCTATATTTGTTGGGGGTAATGCTTCATTTGTTGTACGCAATGCTTGTTGTAAGCTATGATGTATTTGTTGGAAGCAATGCTATATTTGTTGGAAACAATGCTTTATTTGTAGGGAGTAATGCTGTATTTGTTGTAAGTAATGCTATATTTGTTGGAAGCAATGCTATATTTGTTGGGGATAATGCTATATTTGTTGTAAGCAATGCTGTATTTGTTGGAAGCAATGCTATATTTGTTGGAAACAATGCTATAATTGTTGGAAGGAATGCTATATTTGTTGTAAGCAATGCTGTATTTGTTGGAAGCAATGCTATATTTGTTGTAAGCAATGCTGTATTTGTTGGAAGCAATGCTATATTTGTTGTAAGCAATGCTGTATTTGTTGGGAGCATCGCTATATTTGTTGTAAGCAATGCTGTATTTGTTGGAAGCAATGCTTTATTTGTTGTAAGCAATGCTGTATTTGTTGGGAGCATCGCTATATTTGTTGTGAGCAATGCTATATTGTTGGGTGCAATGCTATATTTGTTGTAGCAATGCTATATTTGTTGGAAGCAATGCTACATTTGTTATAAGCAATGCTATATTTGTTAGGAGAAATACTATATTTGTTAGTAGAAATGCTACAAAACTTAATCGTTTTCAGCGCCAAATAAATAATTTGACCTCTTTCGACAGCGTGAAGTACAATACTCAAAAGGACTTTTATCTGATAGCCTTGACTAAAAAGTGGACATTGTACATCCAGGATCATGTTCTGTGCAATCTGATCTTAATCCATTTCGGCTGCAAAAGCCCGTTTTCGACTATTGCGCTATAAGAGTTAACAAAATCTAATGAAGCATTAGGGCTGTCAACAAAACGGATGTCAACGCAGGGATGTAAAACCAAAGATCGCTAATTATAGCTGCTTATTGGAACAGTGTAATGTAAATCAAGATCAGGCGACACTTTAAATGAAGTCTGTGTCCGTATTTACCAACCATTCTTAAGAACAATTCTAGTCTTATTCTCCAAGATTTTCTGAAACCAAATGGTTTAGCCAATCAGAAGTTGCGTTACTTCAAAATCTAGAATTAGACCCAGAATGTTTTCAAGAATAATTGCTGATCTTGGATCTAGGCATACTCAGCTTTGTTATACTGACAACAACATCCACAACAAAAGATTAATTTGTTCCAATAATTTTTGCTTTTTGAAAATATACAACTGTCTCCATTTTCTACTTTCAAATTTTGTAGTGTGACCCAGGCATTTCTCACACTCCTTATAATAAAACCTGTAGCCTCGTACATTAGTGGCACGTTGGAAATTGAAAACAGGGAAATTTCCGCGTTCTAATGAATAAGTGATTTAAAGAGGTTATAGAATAAAATCGACAATACAACTTGCTGAAATATATATGAGCCATGCTATATGAAAAGGGATCTTTATGCATCTTCGTGATGCATGATACCTATCATGCCATCGCATAATTTTGAATAAAAAATTGCCACTTTTTTTAACAACAGACTTAATCATGAGGTAGACTGGTCTTTGGACAAATACAAAATTGACCGACAGCGAAAAGATTCGGCCAAGGTCAGCCTGCGCGGACTGCGCAGGCAGACCTGAGTCGATACTTTTCGCAAATGCATTAAGGCCCTTTTTCACAGAGCATGGCTCATATATATATATATATATATATTTCCCGTTTATTCTGTGCTGTTTATCTTTTCACATATCTTTTGCATTTCATCGAAAATAGTTGTTTTGCTTTCTGTTTTGTAGTAAATCAATATATGAGTCATGCTCTGTGAAAAGAAGGCTTGATGCATCTGCGAAAAGTATCGATCTAGGTCAGCCTGCGCAGTCCGCGCAGGCTGACCTGGACCGAAACGTTTCGCTCTTGGTCAATTTTCTGTACGTTCAAGGACCAGTCTACCTCCTGATTTAGTCGGTTATTTAAAAAAAAAAAAAAAAAAAGTGGCTTTTATGGATCCATAATTATGTGATGGCTTGATTAGTATTATGCATTACGGATTTGCATTAAGCCCCCTTTTGCCAGAGCATGGCGCATATTTATTTCTTTTTTTATGTATCAAGTTTGCGTTTATTAATAAAATCGTAATCGTACAGCGTTGGTAGTATAAGAAATATCGTCCTAGGCTGCAAAATTATTTCACTTACGAGTATATACTTAACATTATCGAAGCATAATCCCGGCTTTTTAACGACCCTGACGTAAAAGACTTGAAAACATTGTGACCAGTATTTTCTCCTTTTCTCACAATGCTTTCTACCCTTTCAAAGAGAGATTCCATCATTTGAGCCACACTGAAGTCGCAGTCTGCAAATGCCTTCAATTTAGACGAGGCTAAAATTTTAGCGTTTGGTAAAGAGTTGCACGGTGGTCAAGATTAAAATACCGAAACTGTTGATTTCAAGATTTTGTTTTGGTCAAAATCTCACAATATATGACATGATAGATCAATGATCAGACGGCACGTTCTGCGTGGTCTGCTCTTTCATGTACACTGTTCACAAAAGTATGTAAAGTCGCGACCGACATGCTACGAATCAACTTTCGCTACCAACTACAAGATGTCTACTTTTCGCAGGATCTGGAAATAATTTTCCACTGTAATTGAATGTAATTTTTGTTATGGATCAGCATCTGGTGAGCGGACGGTGTATATCCAGGATCAGACTGCACGTACCGCACAGTCTGATCCTGATCTACACCGTACCCAAAAGTTACTCAAGTCGCCTATGGTTGTTGAAAGATTTAAATCTTGACCGACTGAATGGCATTTTACGCCGTTTTCAACATAATTTCAGACATACCACGGCGACAGCTCACATATTCATGTATGTCAGGGGCTTAACTAGTACTATGCTTGGACTCTGAAGTGTCTTGCCGAAGGATACTTCCATAAAAAAAAACCCAGTGTTTCCAGTGAGGCTCGAACCCGGAGCCTCAAGCTTACGAACCCAACACTTTACTATTGAGCCACGCAGAATCCCATATTTAAATCGGGGTCCGTATTCACCAGCCATTCTTAAGAACGTTCTTTGTCTTATTCTCCAAGATTTTGTAAACTTGAAAGTAACACAACTTCTGATTGGCTAAACCAAATGGTTTAGCCAGTCAGGAGTTGTGCTACTTTCAGATGTAGAAAATTCTTGAGAATGAGAATAAGAAAGTTCTGAAGAATGGTTGGTGAATACGGACCCTGGTCTCCAGGGTCCGTATTCACCAACCATCCTTAAGAACATTCTTAGTCTTATTCTCCAAGATGTTTTAAATTAGAAAGTAACTCAATTTCTGATTGGCTAAACCAAAAGAAGTTATGTTACTTTGAAATCTGTAAAAAATCTTGAGTATTAGACAAAGAATATTCTTTGGGAATGGTTGGTGGATATGGACCCTTATCTTCGGGTCTCAACACAATAGGAAGGAGACGGCCGAGTCGTTACATTTTATTATAATTCCCTCCAACCTTCCATCGAAACAGCCTCACAGCGTGAAGAAAATCCAATTTTCAATGAAATATGTAACGTATGGTTTCTGACATAGACAAATGTCGTATTTTATCAAATTAGATCTCCCTTGATTTCAATATCGCTGCTTCGGGTTGACTCGATACACACGGGATATTATTGTATAACGAATTGTCGCGGGATCTCCGCGACATATCAAATTTTCTGAGTAATTGAAGATACTGTTTTATTCATGGGTTTTCTCAATATAAACCTTGTAAACGCTTCTTGGGACCGCTTGGTTTGTTGGCTTAGTTTGCCTTTCTTTCCGGATTTTTTTTTTTATTTATGTCAGTCAGTGCACATATCCATGTTTTTCCGGAGCGTCGCTATTAGCACTATAATCAACAATCTTGCAAAATCCTCGTCTGCTTTCCCATCTTGACTCTCTTAGCGTCAAATATATGAGCCATGCTCTGTGAAAAGGGGGCTTAATGCATCTGCGTGATTCATGATACCAAGCAAATCATTACAATGATCATGGATCCAAAAAGACCATTTTATCTAACAACCGACTGAATCATAAGGTAGACTGTTTGACATACATATTGACCAATAGCGAAAAGTTTCGGTCCAGGTCAGCCTGCGCGGACTGCGCAGGCTGACCTGGACCGATACTTTTTCGCAGATGCGTTAAGCCCCCTTTTCACAGAGCGTGGCTCATATAAACTCAACTTCTGTGAAACACTCTTTCGACGGCTAAAAATTCAGTCTACTGTAACTCCGAATAATTTATCTTATAGGCTTGATCAAAGAGAAAAGGTCAGTATAAACGCAAGATCAGACCTCACGTGCCATGAAGTCTGATCTTGACCTATGTCGTCCTCAAAAGGACCCTGGCACTGAAAGGTTTGACAAAATTGTGACGGTGGTCAGCAGTGAGTGAAGAGTAAATTTTATCGCAATGGTTATCGTTGCTCCTTGAAAAAGAGTTCTGTTGAAATTAACCCTTAAGCTGCTAAGCGCGAGTCACTGACCTTTTGCGGACAGTGTAGATCAAGATCAGACTGCACAGAACGTGCAGTCTGATCTTGGATCTACACTATCCGATAAGGAGATATTTTCCCCAGAAATGAGTTGAAACAGGCTTATTCGGGTCTTTACTACCGTTTTGAAAATTTCATTTATTTAGCAAGATAAGGGTTAACGTTCAAACCCACAAAATTTGACCTACCGCAGCTCGGTTTTTGACAACAGAAAGCGCTGTGTCTGTCTAAAAAAAACCATCTGAACAGTAATAACCGGCTTATTTCGTACAGACAAGAAATATCCATTACAGTTATGTAGCATCCTAAGGGTATGCTTATGGTTTTTGTCATTCCTGGCTCATTTTTAGCGACAGTCTTTTACAAAATGTCGGATCCTTCGTGACTCGGTGGCAAGCCAGCGGATTTTAAATCTGAAAATACTTTATTCGAACCTTGCTGGCACCACCAGTCACGTGGTGGTGCCCTGGAAGTGGGCACAACATAGACTGAGCCCAAGTTTAAGCATAACATGAGCAGCGCTCGGGTAAAAGGGTGTTTAATGCAATTCCGCGGTGCACGATACCAAGCAAGTCCGTCACAATTATGGATCCATAAAATCCGTTTTGTCTAACAACCGACTGCCTTGTAGAAAATTTATCCCAAGCCTAGCACTAACGAGATCCAGGAAATACATGCATAAGTGAGATGATGGGGTGATATGACTGAAGTAATGTTGATAGGGGCGAATCACCATTTGGACGAGCAAACAAATTACAACAAACGTATGCACATGTACTTGAAATATCTATACGACGTGATGCTTACCCATTACCGCAAAATCCCGAGTGTAGCGACCCCCAAGGAAAAGGACTTTAGAAAACATTATGGAAAAAGGAGAAAATGCTGGTAACCAGCATTTTCTCCTTTTCCCAAAATGGTTTCTGTTCTATGAAAACAAACTTTGTCATTTCGGCCTCCTTTAATTTCTCGTCTGCAAATGCTTTAAATTTGGACCTGTCTGGAATTTAGTCGTTTGGTGTAGAATTGACTCTCTCCTATCTGGTGGCTTTGACGTTTGTGCTATGAAAGCCTATGGAAAACATTGTGAAAAATTGAGAACTTGCTTCATATGAGCAATTTTTCACCATGTTTTCTCTAAATTCTCTAAACTAGATGTTTCCAATGAATTGATCGAATTTATGTTTCTCGAGAAAACTGTTAGAAATTAAGGTTGTAAAAATTGTTTGAAGTGTCGAAAATAAAAAATGACAAATATGGCTGCCATATAGGTACGAAAATAGTACTTCTTCTCATATCAACCTTGAATATTTGATAATTCTTCGTAAGAGGACAACTTAAAATATACATACATGTTTTATAAAATATACATGTTTTGTCCCACGTAAAAGAAAGTACATCTTTTTAAAGTAAACATCATTTTTTTTGCCAGGGCATAAACTTGACCTAACAAGGTTAAAACCTTGTTTTACGAGCAAACACTCGAGACCTACTTTTCTTCATATTTATCCGCATTATCAACAAAAATCACGCGCTAGATTAATTTCATGTGTTGACATTGGGTTGTAGTATTTGTTTGCAAAAATAAGGATATTTATAGACCATATTTACACAGAAGTCTCTTATACCCCTACTTGAAATGTAAATCTGATCCCTAATTTATCCCTATTCGATGGTCATGTGATATTTAAACAGTGGACCAATCCCTTGACAGATGCTAAAAGAGTAATGTGCCTTTATCAGGTAAAGACAGAATCTTCTGGTGACCGCTATGTTTCAGTGATTAAAGCACTGGATTAGTACTCTAAAAAACCCTGGTGTGATCCCTTTCTGATGGCATAGATCTTATGCGAGTGAAGCGATATGGGTCCAGAACGTCCTAAATATGAACTGTTACCGGTGTCTTCGACTTCCATGTAAATAGGATCAACGAAAAAGAAAACAGCGCAGTTAAAAATTGTCAGAAAGTGTCTATTTTGTTCCCCAGTGCTCTAATTGTTTATGGTTTAATTTCATGCCTGTGTAGTATTCCTACATCATTCGTTCTAAGTTTTCAATGATAACTTTTTGAAATGAAAAAAAGAAAAATGTAAGCAACACAGTTGATGTCCTTCAGTAGTTACGAGTAATTTATTATTACAAAGAGTTTCTGGGAAAGTTTACAAGGAAATAGCGCAGTACATGACACTATTCTTCTTTATTACTGTCTCATGACACTGTTCTTGTTTATTACTGTCCGATGTGAATATTTTTATCTCTCAGTGAACCTTTTTTTTCAAGCTGAAACTGTTAAATGAACTGTATTTTAGATGAGTACTTTGGGATTTTCAGAAAACATTGTTGTTTAAAGAAAGACTAGCCAAAAAACGAAACAACAACCAAAAAAACCTGATCAATTTCTATATGTAGACGTTTGCTTTTTAATGTAATTCAGTCTTAACGCCTGAAATGTGCCTTTGTGGGAAGAGGGATATTTTTTGCTCTGTTTCAGTAATACGTTGTACGCCTAAGTCATTATTGCTGTCGTGGGGGCCTGGTATCCACCGACAACCATCTGCCGCTTGTTGCTAAATTACCGTTTAATTGGTCCCCTGCAATGTTACATAATTTATAAAACGAGAAGAGCCTTGAATACGTCAATCTGTTATACATCCTTGACACAAAATTCTTCCTTTTAAACCTTTACTCATAATCATGTGAATTCAAGACCCTCTTGAAGAAGGCTTTTGAAAATATTTGTGGAAAAAGGAGAAAATGCTAGTAACCAGCATTCTCTTCTTTTCTCACAAATGTTTTCTACTCTTTCAAATACGAATCCCGTCATTTGAGTGATGTTTATTTTGTCGTCTTTAACTGCTTTCATCTTGGACAAGTATAAATCTTTTTCGTCTGGGGTAGGGTTTAACATGTACCTTTTGTGAGTCGAGGACATGTAAATGTCGCATCGATCGATCGGACGCTTTGCTTTGAAGTTTTTCTGTTGAAAATGAAAAACTTCATCGATTGAAACCAAAAGCATATCATAGTGTGGTAATTATTATTATGCAAAATTAAAAAAAAAAAGTAAACATATAGAGCGTCAAAAATTCGTTTTTCTCTCTAATTATACGAAGACACAAATGGTTTCCACCGCTTTTTTTACACGTTGTCTTGCCAAAACAGAAAGTGCAAAGTGACTCTGTTGGAGAAAAGATCTTGTATTTGGAGCAGATAGGCGCGTTACTCGTAGAACTGTATAGACGGATCTTGTTATTATACGAAACTATATTCCATAAGATGCTACGTCCAAACAAAAATTTTTACCACTGTCTGGAGTTTGGTTCAGTTTAGTCATCAAATGAAACCGTTGAAATATGAAGAGGCAGCGGCCCGCAAAACCGAACGCTGAACGTGTCCACAGTTTTTACCAATCGCAAAGTACTGTTTATTCACTGAGACCAATACCGAGACGTAGGCCAAAAGCGGAGCTTATACTGCGCGGCCGAAAAGTAGACTTGTCTTTGAAAGGATAGAAAACCCACTTGTCACAGCTCGGCCGATTCCGTACCTTTAAACCACTTCTAACCTCGTCTGTATCAAGGGGATTTCCATCTTGAAGTAGTGCAAGTCACACATGATCTTAAACATGGCGGCGACCATGCAAATCGAAAAGCAACGGCAACAAGAGCCACGGTGATAAGCAACCTGTGGCTGAAAAACGCCTACGGAATTGACAGATCAAACTAGAAAGTAAATGTACAAACGGTTTGTCCACGGAAATGTATTTAGAAAGAATCCATTGAAAACATTTTGACTTGTATTTTCTTTTTCTAAGTAAAGTATTATGATTTAAGAAAGGTAAAGCGATGTATTTCCGGCGAAGAAATGTACCGTGTAGGAATAAGATGCATATCAAGCTACGTGATACGGCCGAGGGACTTGAATAACGGATTGTCCGAAGTTTGCCGAATGATAGAAAACCTTGTGGGAAAAGGGAAAACATGCTGGTTACCAGCATTTTCCCCTTTTCATACAATCTTTTGAGACGACTTCTTATTTAGGGTCGTTTATACACAGGGCTGTAAGGTTAAAAGATTAAGTAAATGTATCTCTTGCATCTCCTGGAGCCGAGGAAATAGCTTTACAGCCGACGTAGATACTGCGTCAACGGACAAGGGTTGATTTCAATTCGAAACTAAATGAATTTGATTTCTTTGAATTGCCATGACCTGTTACTTGTATGTGGCGTTGATAATTCAATTTATGCAAATAAATTGTTCGCTGAACATTCGTCCGTAACAATGATTTGCATTATTGGGTAAATTTGTTTTGTCTGGAGCATTCAGGTTACCTTTTGTTTCCGTCTTGTGGTAATTTACAATCGGTACAAATTCGTTAACAAATACAGGAGGCGTTTTCTAGATGCTGGTAACTAAAGTTGAAGAGTTATGAACCTTCTAAGTGCTTGATGAATCCAAGCTCTACCGGACAGTTTTAGTCGAGAAAAGCTTGTTTGATGACATATCAAGGTCGATTTAACACGTTCTGTGCTGTCTGATCTCGCTCTGTGCCGTCCACAAACACCCGTTTTTGCCAATGGCGCTAACAGGTTAAATATACTACTCAAACTTTGATAGGTACCATTGAGATATTTAAATACTGGTATATGTTACAACAATACAGTTTTGCATTAAAAACATTCATTTCCCCAGGTGGGTTTACTCATCAGTGTGGTAATGTGACATTGAAAAACCATACCTTATACATGCTAGACAAATTTATTGGTTGAATCCTATATGGTGATCCCTAGCAAATTTTGAGTAGTATATATGTTAAATGATATGAGCCACGTTCTGGCAAGAAACCTTCAAGTTCAAGACGCAGCTGGAAAGCCTTGAACCTCACTTGAAATCGAAATAAGTGCCAACCCCAAACTCTTTTAATTCTTTCACCTACCTCCTCTTGTCACTATTTATGCTTGTGTTATTTACATTATTTGTCTATGCTATTGTGCTCATGTATTTATATTTTGTAAATTTGAGCCATTAAAAGTTTTTGTCTGTCTGTCTGGCAAAAGTGTGTATACTATAAACTATGACTAAAGCGTTACTGCGTCTCGATGATGCATGAAACCATGAAACCATGCAACCATGCAAGTTATAACATTAGTATGGATCCATAAAATCAATTTTTTATAACAACAGACTGAATCATGGGATACACTGGTCCTTTGACATGTAGAAAACTTACTAAATAGCAAAAAGTTTCGACTCAGGTCAGCCTGCGCGGACTGCGCAGGCTGACCTGAGTCGACACGTTTTGCAGACATATCAAGCCCCCTTTTTACAGAAAATGGCTTACATGACATTGGTTAAGAAATTAACACGTATACACAACTCACAGTTTTTGCTCTAGCCACTTCTGAATGAGCCCCATGGGAGTGAAGATTCTTCTCGATTATAGTCACGTGTTGAAGCCCGTCCTGTCCCTGGGGAATGATTATGTATCACCTGAAAAATAAAATAACTATAGAATATAAATCTTCTAATCTTTTTTTTTCCAAACCTCATACTCTTTATCTACTGTTGACTGCCTGCTTTTATTTCAAAGCTAAAGTGGGATTTAAATAGTTATAATGATACTCTTATTTTTACTGCTTCTGGTAGTAGCACAGACAGTGCAGCCCGATCATTGATCGATACCGTCTGCTTTAATCAAGTGTTTAAGACAAATAACTATCAATTTAAGTGAATATTGTGTTTTCAGCCGGCGAAAAAAGTCGATTTTACATACTTGGCATCGATAAAGTTAAAAGGGGGTTAGACGGTAGATAATAGAATGATATAACGGGAAGGATGCTTCAAAATAATACTGATTATAAACATATTAGCTACTTGGTACCAACAAAATAGTGTCGCCGGGAAGTTAAATTCAAATGAGATGATTATGGGGTAAGATTCCACGCAGAAGAACACGTCAAACATTCATTCCGCCTTTCGACTCATTCATTATTTACTCACGTACACCCTTGCGTAACAATTACTCTCGTGTCAACTCACTGATATGCGACTTAACCCTTTCCCAAACGACAAATTCTGGATTGGTCCAAATTGAAAGAGTTTGCAGACGACAATTTTAAATTTGATAAAAATGGCAGAAAGTTCTCAAAAAGGGTAGAAAACACTGTGGGAAAAGGAGAAATTGCTCGTTACGAGCAATTTCTCCTTTTCCCACAGTTTTTTCAAAAGATTTGTACTGCAGACACATGAAAACCGGGGCTTGTTTGGGAAAGGGTTAACTCTTTACGAGATGACAAAATTTTAGACTGGTCCAAATTGAAAGCATTTGCAAACGACATATTGAATGATGCTAAAATAGCGGAATTTCTCTCTGATAGGATGGAAAACAATGTGGGAAAAGGGAAAAAATGCTTGTTTCAAGCATTTTTTTCAAAAGCCATTTTCTTCTTGGTCGCTGAAACTTGGCATTGTAGGGTTAAGGGATATACTAAAAAAAGACTTGTTTTTAAGGCCTTGAAGAGGAATGTTATCGAAGAGATTGTGAGGAAAGGAGAAGACTCAGGTAACCAGCATTTTCTCCTTTCTTCACACTGCCCACTACCTTTTCAAGAATGTTTTAGATCATTTGAGCCAAATTTTATTTGCCGTCTGCATATGCTGGAATTTAGGTAAGTCTAAGATTTTGTCGTCTGGTCTTAAAGATACTTTATTAGACGTAAACTTTACAGTTTCTTGTCTTAACAGATACAATAAATGTACTCTAGTTAGCACAAACAATGACATATAAATGACATATAACCGACATATAAACGACATATAAACGAACGATCAGTCTACAGTCACTATGTACAACCTGGAAGAGAAGCTGAATCAAAATGCGCATTATCTTAACCCTTTATTATATTTTGTTCGAAAAGTGCGACACTATCACTTTAAAGCGTTTAATATAAGCCCTAACCAAAGTTATTATTCACGTCTGGGTGCATTTCACGGTGTTGCCACTTGAATTGGTTTTTAAGTTATCAATTATTAACCGTTGTTTTTCGCCCTTTGATTTACCGAGTAATTATATCGCTTGCAGAATGTCAAATTTTGCTATTTTCTGTTCTGTCCTATCTTCGACATGAATAACAGGAAGTTAACCACGCTTTCAAAATCATTGTTTCGTACTTAGTCTTCTGAACTGATTACCTGACTACAAAATTTTGAACTGGTCCATGTTCAAGGCATATGCATAATGACGGTGTATAGGCATATGGTTACTGGTAATACTGTCACAGACACGTATCAATGTGTTTGTCCCCCAAACTGTTCGCCCCAGACATGTTTCGACCTGAAAGTCGGGTTCGTTATGTTCTACCAAGCCTGAACGTGGTATACTGCAGGACGTCAAATATTGTGAGCGACTTAAACTGCAGGGTGTTTCTTCACGTTAAAAATATTTTATATACATGTATCTCTTTTGTAAACAGTGTTTGGTATTTTACTGACGTAAATAGATAATGACAAGAGGTCGTGATGGCCCTGTATCGCTCCACTTCCTTTTTGAATAAAATGTACGATGCGGCTGACTGGCACATAAAACCAAAAGAAGTCTGTATGACAATAATATGACATAGAATGTCATACAGGAGATAGCCTAGAACCGCCCCCCCCCCAACACACACACACGAAATATCTTTTCAGGTGCTAAGATAATAAGCAGCATTTTCTCCTTTCCCCCACTGATGTTTTCTATACTTTCTGAGACAAATCCCATCAATGGGACACATAACCCTTTATCACAGGACAAAAATGTAGACTTGTCCAGATTGGAAGCATTTGCAAACAACAATTAAAATGTGGTTCAAATGATGGAAGTTGTCTTCGATAGGGTAGTAAACATTGTGGGAAAAGGAGAAAATGCTGGTTACCAGCATTTTCTCCTTTTCCCATAATGTTTTCAAAAAGCTTCTTCCTCAAGGTCGTTAAAACTCGGGATTATGTGGTAAAGGGTTAAGTGTCGTCTGTGACTGCTTTGAATTTTGACAAAATTTTGTAGTCTGGTGAATAAAGCAGCCACTGAAGATATAAGTCTGTGAACTGTTACTGTTTTCACCGGTGACGGAAGTCTTTAACTTCTTAGTATTGTTCGAAACAATCTATATTTTCATCAATCATTTTCTCATTTTCCAACAATTTTTTCTGAAGTTTTAACAAAGACAAGTCCCAACATTTCAGTCATATTTTATTTTATACTGGAATAGTCTCATATTCTATCGACCCATATCCCGTTATCTATCATTCTTTTACAATGCCAAATGCGTGAGCTCTCGCTTTTCCAATGGCTGAATATACACCCGATTGAAACCCATGAAGACTTTTTTATCTTATAGGTTCGAACACTTTTAGTTAGATTTCAGATTTTATAACTATTATAATGCCATTTATTCATGCTCTTCATTTTCAAACATCTCGCCGCGATATAACTGAAATAATGTTGAAAACGGCGTTAAACACCATACAACCAACCAACCAACCATTTTCAAACATCACAGCTATCAGTATTATCACAGTTGCAGCTATCATAATTTTTTCTCCATTTTATGTTTCACTCGTTTGTAAGGCAACAGTGTACAAAAAAGACCTTTTTTCAGGTGTTAGAATTCTTGCTTGAAAATGTGTCTTAACCTTTAGCCTACTAAGCGCGACTCAAGGACGTTTCGCGGACATTGTAGATCAAGATCAGACCGCACGGAACGTGCAGCCTGATCTTGGATCTACAGTGTCCGATAAGGAGATACTTTTCCTCGGAAGTAACTTTGAAATAGCAAAAACTGCGTTTTTACTATCGGCTTGAAAGTATTTAGTAGATTAAGGGTGTAATGTTTTTACCTTCTCAGAAATAAAGATATGGTTGTTTTTAATGTTCCTGTTGAACAGCGGACGGCGTAGATCTAAGATCAGACTGCACGTTCTGTGTTCTGTGATCTTGATCTATGCCAACCGCAAAAGTCGCCCCGTTTTTCACCAATGACGCGGAAAGGGTTGACAACCCAATAAAACATATCATGTCGTCGGGCGCGGTCCTCACTATCTAGTATGACACATGTGGGCTTGTCAGATAAGCACTTGGGCTTGCAACATATTTGCCCTGTGAGCCGCGTGCCTCGATGTTTACATTTGAGCCACGCTCTGTGAAAAGGGGGTATGATAAATTTGCAAAAAGTTTCGACCCAGGTCAGCCTGCGCAGTCCGCGCAGGCTGACCTGGGTCGAAACTTTTTGCTGTTGGCGAATTTTCTGCATCTCGAAGGACCTGTCTACCTCAGGATTCGAAATGTATTTTATGGATCCAGAGTTATGGGATGATTTGCTTGGTATAAAAAAAAAATCACGGAGATGCATTAAACCCTCTTTTGCCAGAGTGCCGCTCATTTATTTTAACTCTTAATCAGTTGATCCCGTGATTTAACGACTTTTAGGGAAAATGCCTTTAAAAACATTATGGGAAAAGGAGAAAATTATGGTCAAAAGCATTAATTGAATTTTTTTCTCCTTTTTCCGAAAGTGGTTTTTTTTTAGCCTTTCAAAGACAAGTCTCGTTATTTGATTAACAATCACTTTTGTCACCTGTTTTGATGCCTTTAATTTGGACAAGTCTAACATTTTGTCGTTTGGTAAAGAGTTTTTAAAAAGCAATTTTGCTCCTTGTCCCCTTAAAACAAATTTGTGAAAGACAACTTTGAAAGTATTCTTGTAACACAAGAATCATTTACATGAATCGAAATTCAAAACGTGACTGATACACGTAAAGAACTGGCTAAAACAGTTAAACTGCTCCTTCCATGCAGTAACTCCTTTTATCACAAAGTTTTCATAAGCGGTCCGCTGCAGCAAAAAAACTTCGTCTGCAGGTGGTATTAATGTGTTCACTCTGTACCACACGACAAAATTTTGGACTCGCCCAAATTGTAAGCATTTGCAGACGACAAATTTAGCTCAAATGATGACTTCTGTCTTTGATAGGGTAGAAACATTGTGCAAATAGGAGAAAGTGCTGGTTATCAGCATTTTCTCTTTTCCCCACAAAGTTTTCAAAATGCTTCTTAATAATGTCCATCAAAACCCGTGATTGAGTGGAAAAGGGTACCAGACGACAAAATTTTTAGACCGGTCTCTATTGAAACCCGTTGCAGACGACAAATTAAGCAAGGCTCAATGTATCAAATTTGTGTGTGATAGGATAGGTGAATCATGGGAAAAAACAGAAAATGCTGATTTCCAGCATTTTATTCTTTTTTCCAGTATGTTTTCAGAATTTTACACTTTTTTTCTTTGTCGTTAAAATAATTATGAGATTGTGTCGTAGAGTGCTTTTAAAAAGCGTAATGTACGTCGAAGAAGCAATAATTCTCTTTGATTTTCCCCATTTTTCTCAACGCATGTATTTCTATTTTTTGTGTCATATTTTTGTTGTTCAAAATGTGATAACGGAATCCAAATGTCGAGATATGGAGATAACAAATCCATTTTCCTGCCCGGTGCGTTTATATGATACTACGAGTAGGCTTATCTCTTAACAAAACGGCAAAATTTCAGACGCTTCCAAATTCAGATTTGCAGACAACAAATCGAATTTGACTCACGTGAATTACATTCAAAGTGTAAGAAAACATGTGTGGCCAGAACAGAAAATCTTGGTAACTGACTCCTTTTCCCAAGTGTTTAAAGAAAAAAAGTCTTTTTTTTTTTCAGGGTCCTAACCCGACACAAAACCGGATTGTTTCACTTTGGTAAAGGGATTGAATTGACAGGGGGAGTTCCGTAATCTAAAACGCCAAGAACCCATTATGATAGTTCTCTGATAGGGTGGTAAACGTGCGAAATAGTGAACATTTTGGGTAACCAGCATTATCTCCATTTCCCATTTTTTTTTTCAAAAGCCCATTTTTCTTAGGGTCGGTAGCACTCATTCGCTACCTCCCAGCCTGCAGGGTCCGTATTCCCCAACCATTCTTAAGAATATTCTTTGTCTTATTCTCAAGAATTTTCTAGATTTAAAAGAAACACAACCTCTGATTGGCTAAACCAAATGGTTTAGCCAATCAGCAGTTGTGTTACTTTTAAATCTAGAAAATTCTTCAGCACAAGACTAACCTTAATTATTCTTAAGAAAGGTTGGTGGATACGGACCGAGGGCTGTGCGTCGAAGGGGTAAAGCCAGGTTTGTGTTACTTTGGGTAAAATTACGAATATTCATTCAACAAAAAATAAAACAGTTTCTATTCTCATACCACTAGCATTCCCCATTAGAAAATAGATATGTATCATTATCGAGAGGTTGGTTATGTGATAGTTATAGTGTGTGCTTTTATCAAACAACCATTTCACTCTTTACCAAACGACAATTCTGTACACTTTTCCAAATTCAAAACGTTTACAGTCAACAAATTAAATGTGGCTGTTCAAATTGATCGGAGTTGTCGTCTCTGAAATAGTAGAAAAGATTGTGGAAAAACGGAGAAAATTCTGGGAAACCAGCGCCTTGTCCTGTTTCCACAATGTTTTCTACCCTTTTTGAGAACAATGCTACCATTTAGCAACATTGCATCTGTCGTCTGCAATTGTTTTCAATATGGACGAGTGTACAATTTTGTCGTTTGGTAAAGAGTGTTACTATGATAATGGCTTATCTCTTTACCTTCTAGAACAAAATTTACGGCATACGACTTTGAAAGATTCTGGTTAAAAAAAAAACAGGAGTAAAGTACATATAATCAGAATTATAGAGCGATGTGCGACTGCTTAACCCTTTCCCAAACAAGCCCTGGTTTTCACGTGTCTGCAGTACAAGTCTTTTGAAAACACTGTGGGAAAAGGAGAAATTGCTCGTAACGAGCAATTTCTCCTTTTCCCACAATGTTTTCTACCCTTTTTGAGACCTTTCTGCCGTTTTTATCAAATTTAAAATTGTCGTCTGCAAACCCTTTCAATATGGACCAGTCCAAAATTTGTCGTTTGGGAAAGGGTTAAGGGAGAAATTTAGCCGTGTTGATTTTCCCTTCTGCCGCATCGTTTAATCGTCTGCCGCTAGGAAAGTGTCGTCTTTCGGTAATAATTGTGTTAACGTAACACCTGGCGTGAACCCTTGACGTGAGTTCAACGCAATAGGTGTCTTAGTTGTAGTTAAGTTTTGCACAAGGCGTAGACTAAGATCAGGCTGCACAGAATGTGTAGTCTGACCTTGGTTGTTTACCGTCCGCTACAGCTTTGTAAATTGAGACTGAAACTTATCTTTAGTTGCAGAAACACCATACTGTAAGCTGTCGGAAAAAGTTGGATATTATTTACTCGGCGGAGACAGAGTTAATCCTTAAGCTGCTGTATAAATAAAACGAAACTTTCAAGTCGATTGTAAAAACCCAATTTTTGCTATTTCAAGGGTAATTTATGGGAAAAAAATATCTCCATATCGGACAGTGTAGATTCGAGATCAGACTGCACGTTCTGTGCAGTCTGATCTTGATCTACACTATCCGCAAAAGGCCAGTGAGTCGCGCTTAGCAGCTTAAGGCTTAAAAGTGCCAAATGAGCAGATTTCAGGTAGTAGACAATTTGCACTAATTATTGCCGTATCGAAGCCTGCTTCAGCTTGAGGATACTACATGATTGAAACCGTATGGCACACAGAGAAACTGCAGTAAAATTGTCGCAAGTGACAAATGACTCTCACTTTCTCGCTTTTGTACACCCTGGCATGATATCTCCTACCTTATCGTCTTCTAAGGTTGTTTACAAAATGTGAATATTCGTGAATATTCTTCTTTTAAGTAGACCATTTATTTAAAAAAAGAAAATACACTACGTCGAATACTTTGTACATAGTTATTATTTTGCCTAATGTGCATTGTTCACATTGAAGCAAATAAAAAGTATTGTATTGCATAAGTTTTAACATTTTAGATTAAGTTATAAACATCAATGATCAAGGAAGCGAGTTAACAAAAAAGGCATTGTAAAAAGCATCATGTACACAAAGGTCTACATTAACCTACCACTTGACTTCTAAATCGATTATTAGATAGTAAGAATTTGCGTCTCTTGAAAATTAACGATTTCTTTTTTTTAGAATTAGGATGAAATTTGGAATGGCTGGCAAAAAAATAGGGCCTCCCGAGCAATTTTTAACCGTAATTTTAAGGAAGACACTTTCAGCAAAGACGGCCAAAAGTGAACAAAGAAAATTTGGTGTTAGAGAGAAACTAATGTGACACATGGGAGAAAGTGCTCGAATTGACGACTTTCACAAGCTGTGATATTAAGGTTTTTAGATGACTTCTGCATATGCCAGCGATTAAAGGCGCTGACGTAAAGGATTGGGATAGAAATGTACACGTAATTTTTGTAACCCGGTAAACTTTAAGAAACTTTAGGAAGTGTTCAGACTAACAGGTCCATATCTAACGACAGTTTTACATAACCAAGACATCACTCTAATAGTGATAACGGATGCGACACGTAATAATGTTATCTTTCACAAAATCTTCTCGTGCAAAAATTAGCTGCTGCCATGCAAAACGGCTGTTACAAGTTTACTACCACTTAAGTATCTTTATGTCGTCTGAGAAGTCAACGATACTGTCAGGAAAACGATCTCTTAATGACGTAACATCCGGTTTCAGACAGGAAGTGTCAAGAAGAGGCGATAAAAACTAAAACTTGTAACGAAAGTTGACGTGTTTTGCATGCGTACAGTAATCGCTTTAGACCATGCCCAACAAAGCAGATCGTAGCTTTCAAATATTTTTTTTTATTCAGTGGAGCTATTTTTCAGACACGGCATAAATTTTATCTTTTTCCATGGAAACACAAGTTCATTTTCGACCAGGGATCGTAATGATTATTTCACACAATCCCTTAAGAGACCGAGTTATTCTACATTGACTATGAAACAACTTGTATAATCATTTGAGCCATGCTATGGCAAAAGGGGGGCTTAATGCATCTCCGTGATGTATGATACCAAGCCAGTCATCGTTTAATTGTGGATCCATAAAATCCATTTTGTAAAATAACAGACTGAATCATGAGGTACACTAGTCCTTTGATATGCAGAAAATTGACCAATAGTGAAAAAATTTCGGCCGAGGTCAGCCTGCGCGGACAGCGCAGGCAGACCTGAGTCGATACTGTTTGCAAATGCAATGAGGCCCCTTTACACAGTTGTTCCAAAGGTTGACCCGGCTAATCGCAGGATTCTAACCAAGATCCCTATGATGGCTGGGTCAACCTTTTTACATGTACCCATGGGCATGTTCTTCTAAGTAATTAAATTAAGTCTTAGCACTGCTCTGTGAAAAGGGGGTTGAATACATCACCGTAAAGCGCTATACAAGGCTGCTTAGGCAAGTCGTTGCATAATATACTAGTAACTCCAGCAAAACGGTGGAAAAACCGACTGAGTTATGAAGCAGAATGTTCCTTTGACATTTGAATTTACCAGTAGCAATAAGTTTCGATCCATGTCCCCACACGCGGATAACGCAGTCTGACTAGGGTCGATACTTTTTGCATATGCCTTAAACCAGCTTTTTTTCCGGAGTATAACTTATTTGTTAACAATCCTTTATGCAGAAAAGGGGAATTTTATGGCCCTCAGACCTGTCTAGGTCATCCAGAGCTACTAGGTCATAATGGGTTCTGGTTGTCATCATGAGTTAGATCCAACTTTGCCCGAGTGCTCATAAAAGCTTCCTCTTGTTATATCATATCATATCATTCATTTCGATCCTTTACCATGTAAGGACGCGTGGCATGATAACTGATTTCGATACACTTAACCCTTTCCCAAACGTCAAAATTTTGGACATTTCCAAATTTTAAGTGTCTGCCAACGACAGATTTTTCTTTTGTACGAATGAGCTAAAACTACGGACAAAAATCAATTAAAAAAAAAAAATCGAAACGTACATGAAACCCAATAGCGTGACTCAGTCAGTGCATTTTCAGTTATTGTTTTCCTTTTATCACGATGTTTTTATGACTGTCTTGCTGAGTATGCGTTGGTCATAAATAATTTCCGTATCTCTGAACTCATTTACCGGAATACAATCAAGCAAAGAATTATCTTTCTTGTATATTTCATGTTTCTGCAGACTTCTTTACCGTTAAGCATAGCTTAGTTAAATAAGAAACAAACAAAAACAACAACAGAACCCTATTGAATCCCTGTATTATAGAAGGAAAATGCCTAAACATTTTACTGATGTATTGCTCCTGATTAAGTAGAAGAGATTTAGGGCTTGTATGCACCGACCACCCGTAACGACATTCTTAGTCTAATTCTAAAGAATTTTCTAGCTTTAAATAGTAACAAAATTTCTGCTTGGCTAAACCATCAGCGTTATTTTCTAAAACTAGCATAAGACTAACAATACAGTTTCAGAGGAATTGGTGAATACGGACCCTGCTCAGGGGAGAACATATCGAGGACTTGGTAAAGGATAGCCAATCACAGCCAATTAAAGACAGAACTAGAGAAACTGAAAATAATGTATCGGCTAGGGTTTTCATAAATCCAGTCACGTGACGTTTATCACTCTCGGACATCGTTGTCCATGTTAAGTTTATCAATTACCCAGACTAATTTCTATGAGCTGTACAATTCCCAGCCAAATAATCACTGTCCTTTATCAAATAAAGAAGAGAAATAATAGTCGTATAAACTAATAATTTGTCTGTGACTGCCCTTCCAGGGAAATTGGATATTGACGTTTCTTTTAGATCTTTGCGGCTTTTGCCTACATTTTCGGCATTCAGCAAAGCATAATTTTCTCAATTAACTTTTTACCAAACGCCAAAATTTTAAAACCGCCCAAACTGATTTCATTTGTAGAGCACAAAATTAATTTGACTCAAAAACCGAAATTTGGTTTTGGAAGGATAGAAATTAGAAAAGCGTGGTTGTGAGAAAAGGAGAAAATACTGGTTACCAGCGTTTTCTCCTTTTCCCACAACCACAATGTTGTTAAAAGTCTTTTAATTTAGGGATGTTAAATCTCGGTATCATTTGGTAAACTGTCAACACTCAAAACAAAACTGCACTGCACCAAGGTTTGATTTCATGATTTCAAGGTTTGCTATATGAATAACGGCGACAGAATTGTGAACAAGGGAGAAATTACTCGTTAGATCAATTTCTACTATTGTTACAATGTTTACCGTGGATGTTTACTTCAAGACCCAAATGTCGCCTGCACGACAGAGTGCGTTAATAAAACGTCATCGACGTGCATCATAGACACAGTGCACTTTCTTCTTGTCGCTAATGTATAGTTATGCAATGCATCATCTCTAAGCAACCACTACCAAGACACTGATCTTGATCTACATTGGCCGCAAAAGCAACCAAAGTAGTGAAAGCGCTTAAAGGGTTAATACGAATGACCAGATTCTTTAAGATCTTGTGTGCACATTTCTCATATCATCATGTTTTTTTCCCCCAATGAAGTATAATTTTCGGTTCGCTAAATTATTAAAAGTAGAAATTCTAACCCGTGTACCCGCCGTTTTTCCATTTTTATCTCGAAGATATTGTTTTGTTGGCTACCGGTTTCGGTCTTGGAGCTGAGTTCTCTGAAAGTTCAAGCCAAAATCTGTTGAAAAGCGCTGCGAAATGTGTTGATTCAAGGTAGATCGCGAACATTATCGGGGACGCTTTTCGGGGATAAATCGCAATTTCTTGGACAGTAACCTGAACTCGCTCCGCCATGTTTATTTAGAGTTCTGAGTACCGCGCTTTTTTGTTTTTCAAGACGTACGGACGAAATTCCTGGCTAAGACTGCACATTTCAGATTGAGTCTACAGTGTATGATATTCCGAGGTATACTAGATCTATGGCTACACCAGCATTGCAAAATAGCATTGCAGTTGAAACCGACTTTATAAATTTCACAACCACCCTATCCTACCCGTTTC
Organism: Tridacna gigas; assembly: GCA_945859785.2. Classification (NCBI taxonomy): domain Eukaryota; kingdom Metazoa; phylum Mollusca; class Bivalvia; order Cardiida; family Cardiidae; genus Tridacna; species Tridacna gigas. The sequence continues at coordinate 14,881,986 of OX244043.2, forward strand.
TCTGCAGACGACATCAAAAACATCCAAGGAGATTTTTGTAAAATTATCATGAACATTGTGTCTAAAACACGGATACACGTGATAACATCGTTTCTGAAGAAGAAATTGCTAATTACGAGGGACACTTTTTAAGTTCGTAGAGTAGGGCGGTCTTTTTAAAATCGCTTGAAATATCAGAATTTTATTTATCTAAGACCTTCGAAATATGCCCCGTCTGCCTCCACACACATTTTACACCGATCTACCCATTTCCAGAACGCCGCCGGGTAGTCCTCTTTAGGTATATGTTGCAGACACTGGTAGACCGCACTGCCTATACCACAACGGGATTCAAAACGGTGCCTTGCCAGCATTTCCTTTAGTCTTGGGAACAACCAAAAGTCACAGGTCAGGGCTGTATGGGGGATGATCTAAGACATCGAGCCCAGATTCTTTCAGATATTCCTGTACCGTAGCAGATTTATGGGCCGGTGCGTTATCATGGAGTAATTTGATGCCGCGGACACCGGTGCGTCGTCTGCGTTTCTGATAGAAATCAACAAGTTGAGTAAGAACACTTTCTCTGTAAAACTTTCCAGTGACAGAACTACCTTTCGGGACTGGAATTTGAAGGACTGGACCTTTCGAATCAAAGAATATCGCATACAGCATGCGATTTGATGTTTTGCAACGGCGTGCAATGACAGGTCTGTCGCCCTCAGATGAAACCCAAACCTTATTTTTAGCCTTAGAATCGGGTTGAAAATGATAGATCCAGGTTTCATCACCTGTAACTATCTCTTCCAAACGACGTGGGTCACATTTATCATATTTTTCTATAACTTGCGATGCAAGTCTAACCCGACTTTGTTTCTGCTTGTCAGTGAGTAAATGGGGCACCCGGTGCGCGCAGATCTTACGTAGCCCAAGTCGTTCACGTAAGATCTTCAAAACACTTGACGAATGAATGCCACTTAATTCTTCTATCTCTTGCACGGTATAACGTGCGTCTTCCTCAATTAACGTTTTCACAGTAGCAACGTTCTTTTCCGTCAAAACGGAAACCGGCCTACCCACCCGAGGGTCATTTTCAATTGACTCCCAACCATCATTAAAACGACGTACCCACTTGCAAACTGTAGCATATTTTAAAGCACCATTCCCATAAACTTTTTGCAAATCAGCATGAATTTCTGTTGGCAGAAACCCGAGCTGTGCTCGAATGTTACAATATACCCTCTGTTCAGAGATTTTTCCATCCATAATGAACGCTATATTTTACTATAGTGTATAAAACCACGTGTTGAAAATACCCAGCGCAGTGCGCACGTGGACCTCGTGCGCAGCATACCGTGACACCGTTCGAGAGAGGAATGATTACGCAAGTTCTGTGTAAAAAATCGTGCAACTTCATAATCGCATTAAAAAGTTATAGGCTTACTCTACGAACTTAAAAAGTGTCCCTTGTAGAACCTACGAGCATTTTTTGTCTTTTGCAACAGCTTTACGATGGGTTTGCTGCAATCCGAAAAAGAAGTCGTCTGCAGAATGATTTTAACGTGTTGCAATACCAAATCATTAACTCTCCCACATGTCAAATTTAAAGCGTTTTCAGATGTAGATCAAATGAAAATATTGCTCCAGTGATAAGACTTGTCTTGAACTTTGAAAGAATAGAAAACATTGCAGGAAAAGGAGACAATTCTGGTCATGTGCATTTTTCTTCTTTGACCACAGTTTTTCAAATGCCTTTCTTTGTCAGGGTCCTTTAGCCCATTACTTGTCTTGAACTTTGAAAGAATAGAAAACATTGCAGGAAAAGGAGACAATTTTCTGGTCACGCGCATTTTTCTTCTTTGACCACAGTTTTTCAAATGCCTTTCTTTGTCAGGGTGCTTTAGCCCATTACCACATTATGCCGAGTTTTAAAGACCTTAACAAAGACACCATTTGAAAGCATTGTGGGAAAAGGAGAAAATGCTGGTAACCAGTATTTTCTCCTTTTTCCACGATGTTTTCTATTTTTTTTATAAACAAATTTCAATTTTTGAACCACTTTTATTTTGTCATCTGCAAATGCTTTCAATTTAGACAAGACTAAAAATTTTGTCCTTTGGCAACGAGTTAAACATAGAGTTGTTTGGTAAAGGGTATCACAGCAGTCAAATAGTGATGTGAATCTAGACTGGTATTTTTGTACAAAATACTGGTTTAGCAGAAAATCTCTGAAAAAGATCAAAATTACTACTTAGATGAAAAATCAATCTTTCCGAGACAGTTTGGTGATAAATAACTACCAACTGCGTAGACTGAATAATTTAACAGTGCACCAGCGTAATTGGTCGTGAAATGCAGAGCTGCTCAGCTTAATAAAGTGTTACCTTTCTTTTTCATTTATAAATATTTGCAGGAAATGATTGATTCTTTCAGTGTCTGTTTTTTGACCTTTCTTCAAGCTTCATTTCTTGTTAAATCATTACTTGGCCACAAAATTTCTAGACTCTTCCAATTTTAAAGCAATTTCAGACAACAATGGCTCTTTACCTTTCAACAGCATTTTTGACTTGTCTGGGAAAAAAAAGGAAAATGATAAATTATAGCTCTAAATGATGAAATATGTTTCTGAAATAATGGAAAACACTATAGGAAAAGAGAAAATGCTGTTTATCAGCATTTTGTCCCTAATATACCACAATGTTTCTGAAAGACTCTGTAAGGCTCCACTTAAATACATACAGAAAACATGAGTCACATTTTTTATTGATATCTTTCTTAATACATTTCCCTTGACAGACAGTTTGTACATTCAATATTGAAAGTGGTCGAGCAAATCTGTTGGCAGTGTTTCTGTAACTTCTGTAATGATTGTTGTTGTCGTTGCTAATCGATGTACCTAACATGGGCGCTGCCATGTTAAGATCATTTCACTACTTCAGAATGGAAAAGTTCTTGATACTAACGAGATCAGATATAGTTACAGAATTGGCAGAATTGTGACGAGTGCATCAAGGGATTTATCTTTGAAAGAGTAGAAAAACTGTTGGAAACGGAGAAAATACTGGTCATCAGCATTTTCTCCTTTTCACACATTGTTTTCAAAGGTCTTTTCCTTAGAAACACAGGATTTTTTGGTAAAGGGGTTGAATTGGGTACTCTGAATTAAGGTTAAGTTGAGCATGATGAAAAGGGCTTAGAGCATGAAATAAATTGACTGGACATTTTTAACAGAATGAAAGGCCAAGATGTAGAATTTCTTTTTAGCATATATGGTACTAGCAAATATAACTAACTATAAATGAGACTATATGTTTTGTGCATCTGATCTTGATCTACAGCATGGTTACCAGCATTTCTCCTTTTCCAAAAAGCCTCCTTTCCCAGGGTTGATAAAACTTGGGATTATGTGTGGTAAAAGTTTAAAGGGTTTGCAGAGAATAAATCCAATTTGACTAAAATGATTGGAACGTCTTTGAAATGGTTACTAGCATTTTCTCTTTTATCCACAATATTTTCAAATGTCTTCTCTTTCAGGGTTGTTGAAATATGGGACTGTTTTGAAAAGGTTTGCGACCCTTAAACAAACTATTCCTACTTTTAAGGACCCTGGGGATTATGCTGGTAACCAGCATTTTCTCCTTCTCCCACAATGGTTTTTCAATGTCTGAAATCAATTTCAATTTTGATTCATATTTATTTTGTAGTCAGCAAAATGCTTTCAATTTGGACAAATTTAAAACTTTTGTCATGTGGTAAAGAGTTAAATGTTTTTACAGATACTCCAGTTGGCCCCATCAGGGTGACAATTGCAGTTTTCAGTAATAATTAGTTTCATCCTCGATTTAACAACCATTTACCTTGCTCTAAACTAGTATATTTAGTTACACTGTCTTGGTTTGTTGCTGTAATTTTGATCCTTGTATTATTGTGATATTGCTACAACTATTTCTAGCCTCGCTGTTTTTGAAGAAAATGCAGACGTATCATCATAGCCCTGTTGTTGTTGTTGCTATTTGTATTCTCATTCAAAAAACCTTAAAAATGGGGAACCCATACCAAAAGGGTAGGTAACTACAAACATGTTTCTGACACAGTTATATACCCTTTTTCACAACTTCAAATCTTCTCTAAAAATGCAACAACAGCCGAGCATTGGCACTTGCATGAGGCGTTCATGTTTACATTTATATACACCCCAAAAATCCCCTGTGCTTGTTTAACTCTTTGCCAAAAAACACATTTTTGAACTGGACCACTTAATTCAAAGCATTTGCAGATGACAAATTAAGTGTTGCTAAAATGATGATTTCTGTCTCTGATAGGGTAGAAAACATAGTGGGAAATGGAGAAAATGCTGGTTACGAGCATTTTCTCCTTTTCCCGCAATGTTTTCAAAAGCCTTCCCTTTTAGGGTCGTTAAAAGTCGGGACTGTGTGGTAAAGAACTAACTCTTTACCACAAGATTCCAAGTTTTAACAGCCTTTAGGAAAAAGGCCTTTGAAGACATTGTGGGAAAAGGAGAAAATGCAGGTAACCAGCAATGTCTCCTTTTCCTACTATGTTTTCTTTTCTTCCAAAGACCAATGATTTGCACAATATTTGTCACCTGCTAATAGTATCAGATTGAACTAGTCCACAATTTTGTTGCCTGGGAATGGGTTAACCCTTTACCACACAATCCCCGACTTTTAATGCCCCTGAGAAAGGAGCCTTTTGAAAACATTGTGAGAAGAGGAGAAAATGCTGGTAACCAGCATTTTCTCCTTTTCCCACAATGTTTTCTGTTCTTCCCAAAACAAATTTCAATTTTTGAGTCACATTTATTTTGTCGTCTGCAAAAGCTTTCAATTAGGACTGATATAAAATTTTGTTGTTTGGTCAAGAGTTAACTCTTTATCAAATGACAAAATTTTAGACTGGTCCAAATTGAAAGCATGTGCAGACGACAAATCAACTGTGGCTCAAAAATTGAAATTTGTTTAGGGAAGGGTAGAAAACATTGTGCGAAAAGGAGAAAATGCTGGTTACCAGCATTTTCGCCTTTTCCCACCATGTTTTCAATAGGCTTTTTCTTCAGGGTCATTAAAAGTCGGGATTGTGTGGTAAAGGCTTATCTCTTCACCACACAATTCTGAGTTTTAAGGACATTTAGAAAAATGCCTTTTCAAGCGTTGTCGGAAAAGGAGACAATGCTGGTAACCAGCATTATTTTCTTTTCCCATAATGTTTTCTAAAAACATAAAAAAACAAATCCATAATTTGATCCACATTTAAATTGTCAGAGGTCTGCAAATGTTTTGAGTTTGTGCCAGTCCAAATTGTGTTGTTTGGTATAGAGTTAAGTGAAAATCTGTCTCAGTGGGTGTATTTTTAGCATCCAAAAGAGGTTGAGTCTACAGCGAGACCTGTGTTAACTCTTTACCTGTGATATAACTAAAATGAAACTTCAAAGTCAATAGTAAAAATCAAATATTGCTATATCAAAGTTAGTTGGGGGGGGGGGGGGGGGAAGGAATATACCCTTATTGGACAGTGCAGATCCACGATCATACTACACATTTTGTGCAGTCTGATCATGAACTACGCTGTCTGCAAAAGGTCCTTGAGTCATGCTTAGCAGCCCTAAGGTTAACTCTTTACCAAAGGACAAAATCTTCCAAATCATCCAAAGCTGTTGCAGACATTAAATTAAAGGTGGGTTTTAAAACTAGGAAAAAAAAAAGCCAAGTCCTTCTTTTATTTATTTTTTACCTAGTTGTAAAAATAAATTTTTCTGCCAGCCACTTACACTTGGATAGATGCACAGCAACAGATTGTCATCTTCACAAAATTGTTCATACTTTCAAGTAGTATGTTTTGGTCTAAAATGCAAACTTTTACAGCTGCATCATCTACTGGGCCTTCAAAATATTTGGCACTGAAATAGTTAACCCTTTACCACACAATCCCGACTTTTAATGACCCTGAGAAAGAAAGCTTTTGAAAACATTGTGGGAGAAGGAGAAAATGCTGCTAACCAGCATTTACTCCTTTTCCCACAATGTTTTCTAGTGCCTCAGAAACAAATCCAATCCTTTGAGCAACATTTGTCGTCTGCAAATGCTTTCAATTTAGACCAGTCTAAAACATTGCCGTGTGGTAAAGAGTTAAACGTTTCTGAAAGTGGTGATAGTGCTGTTGTAAGACTGAATAGTGATGTATAAAGACAAGGAACAAAAAACAGACCTAGAAGTCGAGTCGCTAATGATTTTACAGTGGGGTCTATCTGGTCGAAATGAAACTGCAGCAGACTTATTTAATTACAAATCACTGGTCTTGCAGACATAATAAACTTTCTTTAGCTTGTTTTTTATACCCAAGAAACTGCAAGTCTGTTTTCAGATCTTCCTTCTTAAGTCTTTACCACACAACAATATTTTGGACTTCTCTAAATCCAAAGCAATTGCAGATGTCATGATATCTGGCTGAAAATGTGGAATTGCTGTTGAAAGGGATGAAAACATTGTGAGAAAAGGAGAAAATGCTGGTTACCAGCATTTTCTACTTTCCTCACAATGTTTTCAAAAGGCTTCTCCCTCAGGGTTGTTAAAACCCAGGATTGTTTGGTAAAGAGTTAATTAGTTTCTCTGTTTTTCAGTGGGAAATGCATGGAATTTGTGAGAAAGTGTCCCAAGTTTGATCTTCTCTGGAACAAGTCATAATTGTGTCCTTGGGCAAGCAGGGTTTGTCTTGGGCCTCTTACACATTTGACCCCTATCATTTTAACCATTTTACCAAACAACAACATTTTGGACTTTTCTTGATTCAACGAATTTGCAGACGGCAAAATTAGTGTGGCCTAAATGATCAAAACTAAACTGTCTTGACATGGTGGAAAAAAAATTTTTTTGAAAAAAAGTCATCAGCAATTTATCCTTTTACCACAATGTTTGTAAAAGCTTTCTTCCTTCAGGTCATTAGAACTTGGTATTGTGTAGTGAAGGGTTAAATGAATATGAAAGGACAAAAGTATCAATTTATCATGGCATTTAGAAACTTTAGGTGTCCAAATCCAAAGACACAGCAGACCAGGGTATGCCCTTGACAATTCCTTATCCTATGCTGGAATTACTGCTAGACAACCAGATTGAGTCAACACATAGACTAGTAGCCCCCACCAAAACTATCACAAGTTGTGACGCCCTGTAGGGAAAAGGATTTTGAAAACAATGTTGGAAAAGGACTCCTAATTCAAAGAAACAGCACATCAGGGTAAAGCCTACTACGTAACCAAATTAGTCATCAACACACAGGTTAGCCCTCTACTAAACTATCATGTTTTACAACCCTGAAAAAAGGGCTTTTGAAGTCATTGTGGGAAAAGGAGAAAATGCTGTTAACCAGTATTTTCTCCTTTTCCTACAATGTTTTCTATGTACAAAGACCAATCCTAATCATGTGAACCTCATTTCACTTGTCGACTATGCATATTATGCTTTCAAATCAGATAATTTAAAATTTTGTTGTTTTGTACAGAGTTAATTTCAATCCTACTGAGAACCTTACAGGTTTAAGACGCAAAGGATAAACATTTGAGAGAATTGGTTTGTGTGTTTGTATCGGATTATAATGCTGTTTAAACAGCTAAGATCGTATCACAGCTGTCACTGCACCTACGCATATGTTTCCTGGCTTTCTCATGCCAGTACTGACACAACTTTCTTTCCAAGCCACTGACTGCTTTTCTCACATGCATCAAAGGTGAGAGGCGAAAATTTGCCATTAAGAAAGTTTGGCAAACCGGGTATTGAACCTGCAACCAACAGGTCATGATTTAGATATGCTAACCACTTAGCTACTCGATTGGGTGAGAGTAAGGGAAATACTAAATCTGAGGATGAAAAAAAGTGTCTTCAGGTAGAAATGTTGAGAACTGAGATTTCATATTTTTTCATGCTGTATTTTCAGGTTAGAGTCATCCTAGAAGAAAGCAGCCAAGATGGACTTATTTCAGCAGAGCTATCCTCTCCTGATTGCACATCCAGTAACCCATGTCCAAGGTTATCTCACCATGTTCTACATGCTGGAGACCACACTTTTCTCACAATATTTGTGGTAAATACAGTACTTTCTTTGTTTTGTAAAATTCACAAAATTTAATTTTCTTGTGTATTCCAATACCAAAAGATTAGTTGTGTTCACAGCCTTGAGAAGAAAAGCTTTTGAAAGCGTCATTTCAACAGAAAGTACTCTGTGTGTAAAATGGTCTTTTCGAAGACATCCCAGTATTTGAGGCATGGTTGATTTATCATGTGTTGAATGCAAAGGTGTAAGGTTCTGTGCAGTCTGATCTTAATTTACATTGTCCACATTTTTCTCCTTTACCCACAATGTTTTCAAAGTGGTTTTCCTTAGGATAGAGCTGGTAAAGAGCTTAACCCTTAGAGCGCCGAATAAACCTATCAGACATTGTCAACCTAGAAATATGACCCAAATAATTGCGTTTTCTTGGTTGCTTTTGTCTTAAGTGTTTCAGCAAAGTGGACAGTGTAGATTAAAGATCAGGCTGCACAATTTGTGCGGACTGATCTTGATCTAAACTGGCCGCAGAGGCAACTATAATCGTGAAAGGCGCTTTGAAGGTTAACACCTTACAGTCCATTCTGTTTCCTTGAAGACTTGCCTGATTTGTTAGAAAGAAAAAGGAAGACATCCTGTTAAAATTAATGTTTGCTAAAAAAAGGGGAGAAAAAAACAACAACAACCGGGATGAAATATGATACCCAGATAACTATTTCAGTTCTGCATTTTTGCATTCAGATACCAGGCATATTTTTTATAAACAGCTGATGCAACTAACTCAAAGGTAAAAGATTCTACCCATTCCTGTACAAATATGTCTATGAATACCTTTGAAGTTATAACTTCTAGGTAGTAGGTCCAGGCACACTTTTAACTTGAAGGCCGAGCTCGCGTAGTGCAGTCGTTGGCGTACAAAACTTGAGACCAGGGGGCCGCTGGTTCGAATTTCCAGCTTAGCAATTTTCATTACAAGGATTGATGATAGTCATTGCGACAAGATTCATTCCACTATCACTGCTGATCACTGTATTGACGATGGTTATGTGGGAAAGCAGCCAGTGGCTTGGGAAGAATATGCTTAGAGTGCTGTCAAAAGAAAATCCAGGAAAGCATTGATAGGTGCACTGGCTGCAGTGATTTAAATAAAATGATGTTGCAAAATACTTTAAACATCACATGATCAGTCAGTCAATCAGTCTTCAGGGTTTTGAAAATGCAGGATGCCTAAAATTAGCTAAACTGAAATGAGACATATTGTTTTCATCAACTTTTTACCCAACAACAAAATGTTAGACTTGACATAATTCAAAGTATTTGCAGAAGAAAAAGTAAATGTTGTAAAAATTATGGGATTTCTCTGTGAACAGTAGGAAAATATTGAGGAGACAAGAGAAACCTTTTCCAACAATGTTTTCAAAAGCTTTCTCTCCCAGAGTCATTAAAACCCAGGAATGTGTGTTAAAGAGCTTACTCTTAGAGTGCAAAAAAATGATGCCCAACCGACAATTTAACTTTAGAAATAAGACCCATATAATTGCAATTCAAAGGTTACCCTTGTCCACAATGTCAAAGCAAAGTGGACAGTGCATGTTTGTTTAGTGTGAGTTTGATTTACAACAGCTGCAAAAGCCAACACTGTTGTGAAAGGCTGTGTGAGGGTTGAAACTGCGTTTTAGAATATAGGGGACATAATCCAAAGAATGAAAAAGTACATTTTCTTGTTAAGAGTTTAGTCCCTTGAAAATTTGATTTTAGAAGAATTCTTAATCTATTACTGTGCACAACCAACTTTTTATGCCTCTGCTGTATTTAAACAATGTGGAAAAAGGATCATTTGCTGTTTACATTTTGTGCAGTCTGACCTTAATCTATATTATGCTCTATTAACCTAACCCACGTGTTAGTATTTTCATAATAAAAAAAAAAAACTGAAATAAGAAAATGCAGTGTTGCTTTGCAGACTGTGTAGATCAAGATCAAACCATGCAGAACATGCAATCTGATCTTGGATCTACACTCTCTGATTCAATGAGAATTTTATAGCAAAAAAGAAGTTTGAAATTGCAATATTTGGGTTTTACTACTGTCTGGAAATCTGAATTATATCCTGCAGCTTAAGGTTTAACTCTTTACCACACAACAAATTTTTGGACTGGACCAAATTCAAAGCATTTGCAGATGACAAATGAAACATTGCTAAAATGATGATTTCTGTCTTTGATAGGGTAGAAAATATTGTGGGAAATGGAGAAAATGCTGGTTACCAGCATTTTCTCCTTTTCCCACTATGTTTTCAAAAACCCTCTCTTTCAGGGTCGTTTAAAGTCAGGATTGTGTGGTAAAGGGTTAATTCCTAAATACATGAAATAAATGTTGTTGTAAAAGGAGGCATTGCTCATGATACAGGAAAAGTGAAAATTTTAGTGGCGTGGAAATTTTTAAAAAAATTGCGAACTTTTCTGTTCGTGTATGTTACTGTAAGTATACAAACAAATGACTAGTGTGTTGAATTCGCAAGCGTTTCCGTATGCAAAATGTCTGCAATCGGAAATTCACAAATTTTGCGACCTGTGTATATATATATTCACACATACAGTAAGTTATTTTTCTTTATGTGACAGTGCTTTCTAAAGAAGTCGGCTACAGGACAGAAAAGTTATGTACAGATAGGAATGTGCTCAGACACAAGTTTCTGGTAGCTGACCTTTTTCATAACTATACTAGACAGTAAGCTGTAGATCTACCAAGCACAGTGAAAAGTAACAAAAAGAATTTTTCACAGAAAAGGAAATGATCGATTTCATGGTTTGATAAACATTGTTTGATAGGGAGCTTTTGCTTATTAACTCTTTACCAAACGACAAAATTTCATACTAGTCCAAATTCAAAGCATTTGCAGACGACAAAATAAGTGTGGCTCAAAAATTGAAATTTGGTTTGGAAAGGGTAGAAAACATTGTGGGAAAAGGAGAAAATGCTGGCTATCAGCATTTTCTCCTTTTCCCACAATGTTTTCAAAAGCATTCCTCCCCAAGGTAGTTAAAACTCGGGGATTGTGTGGTCAAGGGTTAAAAGCAACTGCTATATTTCAAACAATGTTTCCAAAGGGTTCCCAAACAGCTAGAATAAAGATCTGTAATTGTCATGTAATGGGTTGACATACAACTACTTCACAGTCAATCTATGGTTGTTCAGATATTTGAACAAGTTTATGTGATAAATTTTGATAACAGTAGTTTCAACTCTTTACCATGGACTTGACCAAACTGAAAGCAGGTGCATACGGCTAAATAGATGTAGCTTAATCCTTTCCCAAACAAGCCCTGGTTTTCACGTGTCTGCAGTACAAGTCTTTTGAAAACACTGTGGGAAAAGGAGAAATTGCTCATAACGAGCAGTCTCTCCTTTTCCCACAGTGTTTTTCTACCCGTTTTGATACCTTTCTGCCATTTTCATCAAATTTAAAATTGTTGTCTGCAAACTCTTTCAATTTGGACCAGTCCAAAATTTGTCGTATGTGAAAGGGTTAAAGGATGATTTCTGTCTTTAACAGGGTAGAAAACATTGTGAGTAAAAGAGAAATGCTGGTTACCAGCATTTTCCCCTTTTTCCACAACGTTTTCAAAAGCCTTTTTTCTTCATGGTTGTTAAAACTGGGGATTGTGTAGTAAAGGGTTAAACTCTTTACCAAATAATGCTATATTTAAACAACTCTGTGGAAGAAAGCTTAGTTTGAAAACTTTGTGGGAAGAGGAAAAAATGCTGGGAATTAGCATTTTTTCCTTCTCCTGCAATGTTTGTAACCCCTGTGGAAGACAAATCCCACCATTTTAATGACATGTTATATGCAAACGGTTTTCAATTGGAACAAGTCTAAAAGCTTGTCTTCTTAACTCTTTACCAAACGACAACATTTTGACTGTTCCTAATTGAAAGCTTTTGCAGACGACAAAATGAATGTGACTCAAAAACTGAAATTCGTTTTGGAAAGAGTAGAAAACATTGTGGGAAAAGGAGACAATGCTGGTTACCAGCATTTTCTCCTTTTCCCACAATGTTTTCAAAAGACTTTTTTCTTAGGGTCGTTAAAAGTCGGGATTGTGTTGTAAAGGGTTAAGAGTTAACCTTTGTGCTAGATAAATGAAATGAATGCCTCCAGTTGGCAAAAAAGGCCAAAATAACTTAGTTAACTCTGGGTTTTTTGGCCAGAAGATCTAAGAAATCTGCAGTCTTTGTAGATCCCCACAGTCAGTTCAAAAGGCTTCTTTCTCTGGGTCTTGAAACACAGGATTGTGTTGAAAAGGATTAAGGTCAGTTTGCAGTCTGATTCAAGATCTACATTGTACACTATTTAACTCTTTACCACACGACAAAATTTTAGACCAGTCAAAATTGAAAGCATTTACAGACGACAACTTAAATGCAACTTAAGAATTCAAATTTATTTTGGAAAGGGCAGAAAACATTGTGGGAAAAGGAGAAAATGCTGGTTACCAGCATTTTCTCCTTTTCCCACGATGTTTTCAAAAGCTTTCTTTCTCAGGGTCGTTAAAACTTGGGATTGTGTGGTAAAGAGTTAAGACGTTCAAGCAAAAAGCAGTCTCAAAAGTTTAGTTTGTTTCATCTTTGTATCTCACTGAACGTTGTGCTCTTGTCATCACATTAAGTATCTATCCATAAAATCCATTTTGTCTAACAGCCAAGTGAATTTTGAGGTAGACTTGCCCTTGGACCCAAAGAAGATTTACCCAAAGCAAAAAGTTTGGACATAGGTCAGCCTGCGTGGACTGCGTAGACTGACCTGGGTCGATACCTTCATGTAGGTACATTAAACTCCCTTTTCACAAAGCATGGCTCATTCCAAATTTCTTGACTTTTGTTACTTTTGCTGCCAGTGTAAATCCAGACCAGACTGCATCCAGTGTGAAGTCTGTTCTTTAATATACACTTGTTTGCTTTGCTTAGACATTCCGGATAATAATAAGCCTAGTATAGTACTTGGTAGGCTTTTATTCCTAGACTAAAAACGTCTGATGGATTTATTTGGCACTCTAGGGAATATTGAAAAAAAAATGGGTAAAAATACACTTTTTTCCACATTGTTTCAGGAACAAGATGGTGGCCACAGTCATCTTCTTTTCGGACTCACTATTCTGATGTCTGCAGTATTGCTGTTTCTGGCTGCTCTTGCATACAGAAAATGGGCCAAGTGGAAGGGAGACAACTCTACATCCAATAAAGGTCTGTGCTTGTTACATTTTTCTGACCATTCCTGATCAACACCCCTCCCTCATTTACCTGTTGTCAAAGGCCCTATCAAGCTAAGTACATGTACATGTAATCTAATTTTTTGCTTTTTTCCAGACAAGGAAAAAATGACTGGCCCAAACTGAAACCATTTGCAAACAATCGATAAATATGACTTGGATGAAAGGATTTGTCTTGTGAAAGGTTAGAAAACATTGAGGAAAATGAAGAAAGCACTGGTTACCAGCATTTTCCCTTTTCCACAATGTTTTAACCCTTTACTGCACAATGCGGCCTTTTGACGCCCCTGGGAAAGAAACCTTTTGAAAACATTGTGGGTAAAGGAGAAAATGCTGGTAACCAGCATTTTCTGCTTTTCCCACAATGTTTTCGACCTTATCAAAGAAAAATTGCACCATTTGAGCCACATAGAAATTGTCTTCTGCAAATGCTTTCAATTTGGACAAGGCCAAAATTTTGTCATCTGGTAAAAGGTTAAAAAGCTTTTTTCCTCAGAGTTGTTAAAGCACAGGATTGTTTGGTAAAGGGTTAAGTTAGCAACTCTGAACCTGGAGCAGAAGGGAGGCAACTGTACGGTTATTGGTCTATATTATTTTCCATTCCTGATCAATCCCCATACATTCCCATTTTGACTTGTCATCACTGTCCAAAACACAGTAACTCTTTAACACACAATCCCAACTTTTAACAACCTTGAGAAAGAAGTCTTATGAAAACATTGTGGGAAAAAGAGAAAATGCTGGTAACCAGCATTTTCTCCTTTTCCCACAATGTTTTCCGCCCTTCCCAAAACAAACTTCCATTTTTCGGTAACATTTATTTTGTCGTCCGCAAATGCTTTCAATTTGGACCAGTCTAAAATTTCGTCATATGGTAAAGGGTTAAGTATAACACATGAAAGATTGTAAAGATTCATGGTCTTTTTGGATTTTTGCTTTGAAATATGACACATGAAAGACAGTAACTACCACTGGTGTATTTTGACCTGTGTTTTGAGATAAATAACACATGCAAGATTGTAAATTTCTGTGTTTGACTTGGACTTATACTTTGAGGTATAAAAGACTTGAAACTGTAAATTCAGTGTTTGAACATCTGCTTACTTGTTTATTTACCTATTTCTTACAGTCAGCATGGATTCAAAACAATATCCTGTTTCTAGCCATACTCTGTGTAAACAATTAATCTTGGTAGAAGAAAAATCATGCTCTTTCATGGAATATCACTTTCCGTTTTTGTTGTCTAAAGCCAACTCATCTATCATATTTTCTGCAAGAAAACATATAAAACAACAACATGTTTTTGGAACTGGTTCAGTGATAGATTGGAAAGAGGAAAGATTGGAAAGAAGAAATTGGCAGGTTTCTTATGTGGCATTTTACCAGCCTGGTAAAATCTTAGCAACATTACAACTACCTGATATCTCAACCCTTTCGACCACCTTTTGCAACTATTAAGTCTTCATGGTCAATCCTGTTACACAAAATAGAGTTTAACCCTTTCCCAAACAAGCCCTGGTTTTCACGTGTCTGCAGTACAAGTCTTTTGAAAACACTGTGGGAAAAGGAGAAATTGCTCGTAACGAGCAATTTCTCCTTTTCCCACAGTGTTTTCTACCCTTTTTGAGAACTTCCTGCCATTTTCATCAAATTTAAAATTGTTGTCTGCAAACTCTTTCAATTTGGACCAGTCCAAAATTTGTCGTTTGGGAAAGGGTTAAGGATCCATGATTATATGGTGACTTGCTTATGATGGTATCATGCATCAAAGAGATGCATTAAATCCCTTTTGTCACAGCATGGCTCAAATATATACATTTGGATCCTCAGACCACCACAAAAAAATTACTACAGAAGGAGGAATTTGATAATTTCTGTTGTTAATCAAATACGAGTCAAAAGCTGAACCCTTTACCACATAATTACAATCAAATACATGTCAAAAGCTGAACCCTTTACCACATAATTACAAGTTTTATATGGAAAAGCTTTCAAAAAAATTTTTGGAAAAGGAGAAAATGCTAATAACCAGCATTTTCTCCCTTTTCCAGAATATTTTCTATTCTATCAAAGACAAATTTCACCATGACAGCAATATCTGCAAATACTTTCAAATTGGACCAGTCTAAAATTTTGTCATTTAATAAGGAGTCAATTGAAACTAGTTGTGAAGAATCAAAGACCTCCTCTGTCAGAGTTGAGTTTTTATTTTGTGCAAAAAAAAATCACCTAAAAATGGCTCCACTCCCATGAGGTGGGAAAATGCATTACCTTGTGAAATAAATATACAGGAGAACCATTGGAAATACATCCTGTTAGAATATCTATAGATAAACCACAACAAGACTTGATAAACATTATGGGACTGGGAAACATTGCCTGTTTTAACCCTGTATCACACAATTCCGAGTTTTAATGACCCTATTGAGGAAATCTTTTGAAAACATTCCCGAAAAAGGAGAAAATGCTGGTAACTAGCATTTTCTCCCTTTTCCAGTGTTTTCTACCATTTCAAAGACAGAAATCATCATTTGAGCTACATTGAATATGTTGTCTGCAAATGCTTTCAGTTTAGACCAGTCTAAAATTTTGTCTTTAAGTAAAGAATTTATCAATAATTTCATCAACTGCTGCAATGTTTTCAAATAGCTCGGAATGCTCTGGCATACAAAGGGCTTGCGTGCAGGGAAACTTTTGAACTCTTTACTAAGCCACAAATTTTTAGACTATTCCCTTTTTTTTTTTTAAATGTGCAGCAGGTGACAACGGGGACTGAAAAAAGCAGAGCTTGTCTTGAATAGGGTAGAAAACATACTGGGTAAAGGAGAAAATACAGATTTCTCCTTTTTCCACACTGTTTTCAAAAGCCTCTATCCTCATGGCAGTTTCGACACAGGGTTATATCATGAAGGGTTAACTCTTTACCAAATTATCCCAAGTTTTAATGACCCTGAGCGAGAAGGTTTTTGAATACATTGTGGGAAAAGGAGAAAATCCTGGTGTTACCATCTTCTCCTTTTCCCACAATGTTTTCTAGGACCCTTTCAAAGAAAAATCTCATCCTTTGAGCCATATTTAATTATAGGATCCACAAAATGCTCTCAATATGGACAAGTTAAAAACATTTGCCATGGGATAAAGAGTTAATGAGAATTCTAAGCCTGCCAGTCTTTCAGAATTTTTTTCTCTTGGATTTCATGATCAACCCTTTACTGCATGACAAAATTTTACAATTGTTAAAATTGAAAGCATTTGTAGATGACAAATTAGATATAACTCATATGGCGAGATAATTGTCTGTAAAAGGACAGAAAACACTGTGGGAAAAGGAGAAAAAAAATTCCAGTTACTAGCATTTTCTCCTTTTCCCAAAATCTTTTCAAAAGGCCTCTTTTTCTAGGTCGTTAAGACTTGGGACTGTGTGGTAAAGGGTTAATGTAATTTAAAGCTTTTCTATTTGACAATCAATGATGTGATTAACAGGAGACATTTCGTGGATATTTTTTTCTCTCTTCCTGTTTCTTTTTTCAAATCTGTTTTTTACAATATTTTCGTAGGCCTTAATTATTCTGTATTTACTCCTTACCACATGACAAAATGGTAGACCGATCCAAATTGAAAGCACTTGATTGATTGATTGATTGATTGATTGATTGGTGTTTTATGCTACTTTCAACATTACTTCAGTCATATTACAGTGACAGCTAACATGAGTTTTTTTTCTGGGGGATTCACCAGTAGTTGGCTCTGCAGTGTCTTGCCAAAGGACACTCCCACAAAGTCTTGTAGAAGAATAATTTTGGAGAAAAGGTTGTGGTAAACTTGTGTCAAGCTATTTCTTATTTTCTCAGAATATTTTCAAATGGAATCAGGTATTGCACATCAGTTTAGATGGTATAGATCAAGATCAGACGGCATGTTCTGTGCTGTCTGATCTTAATGCAAAAGTCCTTGTTTTTGCACATGGCCCTGAGAGGGTTAACTCTTAGTGCACCAAATAAACCAAAGGAACACTTTCATTCTCCAAAAAAGTTTTTATTATTGCAATGCCAAGGTTGTTATTGTCCAGAATGTCACAGTAAAACAGACAGTGTAGACCAGAGATCAGACTGCACATTCTGTGGCTGCAAAGGCAACTACAGTCGTAAAAGGCGCTTTAGGGATTAACCCTTAGGCTGATAAGCATGGCTTGAGTACCTTGTGCCAACAGTGTAGATCAAGATCAGACTGCACAGATCATGTAGTCTAATCTTGGATCTACACTGTCCAATAAGAAGATATTTTCTCCCAAGAAATAACTTTGAAATAGCAACATTCAGCTTTTTACCAGCAGCTTGAAAGTTTCATTTCACTTATTTAGTAGCTGAAGGGGTAAAATTTGACAGATTTGTTTCAGAGGGTAATGATTTGATTGAGTTATTTATTTCCATTTAGTGAGAGTTCTGAGTCGAGCTGTCTTTCAGTGGTGTTCCTTTTCTTTCTCCCCCTGATTTTCATGATTACTTGGGTAATTTAAAAGCCATTTAATTTGGCAATAAATGATGCTGATTTACAGGAGAAATTTCTTGGATAATTTTTCATTCAGGATTAACCCTTTACTCTACTTGAGAACCTGTTTTATCTCTGTACCAAACGACAAAAATGTAGACTTTTCCAGATTGAAAGCTTTTGCAGACGACAGTTTAAATGTGGCCAAAATTGTTGAAGTCCTCTTTGATGGAGTAGAAAACATTGTGGGAAAAGGAGAAAATGCTGGTTACCAGCATTTTCTTCTTTTCCCACAATGTTTTTAGAAGGTCCTTTCTCAGGGATATTAAAAGTAGGGACTGTGTGGTAAAGGCTTAATGAAGTGTACTGGTGCATTTCTCTTGATTTCTTGCCATGAATAAAAATTTCTTGTCAAAGGCTGTTAAATACAACAAAATGTATGTTTCTTTGCAAGTGTGAAGAAACTGGGCGGTCTATTAACTCTATACCACACAATCCCGAGTTTTAATGACCCTAACAAGGAAGGCTTTTGAAAACATTATGGGAAAAGGAGAAAATGCTGGTAACAAGCATTTTCTCCTTTTCCCACAATCTTTTCTACCCTTCCCAAACAAAGTCCATCATTTGAGTCACATTTATATTGATGGTTGCTGATGCTTTGAATTTGGACTAGTCCAAAACTTGGTCATGTGGTAGAGAGTTTAAAGGTATAATTTCGGCATTAAAGTAGGGACATGGTTGATTTGCAATCATCTCTGATGTTTTTATGAGAATGACACCATTCTCAGTAACCTTTGTGAATATGACGACAGCTAATTTATGAATGGTATTGTCCGTACTGAGCATGTAAAATTCCAACAAGCCTCTGTTGCTAGCATTTTCTCTTTTTCCCACAATGTTTTCTTTCCTATCAAAGATAAAGTCCATCATATGATATATGTTTGAATGGTTGTCTGCAAATGCTTTCAGTTTGAGCAAATCCACATTTTTTTTCATGTGGTAAAGAGTTTTAAACTCTTTATCAAACAATTCTTTATTATATTGACCCCATAGGAAAGTCTTTTGAAAACATTGTGGGGTGGGGGAAGGGATGCTTTCCCACATAACCAATGTATAAAACATTGACCCTCTGTGAGAATAGAATGAATCTTGTGGTAATGACCATCATCTGTCCTAGAAAAGAAATTGACCAAGTTTGGGAATTTAACCAGTGAAACCCTGTACATTACCAACTGTTTTTCTAGGCAGGGCAAAGACTCTGCAATAAAATAGGACATTTGAATTTCATAAATGTAAATTCCAGGGAATGGGTTTAGACAATTAAGTGTTACTATATTGTGCCAAGGGATGGGTACACCCATTAGAATTAACCTATTACACCGTTTTTTTATTTATTCCGCCCATAAATATTATCACTTTACCTGTAATTGTTGGCAATCTGTCTTTTTTCTAAACTCATGCTCTCTGGATTTAATGTCAGATGTCCCTCTTTGTATAAGTTTGGATGCCTTCCTTTGAATAATTTTAGAAAAACAAACCTGAACATTGTGAAAATCGGACCAGTAACTCCTGTCAGTCACCCAAGCCGTAGAAGTGCTACATTAGTGCTCAAGTTTGGCTTTTTGTTATCACATGTTGTCCAGTGATGAGAGACTCTGTTAGCACTGAATGTGTTACCCTGAAGCTGCTGTGGGTGCCTTAACCATTAACCACACAATCCTGAGTTTTAACCACCCTGAGGAAGAAGTCTTTTAAAAACATTTTGGGAAGGAAGAAAATGCTGGTAACCAGCATTTTCTCCTTTTCCCACAATGTTTTCTCCCATTTCAAAGACAGCAATCATCTTTTAAACTACATGTAATTTGTTGTCTTCAAATGCTTTCAATTCTGACAAGTCCAAAAGTTTGTCATGTGGTAAAGACTTAATGTGCTTTCGGAGGTATGGAAGATCAAGATAAGTCTGCACAAAACATGCAGACTAATCTTGGATCCTATAATGTCAAGTATGGTGAGGTTTTTCTCGTAAGAACTATATAATCACAATATTTTGTAATTTATAATTGACTAGAAGAAACAGTGTTCACCAGTTAGGATTCCTATGACCATCTTGCATTCAGGTTTAGAGAGGGTCTTGGTTAACCCTTTACCAAGCAATCACATGTTTTAACTGTTTACCAAAAGTCAAAATTTTAGACTTGTCCAAACTGAAAGCATTTGCAGATGACAAAATGAATGTGGCTCAAAAGTCAAAATTTGATTTTGGAAGGGTAGTAAACATCGTGGGAAAAGAAGACAATGCTAGTTACCAGCATTGTCTTCTTTTCCCACAATGTTTTCAGAAGTATTCTTTCTCAGGGTCCTCAAAAGTCGGGATTGTGTGGTAAAGGGTTAGTGACCCTCAGGAAGAAGCCTGGTTACAAAAATGTTCTTCTTTTCTACCCCTCGAAGACAAAAATTACCCATTGAGCTATACATGATTTGTCATCTGCAAATGCTTTCAGTCTAGATGAGTCCTACTTTTTGTTGTTTGGTTAAGAGTTCAAGATTCTAAAAACATTCTTTTTGATAAAACCAACTTCAATAAAAGTACAACAGATCTGTATTGCTTTGAATGCATCATGTCCCTTACTGACTTTTTACAAGAGAAACATGGAACTTCCACCGGTCACTGGTGTATAGAAAAAAATGTAATTCATTTGAGCCATGCTCTGGCAAAAGGAGGCTTAATGCATCTCTGTAATCCATGATACCAAATAGGTAATCACATAATTATGGATAAAAAAAATCTATTTTATCTAGAAATAAACTGATTCATGAGGTACACTGGTCCTTTGATACGCAGAAAATTTACAAAAAGCAAAAAGTTTCAGCCCAGGTCAGTCTGTGCAGACTATGCAGGCTGACCTGGGTCGATGCATTTTTGCAGATGCATTAGCCTCCTTTTGACAGAGCATGGCACATTTATTTTAACCCTTTCCCACATAATCCTGTGTCTTAACAACCCATTAGAATAAAACTTTTTAAAACTTTTTTTTTTCTCTCTTTCAGACACAAATACTCCATCATTTGAGCTACATTTAATTTGTTGTCTGTAAATACTTTCAATTTGGACAAGTCTAAAATTCTGTTGTTTGGTAAAGAATGAAGTTAAGCTGGTATTTTATTTGTTTTTCTGTTAGAAATTGGCTTCCTGCACTTTTGTTATCTGGTAAACATGTTTTTCTGTTCCAAGTCACCTTGTACAACAGAAGGTAGTGCCTAATACCGGTACTTCTTCTATATCAGATTAACTCTCAATGCACCCTAGTTACCTTACTGGTCAGAGTAGATCAAGATCAGATTGCACAAAATATGCAATTTGATCTTTGATCTACATTGTTCACTTTGCAGAAATATATTGACCAACAAATTTTGATATTTCAATTATCTGGGTCTTATATCTGGACTGAAAATTTCTATTGGGTATTTTCTGCACTTGAATGGTTAACTCTAAACAAGAGGACAGTTTTAAACTCTTCAATTATACTACTGAAAGCATTTGCAGACAACATATTAAATATAGCTCAAATGATGGAATTTGGCTTTTGAAGGGTAGAAAACATAGTGGGAAAAGGAGAAAATGCTGGATACCATCATTTTCTCCTTTTCCCACTATGTTTTTCAAGGTAGTGAAGACACCGGAATGTTAGGCTTTTGGTTTGACATATATAAAATTTTGTCCTCTGGTAAAGATTTATAGATACATCTACACTCGTTTTCAGCCAGTTTTTAACCCATTTCATCTGTATTTTATCAAACTGTAATCATTCTTGTATCTCCCTCCCAAACGTTGCCCATGACATTTGCAAGGTTACATAGATTAAGACCGATAGAAATGCGTTTCATTTTCTGGAGGCTGTCACAGAAATCACTGTTGTTACATTTCCTGTTTAGAATTGAAGATTTCTAATATTTATCCTTACACCATATATATTGGTTATTTATCTATGTTTACACAGCTGACTAACTTCTGAACCATTTTACAGTCTATCAAATTTTAACAGTATTTTTTCCTCTCTGGCTGTAAGGATGTACGTACAAAGTAAATACGCAGCTTTCCAGGCGTGCGGTACAGAAAGCATTTCCCCACATTGTTAGAAAAGGAGCAGCTGCAAGTAACAACATGAATTAAGTGCAATTTGTTCTTTTGGCACCATGTTTTTAAGATTGGTCTGCTGCAAGACAGAAAAAAAATGTTGTCTGTTCAAAGATATGTTAGTATTTGCCTGGGATGGTTCTAATTAAAACTGACACTTGATTGCCATTGTTTGCCTTTGAAAGTGGTTTTATGATTCATCTCTGTGGTCTGTATATTAACCCCTAGAGCACTGAATAAACCTATCATACATTTTCATCCTAGAAAAACAACTCAAATAATAGCAATATCATGGTAGCTTTTGTCTACAGTGTTTCAGCAAAGCGGACATTGTAGACCAAAGATCAGGTTGCACGTTCTGTGCAGCCTGATCTTGATCTACACCGACTGCAAAGGCAACTACAGTTGCGAAAGGCACTTTAAGGGTTAACTCAAAATTACCAAACAACATAGTTTTGCTCTCATCCAAATTGAAAGCATTTGTAGACAACAACTTGAATGTAGGTCAAATGATAATTTCTGTTTTTGACAGTGAGACAAAATTGTGGGAAAAGGAGAAAATGCTTGGTTCTTTTCTTTCCACTATGTTTTCAGAAGCTGTTTGCCACAAGGTTGTCAATAAATCAAGACTGTTGGGTTAAAGGTTAACTGAATTTATTTCTAGAGTGAAAAAATGTAAAAATATCAATACATGATTATCAACTCATTATCTCTTGCTGACAGCTTTGCAACAGACTGATTTTGAAAACATTTTGGCAAAAGGAGAAATCTGCTTACTCCAAATTTCTAGTAGATTGCCTGTATTTCAAAATCTGGCTTTCAGACAGTTGATTGTTTTATTCCTTATGCTGCTTAGCGTGACTCAGTGGCCTTCTGCGGGCAGTGTAGATCAAGATTAGACCGCAAAGAACATGTGATACTGGATCCACACTGTCCGATCAAGAGATATTTTCCCCCCCCAAAATAACTTTGAAATAGCCAAATTTGGGTTTTTATTATGGGCTTGAAAGTTTCATGTAATTTATTTTAGCAGGTTAAGGGTTAAGATCCATTTTGTTTTCAGAGATTAAAACTAAACACACTTGAGATCAAAATCAAGCTGTCATATTCCTGGCATTTTGTCTTTCACTATGGTAATCAATTATACCAGAAAATTTCTCAGAACAAAAACTTGTTAAAGAAATTTGGCAAGGCATTTGGTCATTTATTATCAGCACCCAAAAATACTTTCTAACTCTTTACCCGAGACAACGCAATTTTAGACTTGCCCAAACTGAAAGCATCTGCAGATGACAAATAAAAGTGTGGCCCGAATGATGGAAATTGTGTGCTGGAAACCAGTATTTTCTTCTTTTCCCACGCTGTTTTCAAACATGCTGATCTTCAGATGAATGTTTAAAAACTCCGGAATTTTTGGTAAAAGATTAACAAACTTTCTTTGAAAGTTGTCAGTCAATTCTAGCTCATAACCAACCTGACAACAAAATTTAACCTTTTTCCAAATGCCCGTTTCTACTGACCCTTCGGCATTGAAAGCAGTTGCAAACAACAGTTTAAAAACTGGTACAAATCAAATGAACAGAAGTTGTTTGAAAGGGTAGAAAACATTGTTGGAAAAGGAGAAAATGCTGCTTACCAGCATTTTCTCCTTTTACCTCAATGTTTTCAAAAGGCTTCATTCCACTAGAGTCATTAAAACACAGGCTTGTAAACTTTGATAAAAGGTTACCATGTATCAGATGACCTCCAGAACATCCTCATTTGTATATGTATGTCATCAAACTGTGTTTGTTTGAGCTTTTACAACCTTTTGGACATAACATGAATATGTTTTTATTTTGGTATGGTGTTTAATGTCGTTTTCAACATTATTTCAGTTATTTCTTTGCAGCCAGAGCTTTTGATTTAAACTAGCAACCCCCTGGTCTCAAGTCCTGACTTTGCTACCAGGCGTGACTGACATAACAAGTGAGCTGTCATGGTAATGTTACAGAAAAACTTTTCTAAGGTCTTGTTCAACTATTTGAGGCATAATACAATTTTCTGATGTCATTTACAGCTTTCTTGGATCTTGTAGAATATTCCAAGGTATTTTACAACTTTCTGTGGTATTTTACAATTTTCTGAGGTCTTTTACAATTTTCTGAGACCTTGTATAATTTTCTGAGGTATTGTTTATCTTTCTGATGTCTTGTACAACTGTCTCAGGTCTTTTGTAGCTTTTTGAAGTCTTATTTGTCAACATAGATCTTGCTTCGGTGTTCAAATAAAATAATGGTTGAATTTAGACGGAATGGCATGAAGGCATACCAGTGCATTGATAAACAGAAATAAATTACTTGCAGCTACATTTTATTACATTTTGTTCTTATTAAGCAGTCTTGTGATAAATGACTCTTGTCAGAAAGAAATGTAAATTGACCTTTTTTTAAGATCTATACTTGGCAGAATTTTAGACTTGTCAGTATTGAAAGCATGATGCAGACATTACACAGAAATTGTCTTTGAGAAGGGTTACAACAAAACAATTTAAGAAAAGGATAAAATGCTGGTTTCCAGCATTTCCCCCTTTTCCCACAATGTTTCAAAAGCTGTCTTTCTCTGTTTCGTGAAAACATGGGATCATTCTGTAAAGGGGTAAGGGAGTCTCAATTATGGACCAATGATTGATGGCTCCATATGGTCAAACAACTTGGAATATCCTTTGTCTGTATCCTCACTGAAACCTTTGTTGTGGTTACCAGTACAGTATTTATATAAATTGTCTCAATTAGCATTTAAGCAATGACATCAATTGCCTCAATTTCATTTTTAAAGTTGTCTAATTCAAGAGGAAAAACGTCTGTCTGCAAGAGTAATGTTTTTTTCTTGTTTAACTCTTTACCAAACAAACCCTTATTAACCCAAGGGAGTTTCTTTAGCTTTTGAAAACATATGCATTTTCTCCTTTTCATAAAAAAGAAATCCATCATTTGAGGTACATATTATGTGTTGTCTGCAAATGCTTCCAGGACAAGTCTAAAATTTTGACTCAAGGTATAGATTGTCAGAAATACATATCGGCATGAGGGAAGTGGTTATACATTTGGCATGGAACAATTTGCCTGAGGGACATAAAATGTCATCTTATTCCAAGCCAATCATATTGGTTTCTGTATTCTCGCTAATTACTTGTCGTCTTTGTACAAAATGATCATGGTTTTACCAATACCATCGTCACTGACGTGAAACAGCAAAATGTACTGTCACAGGGCGGTATGGCGCCTCTAGCTGTCGAAGTTTGATGCTACCATAGGGAACCAATATTTCCTCCTATTTCCGACTGATCGTTACAGTAAATGATAGAAACTGATATATTTCTCGTGTGAGACTGAACCAGTCAACTGTTAATATTGGGAGTTTGTTATAACCTTGGCTTGTGTTTGTAATACTGACAAATGACATTTCCTCTTTCAAGAGTAAGAAAAACTAAACTTTTATTCACCCATGTAGAAAAAAAATATATAAACAAACATGGCTCAAATGATGGGATTTGTCTTTGAAGGATCTGAAAATTTAGAGAAAGATTAAAAAAAAATACTATTAGTATTATCTCCTTTTCCCGCCATGCTTTTTTGACCTGGAGTTTATAAAAACACAGGATAGTTATTTTTTTGCTGGCAAGTGGGGGGGGGGGGTTGCTGGTTTGAATCTCCAGCTCAGTAAAATGTTTATCCCTGGTCAAATGCTAGACTCACAGCAGCACTCAGGGCAACTGAACATGCTTAAATTTATGAACCAAATTGCACTTTCATCTAGGATCTATATGGTAATATATCAGACATTCAAGTCAAAATAACTTTTTAAGTTGCAATTTTTGGCTGATGTGACTCTCTCTTTTACAAGTGAAATCTAAACAGTGTATTCAATCCAGGAATATTTAATCATTCACTCAATTTTCATTCATTTACTTCCCGTTGTTCATGCTATGTATTGTTTGTGTTATTTGTCATTTTCAACATTATTTCAGTTATATTTCAGTTATATCACTGTGGCCAGTACACATATCCATGCTTTCCTGGAATTTCTTTTACCAGTACTTCACACAGTATTCTTCCTGAGGCACTGGCTGCTTTCCCATATTACCCTTGGCAAAACATTGATTTGCAGTGACAGAGAAATTAATCCTGTCCCAATGATGTATCATCCTCAGAAAGAAATTGATCAAGCTTCCAACCAGCGACCCTCTGGTGTCAATTTCTGTATGCTACTGACTCTGCTAGCGAGGCTCGGCTGTATATTTACCACAAGGATTCATTTTAGGCTAAATGGTTAAACACAAAGCCTATCTAATTACTGATGTTGGTCATGAGGGAGCTCTGTGTTTCTTACTTTACTTTCCCTTGAGAAATACATGGTTCTTTTCTTACACATCCATAAGTCATCTTGATTTATCTGTCCATTGATTAACCTTTTACCCCAAGCATTTTCTCCTTTTCTCACTATGATTTCTACACTTTCAAAGACAAATACAATCTCCATGGCCAGATTGATGTTTTTGTGTGCAAATGCTTTCAGTCTGGACAAGCCTATAATTCCATGGTCTGGTAAAGTGGTGAAAGATTCATGATAATTACATGTTAACTCTTTACCACACAATCCTGACTTTTAACGACACCAAGAAAGAAAGCTTTGGAAAACATTGTTGGAAAAAAAGAAAATGCTGGTAACCAGCATTTTCTTCTTTTCCCACAATGCTTTCTGGCCTTCTCCAAACAAATTTCAATGCTTGAACCACATTTATTTTGTGGTCTGCAAATGCTTTCCATTTCGACAAGTTGAAAATTATGTCCTTTGTAAAGAGTTAACTTTTTTCACCCATTTGACTTTAGATGAAGAGACTTTGAATATAAATATGAGCTTTTTACCAGACAACAACATTTCAGACTTGTCTGATTTGAATGCAGTAGCAGATAAAAAACAAAAAGTGGCTAAAATGTTGGAATATCTTAGAAATGGTTGAAAACATTGGTGGGAAAGGGAATTAATGCTGGTAAGCAACATTTCTCCTTTTCCCACAACATTTTCAATGATGTATACTTCATGATGGTGAAAACATGGGACTTTGCTGTGAAAGGTTAGACCTTAAAGTGCCAAATGAATATCCATTTCAGTCAAAAAATGGGACCAAAATGTTATGATTCCAAGGCAATTTTGGCTTGAACAATCACAAAACTACCCCATTATGATATGCCCCTGCCAGGTTGGGGTCCGTGTGGCTCGGTGGTGATGGTGTTGAGGTTCAAAACCTGGAGGACCTGTTGGATCCCAGCCTGAAGGACTTGGGGTTTTATGGGAGTGTCCTTTGGCAAGACAGTTCAGAGCCCTAGCCTAGTACTGCTGAAACCCAGGACGTAAATGAATGTGTGAGCTGTTGAAATGATATGACTGAAATAATGTTAATAGCAACATGGAACACCGTTCAATCAACAAATCAGTCAGTCAAGGAAGTAAGGATTGAACATGGAACACCTTGGTTATAAAGACACATAGACCATTGAGGACCCTACCATAGGAAAATACAATCCTTGATAAATTAAATATGGGTTACTATGAAATCATGTAAAAATGTTTTTGAACTAAAAATAAACCATAGGTTTTATAGATTCTTACACCTGAATGGAATCTTGTGTATTAAGGTTGTTCTTGAACAATGAACACTTGTTACACTTATGGGTTTCTCAGGTTTGTTATGCACATACTTCCTTTAGACCAATCAAAGGCCAAGTTCAAAGGTATACTGGCAAAAAATTCAACGGAACAGAAATGACACGGAAAACAGAGGAAAATGAAGTAAATGCCTGTGTTATCTACAGGTGTCTTCTGTGGGAGTGTTTAATGGTGGTAATTTGTTGGAAACAAGAGGGAGATGTTGGCCCTCCATCACTCGACTCGCTGGTGTTTAGTAAGTGAGCTGCAATCACGTAGGAATAATGACATTTATCCATTAGAAATCTATAAACAACGTAATACTGTAGAGAGAATAAGCTCAGCCCACTACAGTCATATTTTTCCAAAGGTGATGTCAATCAGTATGAAAGTAGTCTACCCAATGATCAATAATGCCAAAAAGGTTACAGTTTGGAACAACAGACAGAATCCAACACAATCAGTGTTATGTGAGATCAGTTATATCTAAATGATATAATGTGAAACATCGAGATAAATCACAGTGAAAATGAAATATTTTCTAAATAGTTTTATGAAGACCAAGGGAAATAAATGGTGCAAACTTCAAAGTACAATAAGAAAATGAATTATTTCCCTTTGACCATTAAAGTGCTTAAACAATATTGTCATATAATGATAGGAAAAATAGGAATTAGCCAACAGTATCCTTGTTTTTTAACCAATCAAAATTTAAGACAGTTTAAAGAGGTTCACACAAGAATCGTTTATGCCAAAGTGCAGAGAATTCAAACATGCTGTTTCTGGCAACAAAAATTTCATCCCCCACCCCCCACCCCCCACCCCCCAGTGCTTTTGCAATGGCAACCATGGTTCTCTATCAAATTTGATTCTTGAAAGAATTCTGAAGAAGATCCTGCCAGAATCATTTCTGTGAAGTTTTTGGTAGTTTTAGAGATGTTTGAAATAAAAATTACTGAATTCATAGCCACAGACAAGTGGACAGATAGACAGGGAACACTAGGCTATAACATAAGTTCAGGGGCCTTAGCCAGTGGAATTAAAAATGGGCCATTAACTCTATACCAAATGACAAAATTTTGGAGTTGTCCAAATTGAAAGCATTTGCAGACAAAAATATTTTTGTTGTTCAAATATTTGGATTTATCCATGAAAGGATCTACCTGCGAGGAATTCAAGAAACAGTTCTAGAATGGTTCTTGAATCTAGTTCTTGAATAGTTCATGAATATTAAATGGCCATTCTAGAACTGATGTTCAAGAACTAAAACAAGAACTTGCTGTAAGGAATTCAAGAAACAGTTCTAGAACAATTCTTGAATCTAGTTCTTGAATAGTTCATGAACATTAAATGACCATTCTAGAACTGGTGTTCAAGAACTAAATCTAGAACTTCCGGTGAGGAATTCAAGAAACAGTTCTAGAACAATTTTTTAATCTAGTTCTTGGAAAGTTCATGAACATTAAATGGCCATTCTAGAACAATGATGTTCAAGAACTTACTCTAGAAAAAATGTTCTTGAACACATTCTAAAACAAATTCTTGAACTTGTAATTCTAGAAGTATCATATAAGGTTCCTGAACAATTCTAGAACTGGGTTAAAGAACTGATCTAGAACAGCAATTTGGTGTTCAAAACTTAATCTATGGGATCCTTGTTACTCCTCCATATCTGGAGCTATGGACTTGGCATTTCAAGATTCAAGCTGCTGCAGTCTTTTTTTTCCTGGTGAGTTACTACAAAGAAAAGACAATCAAGACAATTAACACTACACAAACAATTTAGAATTGTTGTTTTCTGGATTATCATCTCTTTACCAAATGACAATACTATCATCACCCATACTAAAATACTTGCAGACATCAAATTAAATGTCACTCAAATGATTGGATTTGCCATTGAAAGATGAGCAAATGTGTGAAAACAAGAAATGCCAGCACCATTTTCTTTTTTTCTTTATTCAAAAGCTGTTTTCTGGATTGTAACAAAACATGTCACTGAGAAGTGACACATTGTGTCGATGTGGTAGTAACCCATAATTGTATGGTATATATCTTGATCTTTAATCAGATTTAAACAAAAATGTAAATCTAATGAAATTAAGGTCTAATCAAAATTATTGTATAGATCTACTAGATACCAACAAGATACGTCATTTTCGGTAAAATTGCCAAACGGGGTCAAAGATACGAAAAACTCTTGGATGAACTCGTTTTGGGACGAAGTAGCAACGGTCGGAGCAAAATAAAAAAAAAATAAAAACACAGGTCCACGATGATAATGGGAAGCATTGCGAGACTAGATCTATTTAAAGATTTTCTCAATGAACTGATGTTCTTCAGTCGAAATATCTGTTTTGTTGTTGGTTTCTGCAGAAGACATACACAGAAAAGTACACTAAAGTTCAAATGATTTTTACCTGACTTTCAAGCATCGTCCATATTTCTTCCCTATGATGTCATCATCCGGATCTGATGGCACTTTACAGAACTAGCCAATAAAAACGAACAAAAAGAAACTGACATCCAATCGCAAAAGGCCGAGAAGAGCTTTGCCGATTCCATAACTGCATCTAACAGATTTAAATTGAACAACAGTTGAGCATGTCATGTATTTGAAAATGCCACCTAGCGGAAGCTAATGTAGATCAACGGATCACCCGAGATTTTCCGCATGTTCCTCCGTATTCTGTACGCTTCTTTTTCAGAAAACCGCAAATTTGCGATTTTGTCAACCAGCAAGACGCTTGGAACAGATTTTGTCAACCAGCATGACACTTGGAACGGTTAGTAAACTAATACATCTAGATCTTTATCTGTTAATATGACGAAATTGATATGAATTAAGTTGATACATGGAAATAATTTATGTAGATATCTACTTTCGGTTTCATTCTCCAAACTTGTCCTCAAGTGGGGGCTCCCCTGTATAAGTCATACAGTTTCTGGTTTGCGTTGCACTTATTGAAGTTGTTATCAATAATGCTAATGTGATAATATCCAGAAAGAGAAAGATTTGCAATAATATCGTCGAGTGATGATATAACCCAAAAAATCAGGCCCAATAAAATTAGAACTTTACATATTTCTGGATGGCACTAGAAATCAGATAAATAGGTCTTATTTTTATTTCAGCAAAGTTTAATAAAGGACTTCTGAGTTAAAGTGATTGTCCATAATTTTCTTATTGATTGCTTAGGTGGACAAGGTTTTAACCTTGGCTTCCTTGAATGTAATCACTATTGGTCACTTCACATCTTTATTCCAATTTTAATAATAAGTCCAAAAACAACAGAAAAGTTACCACGCTTTAAATCTTTATTACAATATTGATAATAAGTCCAACTATGACGAAAAAGTTTACTATGAACTCAGTTTCCGTTTTGACTCATGATTTTTTCTGGTTGACTCTTGAAAAATTAGATTTGAGCCCTGAAGCTTTCGGGTCAGTGGGTCATGGTCTCCTGAATTTCAGAGGCTAGCTAAAGCCCTGCCCATTCACCAACTCGAATTATTCAGTTTTGGGCTTGACTTCTCTGTTATATATGAGGTTGCGGCAATGCCGAGATTGCTTGTAACTTAATTTTAGTAGCAAAATAAAAGTTGATAATGAGCCATTGTGTAAATCATCTGTAGCATATTATGCAATCCCACAAAAATCAAGCGGAAAATGAATTGGAAATTTTCAAAACATTGTAATAGAAAAAATTTCAAATTATCTGATTGACTTCAAAAATGTCAATGAGTCTGCAACATTTATATTACTGCCATTTCACATAAATAAGGGATAATATATACACATATATGATCCCTGCATAAATACACTAGACCTCATGGCTTCTAATGTTTTTGAAAGATTGCACATGTATGCATCTGAAATGTAAACGAGCATCTGAACCCAATTTTATGCAGGTTGAAGGATAGACAACTTGCTAATTTTTGCCATCACACACATTTGCAGCAAAACATACTCATCAAATTCTAGATTTCCAACTGCTCAAGAACTGGTGCAGTTCTAGAACCAGGGTTTGTGGAATTTAGTCAATTTTCTAGAATCATTTGTATTTTAGGTCAATTGTTCAAGAACTTTCAGATCAGTTCAAGAACTAGTGGTGTCCTAGAATTAATGTTCTGTCACTTTTGTGCTTTTAGAACCAGTGTTCAAGAACCATTTGACTTCTAAAACCTCAGTTCAGGAACTGTTTTATTAGTTCAAGAACAGGTCTTAAGGTTCATGAAAGGTTTTTGAATGTTCATGAACTTTCAGATCAGTTCAAGAACTGGTGGTGTTCTAGAATTAATATTCTTTCACTTGCCTGCTTTTTCTACAATTAATGTTCTTTCACTTTCCTGCTTTTAGAACCAATGTTCAAGAACCATTTGGGTTCTAGAACTTCAGTTCAGGAACTGTTTTATTAGTTCAGGTACAGTTCTTAAGGTTCATGAAAGGCTCTTGAATGTTCATAAACTCACCACTTGCAACATTTTTCGCAGGGGAGAAAACATTGTGAGAAAAGGAGAAAATGCTGGTTGCCAGCATTTTCTCCTTTGCATACAGTATTGTCAAAAGCCTTCTCCTTCAAGGTCATCAAAACTTGGGATTATACAATAAAGGGTTAATGTCTGGTGCACTGCATATCGTTTCTCTACACAGCCGTTATTTCAAGAGAATTTGTTAAATAGGACACAAAGACCATTTAAATTCAGCTAGTGCAATCTATCACTAGATGTGCATGCTGATGACATTCAAGTTTTGATGGAGACAGCAAGTCTAATCTTAAATATTGAAATTCACATACTGGTCTGCAAATGAGACAAAAAACCTGTATCTTTTCCTTCGATAGATTGCAAATATTAAAATGTATGGTTTCTGTCAATATAGCGAGGTCCTGGAGCTGCAAATTAAGTATTTACCGTGTTTCTACAACCCTGGAGAAGAAGGCAATTGAAAACAATGTGGGAAATGGACAAAATCTGGTATTAAACTAGTATTTTCTCCTTTGCCAACAATTTTGTTCTATTCATTTAAAGTAAAACTTGATTTGATTACTGCCACATTTAATTTGTTGTTTGCAAATGCTTTTAATTTGGGCAAGTGTAACATTTTGTAGTTTGGAAAAGAGTGCAGCCAATACAAAGAGCACTGAATTCGGCTTTGGTTGCTTCTGCAGACAGTGTAGGTCAAGATAAGACTGATCTTAATCCACAGTGTCTGCAAAAGTTATTAAAGTTCTGCTCCATGGCACTCCAGGGGTTAAAAAAGAGAAGATGGGAATAAAATGTTAATATATCGGAGAAAATAATGCTAATACCCATGCAGGTCACTTGTGCTATGAGGTCAGACCACAATATTCTATAAGATCCAGGTGAACTATATTTCAAATAAATGGGGAAAAAATGTCCACATTTGAGTCTGATTGGTTTGCACTTAACCTATTTAGCCTTACAAAGCAATTCACTCACTGTAACCCTTAGAATATAAAACTTAAAAACATGGTATGAAGAGGGGAAAGGGCTAGTAACCAGGAATTTCTTCTGTACCAATCATGCTTTCAGCCCACTTGAAGACAAATGCTATCATAAATTCAGCCAGATTTAGTTTGTCATCTGCAAATGCTTTCAATATGGGGAAGTCTAAAATTTGTTGTTTGGTAAAGAATTAAAGCTGAATTGTGGCAGTGTTTGTGCTAGCTCATAAATTTTTGGGGGCCTTCTGTGACTTGCTGTTTGAAATTTTGGGGGTAATGCAGGAAAGTTATGCGTCATGTTCTATAACCTTTTATTTTATTTATTCATTCTTTTGTCATGTGTTGTTTGCCTTTACCAATTTGTAGATGTCGCATAATGCTAAAAGTTTTAAATGACAGTGTAGTATTGAAGGTAAAAGTTGAAAACAATGACCTTGTAGAAACTGTCGTCTGTCAACCCAATTACTCCAGCTAAACTGGTACCTGTTGTTTCTCCCATAACCGTCCGATAGACAACGGGCAACACCTGATTTATGGAGGGCAGCTATTGGTTTCCATATATACAAAATCCACTAATCAGACAGCCCGTAACAGAATGCCTAAAATAGTGTTTTAAAATAACCGAAAAATATTCTAAAGACTTTTATGACAGACAATATTTTTTCTGACCGTGATCAGTTGATCAAATCGCTAAGAAATTTATTCTTTATCGATAAGGTCTAACTCTTTGCATAAATGACATCATAATTTGAATTTCCAAGTAATCTCAAAGTGGGCAGAAACTCGACTTGTAAGCATTGGGTGTTAATTGTTGTTGATATGGAGATCTATAGCAGGCTGCCAGTTTATACTCCAGCAAGTCGGTGACCATATCCAAGCAGGCTCTAAAACACGGACAAAAAGTTTAACCCTTTCCCAAACAAGCCCTGGTTTTCACGTGTCTGCAGTACAAGTCTTTTGAAAACACTGTGGGAAAAGGAGAAATTGCTCGTAACGAGCAATTTCTCCTTTTCCCACAGTGTTTTCTACCCTTTTTGAGAACTTTCTGCCATTTTCATCAAATTTAAAATTGTCGTCTGCAAACTCTTTCAATTTGGACCAGTCCAAAATTTGTCGTTTGGGAAAGGGTTAAGTACTGATTCCTTACAGTAATACAGGTGAGACGACAGCAATGTTACACAAATTCATGTTGCGTTTTAGACTGATCCAGTGTAAAACGGAAACAAATAATTCATTGTTAAAGCGGGTTTGATATGATTCTGCAGTTATAAACTTGACGATTTTGTAAGATATATTAATTGAAACAATCCTTTATGTTCCTTTTTAATTCTGATTTATGTTGTGTCAAGGAAGATGTGATGTATTATTTTTGTTGCGCCAGGCTTTCATTTTGTGTGTCAAAAATGCGGACTTTCTGAAACGCTGATTGTGGCCCTTTTTTCATTATTGCTGAGCCTTTAACTCTTTACCAGATGACAAAATTTTATACCAGCCCAAATTCAAAGCATTTACAGATGATAAATTAAATGTGGCTCAAATGATTGGATTTGTTTCTGAAAGGTTAGAAAACATTTTGGGATGGGAGAAAATGCTACTTACCAGCATTTTCTCCTTTTCCCATGGCCCGTCCGGGTAGCTCAGTGGTTAGCGAAATCTGACTCGTCACCTGGTGGTTGCGAGTTTGATACCTGGCAAAACTTTCTTTCCGATGATTTTTCGCCTTTCATCTCTGATGCACACATGTGAGAAAAGTAGTCGGTGAATTGGAGAGAAATTTGTGTTGGTACTGGTGTGAGAAAGCCTGGCTAGAAACACATGCGTAGGTACACTGACCGCTGTGATGTGACCTTAGATGTTAAAATGGCGTTAAACTTCAATTCAATCAATCAATCAATCAATCCTTTTCCCATGATGTTTTCAAAAGTCTAATTTCCCAGAGTTAAAACTCATCTTTGTGTGATAAATATTTAGAATTAATTTTGACTATAATGAGCTAAATATCTTGTTTGAAAACAACTTTGAAAACTTTCTTGTAAAATAGGGAAAATTAGCTTAAATTGTGATTTGATATACAAATAAAAATTAAAATATTGTGGCTAAATGGGACAATTCTCGTAACAATTCTCCTTCTGTCAAAATGTTTTAAAATTAATTTTCTGAAAGGCAAATAGTCGTCTATTGGTTGAAATATGTTAACCCTTTACCTCACAATCCTGACTTTTAACGACCCTGTGAAAGACGCCTTTTGAAAACACTGTGGGAAAAGGAGAAAATGCTGGTTACCAGCATTTTCTCCTTTTCCCGCAATGTTTTCTACCCTTCCCAAAACAAATTCCAACTTTTATTTTGCCGTCTGCAAATGCTCTCAATTTGGACCTGAGTCTAAAATTTTGTCATTTGGTAAAGAGTTAAAGGTAACTGATTTTTGTGTCAGTTTTTGGGATTTTTATAACTGTTTCAATACCAACATGCATAAATTTCAAAAACTCTCATCATCTTCAAGATGACAGATACAGTGTTTGTATGGAAGTTCTTTTGGAACTATCACATGGCATCATACACAGAAAGTAAAAGAAACAACTCCTTTGAAAAACGTCTAAGATGGAACTGGAATTTTATTTATTTATAGAATTTTGCAAAGGAAATTGATCAGAGGACATTAATAAGTTGTCAGTAAGTGGCCATAAATATTTCATCAAATTCCGAATTCCCATTGATTTATATGTATTTTTCAATGTGCAAGGAAATAAATTATGCTCTTCTGGTCAAGTGATTATAACGAAAACTATACTGATAGAAAGCCATGATACAGGAGCTGTTTACATTAATATGCTATTAGTGTTCGTCGCCTGACATCAGTTGCAGCTCTCTAAAACATAGTGGTGTTATTTTACTGCTAAATTTCGGTGGCGTTGCCATTGACATCAATGTAAAAAATGTTTTCCAAAAATTTTGATAACTTTCTAAATAGCTGTATTTACATAATATTGAATGGTATCAAGTATAAAAATATATATTTCAGTGCCAAATTTATTTTTGCTTTATTTTCATATAAGTTTCATAACTATAGCTTCAGTTTTGAACCCACAATAAATCTGGGAGTAAAGTTGGAAATACATGTAAATCAATGGGGATTCGGACTTTGAAGAAATATTTATGGCCACTAATCATAAATGAAGTCAAATTGTTCCAATTTATAACATTGCATAAAGGATACCTCACAATGCCTGACTTAAAGTAAAATGAAATAATCTATTTAGTAGGAAGGGTTCACTTCATTATATTGTACTTTTCTAGCTCTCCTATTACTTGTTAAGTAAAGTCATCACTCTTTATTTGTCAAATTAAGTGATAGAAGTCACAAGAAGACACTGCTCAGTTAACAGTTTTCTAACACATAAGGTAAAGACAAAGCAATAACTGTTGTCTACTTGTGTCAGGTTTGACATTTTGTACTTCTTAACTCTATACCAAATGGCAAAATTTTAGGCCAGTCCAAATTGAAAGCTTTTGCAGACTACAAAGTAAATGTGACTCAAAAAATGAAATTTGTTTGGGATGAGTAGAAAACATTGTGGGAAAAGGAGAAAATGCTGGTTACCAGCATTTTCTCCTTTTCCCACAATGTTTTTAAGAGGCTCCTTTCTCAGGGTCGTTAAAAGTCGGGATTGTGTGGTAAAGGGTTAATCCTTTTACAGTCGGACAGCCCTATGTTTTGCACGACTGTGAAAAAGAAGCTTTTTGAATATATGGCAGAGAAAGGAGCATGATCTCCTTTCAGCTGTCTCTATCCTTTCATAGGTAATTCTCATCAATTGAGATATATATACCTGTTTCCTTTTCAGATGCTTTCAACATAAACAAGTGTAATCTTTTTTCCTTGGGTGAAGAGTTTACTATTTCTGCCCTAATCTTGAAAATGAAAAATAGAACCAACTCAAATGAAATGAGTGGATTAGATTATTGAATTAGCAACTTCTGTCATGAATTTTTAATAAGTGATTACCCAAAACTGAGAAAACGAACTTTGGTAGATCAGAAAGCAAGATTTTTCAAGGTCTGAACAACAAACATTCTGAAATTTAAAGCTGCATAATTACATTCCTGACATAATTCTGTTCATAATTATTGGCAAAAAAAAAAAGATCATTAAGAACCCCCCCAAAAAATGGATGCAAGAATGACAATTACAGTGGACACTATTAATTTTGTTGTTCTTGACAGTTACAGTGGAAACTATTTTGTAGTTCTTGACAGTAAAAATATTGGGGCACAAGAAACTATTTCAAGATTTCAGGATTAATTTTATAGACTACAAAATAAAGTCTCCGCCATGGTTTTTTATTGTCATACTTTTCACTTAATACATTAGTAGACAGCTTTAAGTCCAGCTTTCAAGGTATAAGAGGATTTTAAATCAAGTGGGCATTTTAGTGTACAAAGTCCATCATTGAGAAATGATGTTGTGATGCCTCTAATGCCAGTCTCCAATCACCACAAATGAGGTCATGTAATCAAAACCCCTTGACATGAAGTTTATTAACTTTTTCTAGTGCAACAAAACTTTAGACTTATCCAAACTATTTTAAGCATTTTCCAAAGCATTTTGAGACAATTAATTAGATATTGCTAAGATCAATGAATCAATGGGTAAAAAAGATGGTGGAAAAAGGAGAAAATGCTAGTTGCATGACCACATTTGTGGTGATCAGAGACTGGTATCGGAGCCATCATAACACAACTTCTCAGTGACAGACCTTAAAATAAGAAATGCTGGCAATTAGCATTTTCTCCATTTCCCACAGTGTTTCATACCCTTTCAAAGGCATATATTGTCATACGAACATCATATGAATACTGTAGCAGTCTCATGGACATGTCTAAAATTCTATTGTTTGGTAAGGAGTTAATAAATGACAGTTTTAGACTCAACCAAGTTGAAAATATTTGCAGACATCAAATTCAGTGTAGCTGGAGCTCTCTTTTTGAAATGGTTGAAGTCATTGGTTGGGAAAAGGAGACAACGCTGTTTACCAGATTTTTTCTCCCTTTCTCATAATAATTGCAAAGGCTTTCTTTCTGAGATTCTTTAAAACATAGGATTATGTGGTAGAGGGTTAATTTAGGCTCAGCTACATTGAGAGATTTTCTGACTTAACTCTATACGACACAATCCTGAGTTTAAACGACACCTAGAAAGAAAACTTACACAAATATTGTAGGAAAGGAGTTTTTTTCTTTTTCCCACAATGTTTGCTACCCATCCAAAAGCAAATCACATGATTTGGATAAAATTAAATATGCTGTCTGCAAATACTTTCAATTTGGACAAGTCTAAAAGTTTGCTATTAGGTAAAGAATTAAGGCAGATACAGTCTCCATCTCCACAAATGAGGTGATGTAATCAATAGGTATCTCCTTAATGATCTAGCTCTGTCTGCCTTTCACACTGGTTAGGCTTCTGTAAGCTCCTTTCATGACTTTCTAATCTCCTAACTCTTTACCTGATGACAGAATTTTAGAGTTGTCCAAACTGCAAGCATTTGCAGACAAAAAATAAATTTTGGTACAGATGACAGTATTTGTCTTTGGTTGGGTATAAAAACAGTGCAGAAGAAGGAGAAAATGCCGGTAACCAGCATTTTCTGCTTTTCCCACAATATTTTCATGAGCCTTATAACTAGGAGTTGTTATAACTTGGGATTGTGTGGTAAAAGATTAACACTTGAATTTGGACATCAGGATTGTTTGGTAAAAGATTAACACTTGTATTTGGACATCTGAGCAAAAAATGGGTCTGGATGAGTAACATTTCCAGAGCACTTGTCGAACAGGACGAGTAGCTTTTTTTATGGGTAGATCAAGCAAAACTATTGAAGGAGAATTACTGGAAATATTGGTGAAATGTCGAGACCGATATCCATACAAAACGACAAAATGCTTATCATTTTGTCCGCAGCAGTGATAAAACGAAGACGGAAATGACTTTTACACAGTGCATGCATGATGTCCATAATGTATGTAACACACAATTTTCAAGTCAGAGACAAGATTTCCATCGTGCTATAAAGGGAATAAGAATATCTTAACTTTCCCACACAGTAAAACTATTGTAAAAGAGTTCTAAAATACAGTTGAATATTACGTATCAATATAAGGATCCACCTTGGTTTTGTTTTTCTGTTGCATTATATGTAACAAATACAATTTTGAAATAGATTATTCATTGACGAGGAAATGCCCCGAGGAAAATCAAAACAAACAGACCCATTGCGTATCAAAATCATTTATACAACTAGGTTGTCTGCTAAAGGCCAGATCATCAAGTATTTTATTCCGTAATATTTGTGTTTATTTGCTAACTTGACTGAAAAGAAGGATTAGTGATACTAGAAGAAAGATGAGTAACTTTCCTAATTCACTTGCCCTGCAGGAATGGGTTCTATAAAATGTTTTGACCTGTATTCTGTGACACAAATTCATTTACCTAGGCTGTGATAATGAGAGGTATCTTTGGGACTGTTTGTGTGACACAAATACATTTTAGCAAAGTTTTGATAATAATAAGTATAACATTGGCCTTTTTTGTGACACAGAGGTGCATGTACAGAGGTTTTCCACAGATTAATAAAGAGCGTTTTTCAGGCTGTGTCTGTGATACATTTTGTCTTAACCCTTAGAGTGCTGAATAAACCTATCAGACATTTTCATCCTAGAAATAGGACCCAAATAATTGCAGTTTCCTAGTTGCTTTTGTCCACAGTGTTTTCAGCAAAGCGGACAGTGTAAATCAAAGATCAGGCTTCACGTTTTGTGCAGCCTGATCTTGATCTACACTTGCCGCAAAGGCAACTGTAGTCGAGAAAGGCGCTTTAAGGGTTAATAATAAAAGTTGTACACTGGACAGTGACACTCTGATACTGATTATAACCTTTGCAGTGATGATAAGAGAAGTAACTGTCATAGTGTGTCATACATGGTTTAGTTAAGGCAGTTATCATGTCACATAATGGCAAGATTACAGAAAAGAATAAGGAGAGAGGACATCAAGCAAGAAAACTTAAAAAATTAGAGCAAGGTCATTCCTTCACAGGCAATAAAAATCTCTAATCTGGGTAATCTTTGCATTAGTATGGTTCACCCTCTTAGAAGCAATGTTATGAATATTTCATGACTGTCTGCAATAAAGAGGCTATTTTCTGTGGCTGTTGTAAAATTCCTGAGCAGTTGGTGGAACCTCTAACCCTTCACCATGTAGTTCAAGGTTTTAATGATCCTGAGGAGAAAGCCCTCTGAAAACATTCTCAGAAAAGGAGAAAACTTTCAATGGTTTTTCTACGTTTTATGAGTAGGTGTGGACTGTGTCTTTCATTATTCACTTTAGCAGATTCAAGGTCAAGGTCATACTTGAGAGTTGTAAATTAAGTTCTACTTGTTCATAAATAGGAAATATTCCTATACTTGTGTGAATTTGAAAACAGTAGGATTTGGAATGCGAGAAGTGTGCATTGAGTGATCGGTTACTTTATTCAGGAGTGCAGTTTAATATAAGCTTTTTACTATTTTGCCGGTCTTGGGATTCACGTGTTGCCCCTGGGCAACCTTTTAGTAGTCATGAGCTTAAAGGTGAGAAATACCAGGGTATGTGCTTAACTCAGACATGAGCTTCTCACTTTCATAGATTGATTGATTGTATGGTGTTTAACGCCGTCTTCAACATTATTTCAGTTATATCGCGGCGGCCAGTGCACCTATCCATGCTTTCCTGGAGTTTATCTTACCAGTACTACGTGCAATATTCTTTCCAAGCCATAGGCTGCTTTCCCACATAGCCATCATCAAAACAATGGTCAGTGGTGAGAGAGGAATGAATCCTGTCGCAATGACTATCATCAATCCTCGGAAAGAAATTGGTGGAGCCGGGGATGGAACCAGCGACCTCCTGTTCTCAAGTCCTGTACGCTACCGACTGAGCTACCAGGGCTCGACTTCTCACTATCAGTATAGCACTTTGTATAAACTATTTATTTTACTTTGATTGAGAAACAAGTTCAGCTTAATACTTATCTCCCTCGAATCTGCTTCCTGGAAAGTACAACAGTATTTGCATGGAATGCGTAGGCCAACGAAAAGTCCCAAAGTTGGTACCCGTTCACGGGAATTGAAACTGTGACATTATGGGTGCAAGGCTGACACTCTACCTCACAACCACAGACACCATGGTGTAGGACTCACTGATATTGCCACAATGAGTATTTCATGGTTGCAGTTGTTTCAAATGCTTTAAATTATAAATCATGTCTATCACTTGGACTGCTAAATACATGATAGGAAAACAGACCCTTTCAGGCTGAAAGGAAAGACCAAAATATTACATCACAAAGTCAAGGCTGATTTTTAAATAGGCTAAATAATCTCATAAAATATCAGCTTAGATTCAAGATCAGACAGCATATTCTGCACTGTCTTATCTGTATTTATGCTGCCTGCAAAAAAATTACATGCTGTGCAGTCTGATCTTGATCTATGGTGTCTGCAAAATCTACTTACCGTATTTCACCTAATAGTAGCGCCCCTACTATATTTCTTACTCTGAAGGCCTCTGGACAACCCACACCTACATTGACCTTACCTTAAAATTGAGGACTGGAGTGACAAACTTCCAAATGCAAGATTACTTCACTAAAACTTGCCAAACACGGACTGACGAAAATCACCAATGACCGTTAGTTTAACCCTTTACCACACAATCCTGAGTCTTAATGACCCTGAAGAAGAAACCTTTTGAAAACATTGTGGGAAAGGGAGAAAATGCTGGTAACCAGCATTTTCTCCTTTTCCCACAATAATTTCCTCCATATCAAAGACAGAAATCATCATTTGAGCCACAATTATTTTGTCGTCTGCAAATGGTTTCAATTTGGTCAAGTCAAAAACTTTGTTGTTTGGTAAAGAGTTAAATAAGTATCCTTACTGACAGGCATCAACATAGTCCTAATTACTTCACAAATCCATGTCATGAACACCTAACTGTCCGAGTAAACATACACTCCAGTAACAATATAAACTTTCAGTAACACAAAATTTGTCAACTAACTTGGAAAAAACTTTAAGAAAGTGAAGTATCGAATACCAGTGACCCAATTACTTACCGTGAATGCTGTTTAATGTCCAGATAAATCATGATGGGCGGTAAAATCGATAGTCTACATTACTGCATTACAACGAGTCTTTCAAAATGGAAATCGCTTTACACTCAGCACTAACACCCACATCAACGTACCGTACTTATTCTAAGTGACAGCGCTTAAATTTCGGGAAATTGGCTATGAAATAAGAGTGCCCAGTGGGTGCTTTGCATGGCGCCCCACGCATTAGTTAGGTGAAATAGGGTATTAGTCATCATTGGTACTGAAAGTGTAAAAGCGCCTCTCACAACTTTAGTTGCCTCTGCGGCCAGTGTTGATTAAGATTGGACTGCACAGAATATGAAGTCTGGTCTTTGATATACACGTCTGTTTTACTAGGATATTCTGGACAAAAGCAACCTTGTAATTACAATTATTTCAGACTAATTAGACTAAATTACAGATTGAAAATATCCATCAGGTTTATTTGGCACTCAGTAGGTTGATAAAATTAACTTTTCAATCAGGATAAACAACCCAGTTATTTCAATTTTGAAGTGTTTTTTTTTTCCCCAGAAAATGTTGCATCCCAAGAAAATGTTGCAAAGTAGCACACAGCATAAATCCCAGACTACACAGCACTTTCTTTGCTGTCTGATCTTTGATCAACACTGTCTGAAAGCAACAAAAAATGTTCTGTGCACTCCAACAGTTATACTCAAATTCATTGTTCTCATTTTCTTTTCCTTGAGGAAAGTTGCTGTCATGTGTTTTCCTGAAATGGCCATTTTCAGCACAGTAAGATAATTATCTTGACTGTATTTCCCTTGCAAATGATGTAAAAAACTTACTTTTTAAACCCAGAGATAATCATAGCAATTTTAATCCAATCTTTGTTGAATTATCTTGGCATGCGTTGCTTGTGTTAATATATGCATCTTCTCACGCTAGCTTTGTTATTCAGAAGGTTGCTGGTGACAAATTCGTAATGCTTTAGCTGAAAGTGTAAATCAGGATTGGACTCCATCAAGCAAGCAGTCTGATCTTGGATCTACTCTGTCCACTTTGTTGGGACTTTTGTGTCAGAAAGCAATGTTAGGAAATGTTTATGATTATATTTACTATTTATAAAGACTTAACATATCCTTTTCACTGATATGGTGCTTTAAGATCTTACACTTCAACTCTTTACCAAATGGCAAATTTTAAGACTTGTCCAAATTAAAAGCATTTGCAGATGACAAAATAAATGTGACTCAAAAATTGAAAATTGTTTTAGGAAGGGTTGAAAACATAGTGGGAAAAGGAGAAAATGCTTGTTACCAGCATTTTCTCCTTTTCCCGCGATGTTTTCAAAAGGCTTCTTTCTCAGGGTCGTTGAAAGTCGGGATTGTGTGGTAAAGGGTTAGACCGGCCCTCCACTAGGACCCCGAAAGGTTCCCGATCGTAAAAAAGACAGGAACTGGATGCTTTGGCACATCTTCGCAATGATCGGGAACCGTTCTTGGTGTTTCTTAAACCCATCTGGAAACATTCTTAGTGTGTCGGGGCCTATTCGGGATCAAAAAAGCTTCGAGATCCAAATTTTAAAAGTTTTAAAATTTGGACGCCGATCGTTGAGTTCGGGGAAATGTCGGGAGCATCGGCATCCCTTCGGGGAACCTTCAGCGATCATTCCAGACGTTCTGAAACACATTGCGCATAATCTGGCAGCATCCGGCGAGGTTTCTTATTCTAACAGTCTCCTGTTGCCATGTATCTCAATGTCAGTGCAAGCTTAAGACCAGCTGGAATGGCGTTGCGGAATCTAGTGTCCCTTTTCTGGATGCGAGGCGCAAGACGCTGAAGTATGTCGTCAAACATTGTCGGGGTGATTCTCAAGTACCCCTTAAATGATGAAACATCCTCGTCCCGTAATTCCTGCATCAGTGTGTTATATTGGCCATATTGCAACCTTCTATCATCAGAAAGCAAAGGTCGGACCCACCATCGACATCGTCGTCTTCGCCTCCTATGTAAATGTACGGCCAAAGCAAGCATTGCGGCCTGGTCGGCTTGAACTTGGTACTGTAGAGCCAAAGCAAATTCTAT
This sequence comes from Tridacna gigas, assembly GCA_945859785.2. Taxonomy (NCBI): domain Eukaryota; kingdom Metazoa; phylum Mollusca; class Bivalvia; order Cardiida; family Cardiidae; genus Tridacna; species Tridacna gigas. The sequence continues at coordinate 14,926,288 of OX244043.2, forward strand.
GTCTCTCGCAGCCATGATTTACGTGAACTGAAACTGAACCTTCAAATAACTCGCCTATATATACCTTGGCACTCACATCGCCAGCATGTCGGCGTTGATTCTTAAACGCTTCTGTATGTTCTGCAAGTGAACTGCAGCCATTCTGCGTGATCGGGAAACACTCGGTCAACAATCCTGGACCGATTGGCATTTTTCAGTACTGGATCTGCATACTTCGGTAAGATTTCGGCAACCTTCCGCATACTGTTCCGCGTATCACTGCCGAACGAGCCCCGTTTGCCAAGCTCCGCCCATTTTCATCCCGAAAGCTCCCCGAAGTTAGCCATTTTTCATCTGCAACCCTTCGACAAGCAATCGGGGTTGTAGTGGAGGGCAGGCCTTAACTAAAAATTGAGTCAGTGTTGTAATGAGCTGAATATGAAGCCTTGTGAAAACGGGGATACGGCATTTTCTTCTTTTTCCACAATGCTTTTTAACCTTTCAAAGGTAAATCCCAATATTTGAGCAGCATCTGATATTTTATTTCCATAATAAGCCTTCAAAATGGACCAGTCAAAAATCTTGATGTTTGGTCAAGAGTCATTGGCTCTCAACAGGATGTAGAAGACATGGTCAGACAGATCTTATCTAAAAAGAGTAGCGCAAGATCAAACTGCCCCAAAAGTGCAGTCTGATCTTGGACATATACTGTAATTTTGCTGTAAAGGTACTGAGCAGTAATGTCATAAATGACATAAAAGTTTCAATAGAAGACTATAACTGTGCTCATGAGATGGTATTTTTCATGAATGTTTGATTGGCTGGCACCATTTGTTCAAGATCAAATTGCACCAAAAGTGCAGCCAGATCTTGATCAGCATTAAGCTCAGTGAGCCCTAATGTCTTAATTTATCTGAAATTTTAAGACAGTTATTTAAATGTGGTCATGATAATGGCATATTTTCATAACCAGTATTTGTTTGGCTGTTCAACTTGACCCTTGTCAAGACAGTTCAATCTGCATCTAGATTAGCATCAGTTTAACATTGGTTGTGCGTGGTGACATTCCAGTAAATAATCATATGTTTTAATGGACCTGTGGATGGAGGTTTTTGAAAATGCTGGTTACCAGCATTTTCACATTTTTCCACAATGTTATCTTAGAGACCAGACTCACAGTTTGAAGCACGTAATGTTGTCTGCAAATGTTTTGATTTTGGTAAAGCCTAAGAATATGTCATCTGGTAAATGGTTTATCCTTTACCACACAGTCTGGAGTTTTAACAACATTTAGGAAAAGTTCTTTTGAAAACATTGCTGGTAACCAGCATATTCTCCTTTTTCACCAATGTTTTCTGCCTCTTCATCCCTTGACAGGAGGCACATTTTACTTGTAGGTTACAGATCCTTTCAGTTTGGACAAGTCTTAAAATTTTGTCGTCTAGTGAAGGATTCAAAGCTTGTACAAGCATGGTATCATTTGGCAAAAGGTTCTACATGTTATAAAAGGCAGAGCTAAGAAGAAAATATTTCAATTACTTGTATATCCAAGGCCATTGATTGAATATAAACAGCCCAAGGAAGGAAATAGGATATCATTGTGGAACAAAATGCCTGGGAACTGATCATTTTTGCATTATGGTGGGCAGTTTGGCGTGAATTTTCATTGATCGGGTTGCCTAACCCTGTTACCCATTACATGACAGACAGATTTTGCACATACCAAAAACTGAAACAAGTAATGCAATGAAAGAACATTTGAAAAAAAGAAGGAAAAATTTACACTGTTAGTTGAAGTGCTGATGATATGGCTGTAGATTATTGTAATTCTAGATAACAGGCACTTGTCTGCATCTCCAGTTTAACTCTTTACCAAACAATCCCAAGTTTTAATGATCTTGAAGAAAAAGCCATTTGAAAACATTGTGCGAAAAGGAGAAAATGCTGGTAACCAGCATTTTCTCCTTTTCCCACAATGTTTTCTACCCTTCCCACAACAAATTTCAATTTTTCAATCAAATTTATTTTGTCGTCTGCAAAGGCTTTCAATTTGGACTAGTGTAAAATGTTGTCATTCGGTAAAGAGCTAAACCCTTGGGGTGCCAAATCGAATGGGACATACTCAATGAGTACTAAAGATGTAGATACTGCAATGCCAAAGCTGTGTTTACAGGAATACCTGCCGTAGATTAGCTGATGGTGTAGATCAAAGATCAAAGACTACAGTCATGTTCTGTGTGGTCTACACTGTCCTCAAAAGCCATTAAATCCAGGTTTAATACCACAGGGGTTGTTAACATGGACTAGCATGCAGGCCATAGAGCTCCAGATAGAGGGAGTGATTTTGATTTCAAAATTGAAAATATTAATCACTCGCCACTAAACTCTATGTTATGGGTACTCATTAGAATCGTCTCATCAAGACGATTCTAATGAGTGCCCACAACATAGGTTTTGAAAGAGAAATAATGGATTTAGAATACTGTTACTCCCTCTTATCTGGAGGTCTGCTGAGGCCAAAAAAGATCTCGACTAATATTCCGCAATTTATACACTTGCAACGATGTTTCCTTGACATGATTCGGCATACATTAAAGCTTTGATGGGCTATGCTATCCTATCTGAATGGTTGATTTGCTTTTGATGCACAGTATCAAAAATTACCCCATGATTTGCAGAAAGTTATAAGACATCTGCCTACTTAAATTCCAAGAGCATGGATTTAAACCAACAGCGATTTTCAGTCTAGAAATGAGACCCATGTTATAGTAATATTTAGGTTGCATATATCAAATAAGTCTCGGTAGAAACAGACGTTGAAGATCAAAGATCAGACTGCATGTTTTGTGCAGTCAGATGTTGATCTTCACTGGCAACAAGGGCAACTATAGTCATAAAATTCCATTCATGGGTTGAATTTTAACCAGACAACGAACCATTATAATTATAGACTTGTCAAAGTAGATAGAATTTGCAGATGATGCAATAAATGTGGCTGGGATGATTAGTATTTGAAAGGGTAGAAAACATTGGATGAACAGAAGAAAATTATAGGTAACAGCATTTTCCCAGAATGTGTTTTTGAAAGCCTGAGACTGTAGTTGGCCTTGTTAACTCTACCACATGAGAAAATTTTAAGACTTGTCCAAATTGAAAGCATTTGCAGATGACAACTCAAATGAGGCACATATAAGAGAAATTGCCTTTGATAGTGTAAAAAAAAACATTGTGGAAAAGGAGAAAATGCTGGCTACCAGCATTTTCTCCTTCTCCCACACTGTTTTCAAAAGTCCTCTTTCTCAAGGTTATCAAAAGTCAGGATTGTGGGGTAAACATGTAATTTTTAGGTAAAGAGTTAACTCTTTACCACACAATCCTGACCTTTAACGACCCTGTGAAAGAAGCCTTTTGAAAACTTTGTGGGAAAAGGAGAAAATGCTGGTAACCAGCATTTTCTCCTTTTCCCCCTATGTTTTCTACCCGGTCAAAAACAAATTCTATCATTTGAGCCAAATTTAAATTGTCGTCTGCAAATCCTTTCAATTTGGACCTGTCTAAAATTTTGTCGTTTGGTAAACAGTTAAAGGACTAGTTGATGGTGAACACTACATGGAGTACAATCCTTTAGTTAATTTGTTTACAACAGCTATGGAAAAACTTTCTCAACTCAAAGAATTAATAATTTGCACCATACTCTGGCAAAAGGGGGCTTAATGCATCTGCGAAAGTATCGACCCAGGCCAGCCTGTGCAGTCTGCACAGGCTGCATGACCTTAGCCGAAACTTTTCGCTATTGTTCAATTTTCAATGCACCATTCTGTAACCTTATGATACAGTTGGTTGTTTGACAAAATGGATTCAATAGATCCCTAAATCATGTTATGACTTGCTGGGTATAATGTATTACAGAGATGCACTAAGCCCCCTTTTGCCAGAGCATGGCTCATTTGTTTTCGGTAATACAGGGAGAAGAAATAGATCACTATTCACGCCAAACTGACAACTGTCTAAAATCTATTACTTACTGCCAACTTTAGTCCTGGCCTGTTTGATGTTATATCTAACAAGAAGTAATGTTTCCTGACCCCCTAATTTAGTTAGATCTGCTTGTTAGCTTGATCTGCTTGTTTGTTGTCCATACTTCGTTCCAAGCAGCCATCTGATATCAGAGTTGGTCTGTACTTATTTCAAAGGACATATCTTGCATTAAAATTTTACCAAACAAATTCCCGGGTTTTAATGACCCTGGGAAAGAGGCCTTTTGAAACATTGTGGGAAAAGGAGAAAATGCTGGTAACCAGCATTTTCTCCTTTTCGCACAATGTCTTCTATGCTATCAAAGACAAATTAAAACATTAACTGGTAACCACATTTTCTCCTTTTCCCACAATGTTTTCTATGCAATCAAAGACAAATTAAAACATTTGAGTAATATTTAAGTTGTCGTCTGCAAATGCTTTCAGTTTGGCTGAGTCCAAAGTTTTATTGCAGTGGTCTTGCATAAAAAAGTATAACTGCAGAGTTAATTCCAAAGACTAAACAGTACTGAACCAGTTTTTTAACACAGAAATATTGCTTCATAGTAAGTGAACAAACAGCATTGCAAGTTTGTTCTAAGGCTCAATATTTGAAGCAGTAATTATGGCTTCGAGATTAGTTCAAAGTACTAATTCTTGACCAAGAAGCATTGCTTCAAGGCAAACTTAAGGTCAAAGAACTAATTCTTGACCAAAAGCAGTGCTCCATGGTAGGGTCAAAGGAATAAATTTGTGACCCTTTAGGATTGCTTCATAGAAAGGTCAAAGGACTTACTCTTGACACAATTTTAGGCAATGCTTCATAGTAAGGTCAAAAGACTTAATTCTTGACCCAGAAGAACTGGTTCACGGTAAGGTCAGAGGATTATCCGTGACCCAAAAGCAATGCTCCATAGTAAGGTCAAAGGATTATTCTTGACCCAAAAGCATTGCTCCATAGTAAGGTCAAAGGACCAATTCTTGACCTAAAAGCACCAGGCTTATGGTAAGGTCAAAAGACTAATTCTTGAATTTTTTATCCAAAAGCTTAAGGTCAAAGGACTAATGCTTGAACCGATAACTTGGCCTCATAGTTAGGTTGGGGGGGGAACCAATCCTTGTTCAAGAAATAATGACTTGATAATGACCAGTTTTGACCCAATAGTCATTTGCTTCATATCAAGTCAAAGGATCATTTTTTGACTCAGTAACTTTGCTTCACAGTTTAGTCAAAGGACCAATTCTTGACAGAATAATGTAGCTTCATAGTTACATCAGATCAGACCAATTCTTGACCCAAGATATTGCTTCATAAATGGTTCAAAGAACTGATTCTGGACCAAAGAATAGTGCTGGTTACCAGCATTTTCTCCTCTTCCCACAATGCCTTCTACTCTTGCAGAAACATTTGTGATCATTTGAGCTACATTTAATTTGTTGTCTGCAAATGCTTTGGATTTGGACAAGGGTTAAATTTCGCTGTTTGGTAGACCTTATTAAAGTGGATGTCAGTTGTCTGGAAATTAGAGAACAATATGTCACAATTGCTGCCCAGGTGCTCAGTGATTAACCCGTAGAACACCGTAGAACACCAAATAAACCTATCAGACATTTTCAATCTAGAAATATGACCCATTAGTATTAGCACTTCCATGTTCGCTTTTGTCTACAATGTTTCATCAAAGCGGACAGTGTAAATCAAAGATCAGGCTGCACGTTTTGTGCAGCCTGATCTTGATCTACACTGGCAGCAAAGGCAACTATAGTCATGAAAGGCGCTTTAACCCTTTACCAAACGACAAAATTGTAGACCAGTCCAAATTGAAAGCTTTTGCAGACGAGAAAATAAATGTGGCTCAAAAACTGAAATTTGTTTTGGACAGAGTAGAAAACATTGTGGAAAAAGGAGAAAATGCTGGTTACCATCATTTTCTCCTTTTCCCACAATGTTTTCAAAAGGCTTCTTTCCCAGGGTCGTGAAAACCCGGGATTGTTTGGTAAAGGGTTAAGGGTTAATTTAATTTGCCTCTCTATTCCTTTTGTAATGTGTATCATTTACGGAAGTATGTCTGCCTTTGCGTATTATTTGGGTAAAGGTATGGCTGAGCACCTGAGTAGCGCAGACTATTGCATACAGGGCTTGAGAACAAGGGGTTGCTGGTTCGAATGCCCAGCTTTGTTTCCAAGCATTGGTTCCAGCTATTGCAACAGGATTTATTCCTCTCTCACCCCGATCATTATTTTGGCAATGGTTAAGTGAGAAAGCAGCCACCCGCAGTGACTTTGGATGAATATTGTGGAAAGTACTGGTAATAAAAACTCTAGGAAAGCATGGACAGGTGCAGTGGCGGTAGTGATGGAACTGAAATGATGTTGAAAACAATGTTAAATACCATACAATCAACTCATCAATTTGAAGCATGGATGAAATTGGTCTGTGTGGTGAATCTCTGCACAGAGAGTTGAAATGAGGTGAGGGCTTGAAATACCAGTTGTCTGCTTCAGAAATTGATTTTTCAAAATAGATGGAGACCTGTATTGGTGAACATTGGATTAAACCAAAAAATCATTTCCAGCCCCAATATCAGATAAAATTACAGGAAAAAAAAACAAAGCCTATACCATGGTCTAATTGCCCACCATTGTTTGATGTTTTTTAGACAACAATCAACAATTTGAGGCAAGATCAATTGCATTCAGTGAAAGGAACTTTATGTAAATATTGATGTTGGGGATGAGTTTCAGCCTATCTGGTTCTGCAATGATCAACTACAGTTTTAAAACTCTTTACCAAATGACAAATGCTTGGTCTGGACCAAAAATTATAGAACACAACTAATTAAAAAATGTGACTTAAACATTGACATTTGTCTTGGAAATGATAGTGACCACTGTGGAAAAGGGAGGAAATGCTGGTTACCAGCATTTTCTCCTTTTCCAACTATGTTTTCAAAAGACTTCCCCTAAGCGTCTTTAAAATTCAGGATTATATGGTAAAGGGTTAAAAGGGTTTGATCTGGTTTGACTCTTACCTCCCGTAAACAATATTTCTTTGTCTTGTAGCAGACCATGTTGTACAATATTGAGTAAAAAGGCGACATTCCGACATTCCGTGCAACAAGAAATCATTCATGGGGTTATTTACAGGTAAAGCAAATACTTTAGGTATATTTTTACAAAATGGAGAAAAGAATTTACAGGATTTTTAGCTCCACTGGCCAAAGGCCAGCGGGCTTATGTCATGGCCCAGTGTCCGTCGTGTGTGTGTGCGTCCGTCCATCAGTGCGTGCGTCCGTCCGTCCGTGCGTTAACTTTTATTTCAAACATCTTCTTCTCTAAAACTACCCATCCAATTTTCATGAAACTTCACAGAAATGATCCTGCTATGGTCCTCTTCAGAATTTCTTGAAAGAATTTGATTCCTTCAAAAACTCTGGTTGCCATGGCAACAAAACTAAAAAAATATTGGAAATCTTTAAAAATCTTCTTGTCTGAAACCATAAGGCATAGGGCTACCAAATTTGGCATGTAGCTTTATGTAGTAGACCTCTATCATGTTTTTTGAAATTATAGCCCTGGGGTCAAAATTGGCTCTGCCCCAGGGGTCACAAGTTTTACATAGGCTTATATAGAGAAAACTTTAAAAATCTTCTTGTCTGAAACCATAAGGCATAGGGCTACCAAATTTGGCATGTAGCTTTATGTAGTAAACCTCTATCATGTTTCTTGAAATTATAGCCCTGGGGTCAAAATTGGCTCTGCCCCAGGGGTCACAAGTTTTACATAGGCTTATATAGAGAAAACTTTAAAAATCTTCCTGTACCTAGCCGTAAGGCCTAGAGCTACCAAATTTTGCATTTAGTTTGATCTAGTTGGGGTCTACCAAAAGTGCCCAAATTATAGTCCTGGGGTCAATTTGGCCTCATGCTGGGGGGGGGGGGTTTCACAAGATTTACATAGGCTTACATAGGGAAAACTTTTAAATCTTGGTGTACATAGCCATAAGGCTTAGGCTACCAAATTTTGCATAATTATAGCATTATCTAGTGGTCAACTACAAAGAGGGCCCAAGTTACAGCCCTAGGATCAAGTTTGGCCCTGCACCAGGGGTCACAAGTTTTACATGGGTTTATGGAGTGAAAAGTTCAGAAACCGTCTTGTTACTAGCCATAAGGCCAAGAACTCTCAAATTTGGCATGTTATTCTTCTAATACACATATTCCCCATTTAGTCCGACTGTAGCCCTGGGGTCAAAGTTTTATAAGGGCTTATATAGTGAAGACTTCTCTTCATGGTTTATATCTATACACCAGTGGAGCGATACAGGGCCATCACGGCCCTCTTGTTTAAAGATAATCTGCAGAAGAGATTTTGCACTTTTGAAAACATTATAGTCAAAGGAGAAATTGCTGTGAATGCCAACTTTGTTTCTTTTTTCTACATTTAGCCATCCAGTTTCTTTATGTTTTCAGAGAAAATTACACTTTGTAGGATTCATCAGCATAACAAGTCCTTTTTTTCAATTCGTTCCCAATGTAAAGTGATATATAAAGTTTTGAAACACAGTTTCAGAGCCAAAATATTAACTAAAAGAATAGAGATCTCTATCATGAAGATAAGAAATTGTTGAAATTGTATATCTGCAAAAAGAATATATAATTGATCTATTTATTTGGTGACTTTGCAATTTATATATTCCATTGAAATAGGCAAGTAAATTACACAAGATTGACACTTGATACATAAATTGACTCAAAAATCCTTTCCTCTTGCAAGCATCTCTTAACTCCTTACCAAAAGACAAAATTTCAGACTGGTCCAAATTGAAAGCATTTGCAGACGACAAAATAAAGTTGGCTGAAATGACGAAATTCGTCATTGATAGAGTAGAAAACATTGTGGGTAAAAGAGAAAATGCTGGTTACCAGCATTTTCTCCTTTTCCCACAATGTTTTCAAAAGACTTCTTCTTCAGGGTCGTTAAAAGTCGGGATTGTGTAGTAAAGGGTCAAGTTAGAGACAGTTGAAACACTGTCAAATGAAAAGATTTCTGTCAAATGAAAAGATTTCTCCTTACAAGTAATTTCCTTATTAGAAACAATGTCTCCTTTGCTGTCATTTTATCTACTTTTTGGATGTAATCATGTTCTGTTTTGCCAGACCCCTTTGTGAAGTCAAAAAATTCATGCTGGGGTATTTCCTAACTCTTTACCAAACAACAAAGTTTTGGACTGGACCAAATTGAAAGCATTTGCTGACGGCAAATTAAAAATTGCTAAAGAGATGATATCTGTCTTCGATGGGTAGAAAAACATTGTAGGAAAAGGAGAGAAAGCTGACATTTTCTCCCTATCCATGAAGTTTTCCAAAGCCTTCCCTGTCAGGGTCGTTAAAAGTCAAGATTGTATGATAAAGTGTTAAAACTTCAGTATACAGTACTATTCTGTTTACCCTTAGGCTGCCAAGTATATTGCCTCAGTGTGCTTTTAAGGACAGTGTAGATCAAGGTCAGGCTGCCCAGAACATGCAGTCTGATCTTGAACCTACATGGTCATATAGTAAGATTTTTTTCGACATTAAAATTGTGAAATCACAATTTTCACTATTGGTTGGAAGTTTTCATGTAAAAGTGTGCATAATTTTACCTAATACAAATCCTGAAACCATCTGTTACTTCATGTCAAGTGATTGAATAAAATGTGTTGTGATTTTAAAAGATAAAACAATCACAGATCACTGAAATCTTTATGATTTTCAGATGAATTTTATAACCTTTATCTGAAAAATAAATGAAATGGACATTTTTGAGCCAGGGAATTAAGGTAGTACCATTCTAATGAAAAACAGCAATTTCCATAATAATATTATCCTAAAAAATGTGCTATGATTAAAAGTGAGTATTATTGTAATACTTTGACGGAGCCACTTTTTCCATTTTTTCCTTCTTAGAATTATCATTTATAAATCTAAAGCCACTCTATTCTAAATACAAAGAGAGATAATAATTACCTCCCTTTTCAGAAAACTAGCAAAAATATCATCAAATAATTTCAAGATAGACAACAAATGAATTTCTGGTCGGTTAGAAATGTTCAAAAATATTATATCAGTATAAATCCTTATTCGTCAACTAATAAGAAATTGTATTCCATGTTGCACTAGAAACGTTAGGATGGTAACACCTTAAAGTCTACTTCAAATAGAGTCATATTGAGATTTTTTATCTATCTTTCACAATGTAAAATACCTGATGTTTTAGCTCCAGTGGCCAAAGGCCAGTGAGCATAATGTCATGGCCCTTCGTGCATCATGCATGCACCTGTGTGTTAACTTTTGTTTCAGACATCTCTGAGACTACTTGTCCAATTTGACCAAACTTCATAGATATGATCATGTCATAATGCTCTTCAGAATTTTTTCAAAAGGTGTTGTTTCCTTCAAAACTCAAGTTGCTATGGCAACAAAACAAAAAAAAAAGAATCTTAAAAAATCTTCAGACAGGAGTTTGAATTGGTTACCAGCATTTTCTCTTTTTCCCAAAATGTTTTCATAGGGCTTTTTCCTCAGCGTCGTTAAGAGTCAGGATTGTGTGACCGTAAAGAGTTATAAGGCAGTGAAGCAATACTGGGCCCTCGTGCCCCCTTGTTGTTGTTTTCAGTTAACCTTGAACCCATAGTTAAAAATTTAAATTATTCTTTAATATGGCTAACGACTTTTTGATGTAAAATATTAATGAACACATTCTGGCAGAGCTTTATAGCAAAACATTGTGACATTAGCAGAAATTGGCCGTCACAAAAATTGTTAATCTTTCAGCAATTTTTTTTTCAAAAGTGATCTACTTCAAGACAAAAAAAAAAGTCCCATCATACATGTGGTTATATCTTAGGTTAGGTAAGATTTTCTACAGAACATAAAAAAAAGGTTGTGAAATGTCACACTCTCAACAGTAGTATAATTTAAAATCTCCACTCCTGTTTTATGTAAAATTACAAATTGGAATGTAATTGCCACAAAATTGCCACTTTTTTGTTCAATTTCAATAGATACAGGGTCACCTCTATATCTATCAAACCATATGGATTGAAAGTTTTTCAGCTTTTTTATGGACTTCCTCATCTATCTTCCATAAAAATTGAAAAGAAAAAAATTATAGTTGGCCTCTTTAAACTCTTTACCACACAATCCTGTGTTTTGATGACCCTAGGGAAGAAGGCCTAAGAACAATTTCAGATATGGAGAAAGTGCTGGTAACTAACATTTTCTCCTTTTCCAACAATGTTTTCTACCCATCCATAGAAAATCTCACCATGATTTTGAGACATATCTAGTGTTGTCAAGTGTAAATGCTTTCAGTTTGAAAAGGTCCTAAATTATGCCAACTTATAGAGTTAACTCTTTACCAAAATAGCAAAATTTTGGACTGGATCAAATTAAAAGCATTTGCAGACTAGAAATTAAATGTTGTTAAAATGATGACTTTGCTCATTGATAGTGTAAAAAATAATGTGGGAAGAGGAGAAAATGCTGGTTACCTTCATTTTCTCCTTTTCCCTCAATATTTTCAGTTTTCTTCTTCAGGTCATTAAAAGTCGGGAGAGTGTGGTAAAGGGTAAAGCATTATCAAATTTGACATACCGTTTTCATCTAATCTTTTGCTGCTAGGATTAGGTTTTTAATGAACGAAAGGATTTAAAAACCTGAATTTGCAAATAGATTAGGTGAATTTTGACTTACTCATTTTAACCCATCATGATGCAAATGTAAAATAGTTTTTGAGAGATATACCATTACTGAAAAAAAAGGGGGCAATACTGGTTACCAGCTTGTTACTAGAAATGGCTTATTTCCAAAAAATTTCAGTTAACTCTTTACCAAACAACAAAATTTTATACTCTATATTGAAAGCATTTGCAGACTTGTAACAAAAATATGTTTGACTTGAATTAATTATACCCCCCAAAACTCTGTTTGGGGGGGTATATAGGAGTCAGCTTGTCGGTCCGTCCGTCCGTCCGTCGGTCGGTCTGTAGCTTTTTGTCCGCTCTATTTCTCATAAACTATTGGATGAATTTTATTCAAACTTCACAGGTAGACTCAGTATCAAGCAGAGATGTGCATATGAAATGTTGGTTATGGTTCATTGATTTTTCACTGAGTTATGGCCCTTTCATGAAATTTCTTGTCCGCTCTTTTTCTCATCAACTATAGGACAGATTTGGTTCAAACTACACAGATAGACTCAGTATCAAGCAGAGATGTGCATATCCTGTTTTGGTTATGGTTTATTTATGTTTCATGGAGTTACGGCCCTTTGATGATTCTGGACAAATTTCTTTCAAACTTCATGGATAGACTTTGCACTCAGCAAAGATGTGCATATCATAAATTGTTCTTAGTTAATTAAATAAAATTTCCAAGAGCTAAGCCCTTTTTTGTCGTTCTCTTTATGACGGTGCCCTTGCTGAATTGATGAAAATAAATTATACTTTTGATAGAATACTTTTAACACAGCTGTCCGTCCGTCCGTCGGTCTGTAGCTTTTTGTCCGCTCTATTTCTCATATACTATTGGACGAATCTTATTCAAACTTCACAGGTAGACTCAGTATCAAGCAGAGATGTGCATATGAAATGTTGGTTATGGTTCATTGATTTTTCACTGAGTTATGGCCCTTTCATGAAATTTCTTGTCCGCTCTTTTTCTCATCAACTATTGGACAGATTTGGTTCAAACTACACAAATTGACTCAGTATCAAGCAGAGATGTGCATATCCTATTTTGGTTATGGTTTATTTAGGTTTCATGGAGTTATGGCCCTTTGATGATTCTGGACAAATTTCTTTCAAACTTCATGGATAGACTTTGCGCTCAGCAAAGATGTGCATATCATAAATTGTTCTTAGTTAATTAAATAAAATTTCCAAGAGCTAAGCCCTTTTTTGTCGTTCTCTTTATGACGGTGCCCTTGCTGAATTGATGAAAATAAATTATACTTTTGATAGAATACTTTTAAAACAGCTTCTATGTCATGCTTACTTTCAAAAACTATTACACCAAATAATTATACCCCCCAAAACTCTGTTTGGGGGGTATATAGGAGTCAGCTTGTCGGTCGGTCCGTCCGTCCGTCTGTCCGTCCGTCCGTCAGTCGGTCTGTAGCTTTTTGTCCGCTCTATTTCTCATAAACTACTGGACGAATTTTATTCAAACTTCACAGGTAAACTCAGTATCAAGCAGAGATGTGCATATGAAATGTTGGTTATGGTTCATTGATTTTTCACTGAGTTATGGCCCTTTCATGAAATTTCTTGTCCGCTCTTTTTCTCATCAACTATTGGACAGATTTGGTTCAAACTACACAAATAGACTCAGTATCAAGCAGAGATGTGCATATCCTATTTTGGTTATGGTTTATTTATGTTTCATGGAGTTATGGCCCTTTGATGATTCTGGACAAATTTTTTTCAAACTTCATGGATAGACTTTGCACTCAGCAAAGATGTGCATATCATAAATTGTTCTTAGTTAATTAAATAAAATTTCCAAGAGCGATTCGGTTCGGAGGTTGCTTTCGTTAGTTTCCGTACTGTATAAGTAAGATGTAGAGTCTGGTCAAAAACATTGCATGAAAAGACATTTGTTGTCTGCAAAACCTTTTCATTTAAACCAGTCTCAATTTGTCCAACTGGTAAAAAAAAATGTATCAAGTAAGTTTTATTCTCTCCAAGTCTTCAGTCTGTAACAAAGAGTAATTCTTTGGCAAGAAGCCATTGCAGGATATTCATCACCTTCAGTGATAGCTCTGGTATAATTGACTCTCCAGTCACTTATTTTGCATTCCTGTGACATTAATCTGTTTTGTGACAAGGAGCTGTTGGGGGGTATGATCACGTTTAGTGATAGCCCTAGTTGAATTTGTCTTTGGAAGGGTAGAAAACATTGTAAGGAAAATAACTCCACTGGTTTCTAGCATTAAATTTTTCTCCTTTTCCTACAATGTTTTCAAAAGCCATGTTCGTGACAGGTTGTTATAACTCGGATTGTCTGGTACATGGTAAAAACAAAAAACTCCTTCCTTTATATTTTTACCGATGTGCAACTCTTTTTCAGCTGAGCAGTTTTAGAAGAAAATGTCGGGGTTTGTCATAGCTGCGTTGTTGCTGTCTGCGTCATGTGAATCTTCTATTTCTAAAGATATTTTATTCAAACTTGGACTGTTTTTTACTGTCATTTAAAAGGCAACACATACCAGTAGGTCAGGTAACTCTCAGTACATTTCTCACAGTTATACCCCTTTTTTGACCAAGAAGTTTCACTGAAAAAGCATGAAATGCACTCTCAGTCCAGCATTGGCATGCGGTGCTAGCTGTCATATGCTGTTGCTGTCAAAAGACAGTCTCCATGGTATTGGGACTTTCCTGTATTCCCTGAACTCTTAACCGCATGACAAAAATTTATACCTGTCCAAATTGAAAGCATTTGCAGACGACAATTTAAATGGGGCTCAAATGATGTGATTTTTGTTTGACAGGTTAGAAAACATTGTGGGAAAAGGAGAAAATGCTGGTTACCAGCATTTTCTCCTTTTCCCACAATGTTTTCAAAAGGCCTCTTCCTCAGGGTTGTTAAAAGTCGGGATTGTGTGGTAAAGGGTTAAGCAACCAACAGGATATGAGCCATGCTCTGTGGAAAGGGGGCTTGATGCATCTGGGAAACATATCAACCCAGGTCAGCCTGCGCAGTCGCGCAGGCTGACCTGGACCAAAACTTTTCGCTATTGGTCAATTTTCTGTATGTCAAAAGACCAGTCTACTTTATGATACAGTTGGTTGTCAGACAAAATGGATTTTATGGATCCATAATCATGTGATGACTTGCTGGGTATAATGGATCACAGCGATGCATCAAGCCCCCTTTTGCCAGAGCATGGGTTATATGTTTCAGAAACATTTAGCTAATGGGAAAATTCAATCATTTATTGCTCTATGTATATGAAGATATATTTCCCCCATTTTGATTCAAGGATGAAGCTAAAAATTTTTGACACAACATCTTTCATTGGCTGAGCTATTATTAGCAATGTATTGGAAACACATTGCTTATAATATTAGATGCAGGTATTAGATATTGGAAGATGCAAACTTACTATCTATATAAAT
This sequence comes from Tridacna gigas, assembly GCA_945859785.2. Lineage (NCBI taxonomy): Eukaryota > Metazoa > Mollusca > Bivalvia > Cardiida > Cardiidae > Tridacna > Tridacna gigas. Next base: position 14,941,444 of record OX244043.2, read on the forward strand.
TGCACCGTATCATATTTCTATCATTTTTAAGGATGTAGCAAATGAAAACAGATAAAAACAAAATCTAAATGGATAAGGTACATGTATAATTAGCAACATAAGAAATACTATATTTATAAGAGGATGAAAGAAAAGCGCCCATGTCAGATCCAAGTTTGCAAGATCGTCTACTGAAGTCAGATTCCAGAAAACTAAAAATTACCGTAAAGGGTGACAAAAACCCAAATCATTGTGAAGACAATTACTGTTCACAGAATTTAGACTGGAATTTAGATGCAAAAGCATAAAACTGAATGGCTCAATCAAGCAGCATTTATATAGTGTAAAACTTCTGTTTTATTAGGTAGATAGCTATGATCACTTAAAATTGGTTCATAAAACAAACAGTTCCTGCCTCACAGAACTTGTGGAATGAGGAAATACTGCAGCCATAACATTTACCTGTAGAGAATGAATGCTGAGATTATGTTAACCCTTTCCCAAACAAGTCCTGGTTTTCACGTGTCTGCAGTACAAGTCTTTTGAAAACACTGTGGGAAAAGGAGAAATTGCTCGTAACGAGCAATTTCTCCTTTTCCTACAGTGTTTTCTCTCCTTTTTGAGACCTTTCTGCCATTTTCATCAAATTTAAAATTGTCGTCTGCAAACTCTTTCAAATTGGACCAGTCTAAAATTTATCGTTTGGGAAAGGGTTAAGCCTTACCAGATGATAAAAAATTCAGACATGTATCTCAAATTCAAAATGTATGAAGATGACAATCAAAAGTGGCTGAATTGTGGAATTATGGAATTTTTCTGTGTAAGAGTAGAAAGCATTGTAGGAAAAAGAGAAAATGCTGGTTACCTGGTGAGCATTTTCACCTTTTCCAATAATATTTTCCAAAGGCTTCTTCCTCAGGGTTATTAACTCTTTCACTACTAATGACAACTTAAGTGGCTTAAGTGACGAATGTGCAGTCTGATCTTTGATCTACACCATCCGCTAGGCTGTGCTACACTATGATGCAATTCAGCTTCAATAGCAGTGGGAATCTTCTTTTAGACCTGGAAAAAAGTGGAATTTCTTGAGTTAGTGGTGAAAGAGTTAAAGCACAGGATTGTTTGGTGAAGAGTTAATCTTTTCACAACTTTAGTTGTCTATGTGGCCAGTATAGATTAAGATCAGACTACAAAACATATATCTCCACTGTCTGCCTTGGTGAGACATTCTTGATATGAGCAACCTTGAAACTGCAATTATTTTGTTCGAAATCTTCTAGACTGAATATTTGGCACTCCCAGGGTTAATGCTTTTCTACTCTATCAAGAACAAATTTCACCATCTGGGCCACCCTTAACCCTTTTTTTTGTTTGTTTGTATTGGAGTTTAACGCCATTTTAACAGCTTAGGTCATATCATGGCAGTCAGTGACGCACCTATGTGCTTCCTGACTTTCTCACACCATTACTGACACAACTTTCTTTCCAAAGCCACTGACTACTTTTCTCACATGCATCAGGGGTGTGAGGAGAAAAATAGCCGGAAAGAAAGTTTGCCTCAACCAGGTATCGGACTCGCCACCACCAGGTCACGAGTCCAACACGCTAACCACTGAGCTATCCAGGCGGGCCCCTTAACCCTTATGTTGCTAAGCCTGACTCAAAAGCCTTTTGTGGACAATGTAGATCAAGATCAGACTGCACAGAACATGCAAGGAGATATTTTTCACGAAAAAATGACTTTAAAGAAGCCAGATTCAGGTTTGATAATCGGCTTGAAAGTTTTGTTTAAGTTATTTAGTAGGTTAGGGTTGATTTATCATCTTAGTGCTGTTAATTTGGACAAGTTTGAAATTTTGTTGTTTGGTAAGTTACCACACAATCCCGACTTTTAACGACCCTGAGGAAGAAGCCTTTTGAAAACATTGTGGGAAAAGGAGAAAATGCTGGTAACCAGCATTTTCTCCTTTTCCCACAAATGTTTTCTACTCTTCCAAAAACAAATTTCAGTTTTTGATTTACATTTATTTTATCGTCTGCAAAAGCTGTCAATTTGGACTGGTTTGAAATTTTGTTGTTTGGTAAAGAGTTAAAAGTTAACTTAGGATTGAGCTTTTGATTGCATCTTCTCTAAACAACAAAATGTTAGACTTGTCCAAATTGAAAGCAGTTGCAGACGACTAATCACATATAGCTGAAAAAATAAGATTTGACTCCAAAAGGTTAGAAAACCTTACAGAAAGCAGCATTTCTCCTTTTCTCACAGTGTTAAATTCAAAAGCTTTCTTCCACAGGGTTGTTGAAACTTGGGATTGTGTGGTAAGGGGTTAGGAAAATTCTAAGCGACTTCTAGAAAGAGCAGATACAGATCAGAAGCCTACTTAAATATGTTCATTGTTCACAATTGTCTACAAATTCGATATGATTGTATGTGATCATAATTATATTTTATATTGTCTATTATGATCTAAATGGTCATTTAGTTCACATTCACTGTCTACAAATGGCCTTTTGTAGACAGCATAGATCAGATTAGATTGCATAGAACATGCAGACTGATCTTGGATATATACTGTTCACTTGCTTAGGCAAACCTAAGATAGAAATATTTCTTAACCCTTAAAGTGCCTTTCAAGACTATAGTTGCATTTGCGGTCAGTGTAGATCAAGATCAGGCTGCACAAAATGTGCAGCCTGATCTTTGATCTACACTGTCGGCTTTGAGGAGACACTAGACATGAAAAGTGACCACAAAATTGCACTTATCTTGGTTTTATTCTAGACTGAAAATGTGCATTAGGTTTAATCAGCACTTTAAGGGTTAATTTCAATGGATTATATTTTCAGTTGTCCAAAAAGGTCAGTATGTAACATATGTAACTATTTGGCCCTGATAGAATGAAGCTAGACATATTTTGTACCCATTTGTAAACTGCCTCAACAGTTCTGATGTTATTTCACGGGGATTATTCAACTTTATTGAAATTGCCGAGACATTATTCCTACCAATTTCTGTTATACACCATAATTAACAATTATACTTGGAGTGATTTTTCATGGTTGACCAGTTCATTTTATACCCTTTCTTGCATCAATATGCCTCTGTAATAAAGAGCTTTGGAGTACATTTTGTTTTTGAAAGGGTAGAAAACATTGCGAGAAAGGAGAAAATTATAAGTCCAGGCTTTTTCTCCTTCAAACCCTTGACCATGAAATCATGAGTTTGAACAATCCTGAGAAAGCTTATGAAAACATTTTGGGTATTAGCAGCATTTTCTCTTTTCCCCACATTGTTTTATGATTTAAAAAAAAAAAATCTCATCATTTGAACCACCTTTCAATTTTTCATCTAAAATGTTTTCTATATAGACAAGTGTACAATTCTTTTTTCTGGCAAAGAATTAACTCTTCACCAAACAAGCAAAGTTTAGACTGTTCAAATTGATAACATTTGCAGACAACAAAACCAATGTGGTTCAAAAAAATGAAATTTGTTTTCAGGAGAATACATTTTCGGAAAAAGTGAAAATGCTGGTTTCCTCCTTTACCCTAGATCAAGATCAGACTGCACAGAACGTGCAGTCCGATCTTGGATCTACACTGTCTGCTAATTTTTTGCATATTCTGGCGAGAACAACCTTGAAATGACAATATTTCAAATGATAGTTCCTGTTTAAAAAGGTCCATTTCATTAACTCAGCATTCTAGGATTTAAGGTGTAGGATTGGGACATCGAATTGCTTGAACTCAAACTGGTAATAACCGACAACTCTGCAACACTTTGAAACACCAAGTCAGTTTGCAATTATTACAAAGCTAAACATTCACAGGAGGAGAAGCATGGACAATGCCATACATGAGCCATGCTCTGACAAAAGGAGGCTTAATGCATCTCTGTGATGCATCAATACCAATTAAGCCAATTCACATAATTATAGATTCATAATAGCTACTGAATCATGAGGTAGACTGGTCCTTGGACATACTGAAAATTGACCAATAGTGAAAAGTTCTGGCCCAGGTCAGCCTGCGCTGGCCAACTTGGGTCAATACTTTCGCAGATGCATTAGGCCCCCCCGGCCCCCCTTTGTTTTTTGTTAAACAAGGCATGGTTCAAAATATAGTTTGAAAATGAAGTTAGCTAATGAAGAAATGGGTAAAAGGATATAAATTTGTCAAAAACCAAGATGTAATATGTATTGCATCTATTTATTATGTGTGCAGAATTTTTTTTTTGATAAACTCATTTCATATACCACCTTGTCCCTTTTAAATGATCCCATGGGTTTATGAGCATGAGACAAACTGGTCTTGAAAACACTGTTAGAAAAGGAGAAACTGCTGATAATTCATATTGTCTCCTTTTTCCAGGATGTTTTGTATGTTCTAAAAGACATTGTTTCATTTTAGCCATTTTTGTTTGCCATAATATGCAAATGCTTTTAATATGGATGAATCTAAAATTTTGTCTCCTGGTAAAGAGTTAACCTGGCCTTTCCCAAACGACAAATTTTGGACTGGTCCAAATTGAAAGAGTTTGCAGATGACAATTTTAAATTTGATGAAAATGGCAGAAAATTCTCAAAAAGGGTAGAAAACACTGTGGGAAAAGGAGAAATTGCTCGTTACGAGCAATTTCTCCTTTTCCCACAGTGTTTTCAAAAGACTTGTACTGCAGACACGTGAAAACCAGGGCTTGTTTGGGAAAGGGTTAAACTAAATTGCAGATGAAGACTTTTGAATTCAGGATCAGACTGCATCCTCTGCTTCAGTCTGATCTTAATCTACACTCTGCAAAAGCACTATATACTATTACCTTTAGCATACTTTAAGTAAAGAGCATTACACATCAATCCTAATACATCAAAGTAAAAACATTATTGGTACTGAGATCTGCCTCTCTGCAGCTGCCTCACTGATACATATTTTGTATTGTACAGCAAGACTGCAGTATACTACAGGCAAGTCTACTGGTTGTTTACAGACAATGTAGATTCAAATCAGACTGTACAGAATGTGACATCTGATCTCTGATCTTTAAAAAAGCTGCAATTTTGTAAGATTTTCCTGTTAAAAACAGGCTTGAAATGGGGATATCTATCTGTGATTAATATTTCATATTATCAGCTTGAGTAATGCTAAATAAAGTTCTTGGCCAGTAATAGAGATGCAGATACTCTCTGTCAGTAATAAAGATGCAGATACTGCAAGTCAAGGTTGTTTTTTTTTCTCATAGAATCTGGAAAAGAAATGGACAATACAGATCGGAGATCAGACTGCCTATTCTGTACAGTCTGATCTTGATCTACATTGTATAGCAACTAATTCCAGCTTTGATGCTTTATGATTTTAAATAGCTAAATAAATGAAATGGATATTTTAAGCATGGGGAAATAAAGGGAGTTTATTGCAGTTGAAATAGGATTTTCATGTATGGAGTTCCTTGCAAAAAATTGAAGAGACTAGATTCAAGATTAGGTTGCATGTTCAGCAGTCTGATCTGGTGACAACCAAAGTTATGGTTTAAGACTTCGACTCTTTATCAAAATACACAATTTAAGACTTGTCCAAATAGATAGCATTTGCCAATAAAAATTTAGATGTGGCTCAAAATATCTGATTGGATGTCTAAGGTTAAAAAAATTGTGGTAAAAGGAGAAAATGCTGGTAACCAGCATTTTCTTCTTTTACCACAATGTTTTCATCAGACTTTTATCTTTAGGATTGTTAAAACATTAGATTGTTTGGTAAAGGGTTTTTATAGTTAACTCTTTACCACACAATCCCGACTTTTAACGACCCTGAGAAAGAAGCCTTTTGAAAACATCGTGGGAAAAGGAGAAAATGTTGGTAACCAGCATTTTCTCCTTTTCCCACAATGTTTTCTACCCTTCCCAAAACAAACTTAAATTTTTGGGTCACATTTATATTGTCGTCTGCAAATGCTTTCAGTTTAGTCCAATCTAAATTTTTGTCGTTTGGTAAAGAGTTAAAAGCAGTCTAATACAGAAATGGACGATTAGCATGGCTCTAATAGTTCAGTCAGTGCCTGGAGAAATTCAATGAGTGGCATATTTCTTTGGTCAGGTGATTTTTTTTTTCAGTCAAAAAATACAAAATATTGGGAATAAGTGTCACTAGCGAATTGGATATTCATACATGTATGTGGGTGTATTTCATATTAGAAGAATAATTTTGAAACTGTGAGGACTTACCTATCTTTGACAGTCAGGAATTATAGTGAGATATGGAAACTGGAACTCTGTAATTCTGTACACAGGAATTGATCCAATCGGAGAAGACAATGGTATGCTTGTTTTTATCACTGTTTCACATACTGTTACTTTCATACTGTCTTGCTATGCAAGTTTTGCATACGGGTTAGAGCACTACATGAATGTAATGAAATATTTTCTGTTGAGAAAAAAAGACTCAATTATTATATTTTTCACACTTGAAGCACCTTTTGCAATTACCTTTGCCGTTTTGGCTAATGTAGATCAAGATCAGACTCTACAAAATGAGCAATCTTATCTTTGATCTGCAGTGTCCTCTGTACATAGACATTCTGAACAACAGTTACCTTAAAAATTACATTTGTTGTGGTCCTAATTCTAGACTGAAGATATCCATTTGGTTCACTCAGCCCTCTATCACACAGTCCCAAGTTTAAACAGTCCTGAAAAAGAAGCCATTTGAAAACATTGTTACGAAAAAAATGCTGGTAGGTTATTTCTTGCCAGAATGTCTCACAAAATAAAGGTCAGTGCAGACAGTCCAGTCTGATCATGGTCTGCTCCGTCTCCAAAAGTGCCTGGTTTGGCATTCAGTGTGTATTGTCCACTATTTTTTTTTTTACCATTTTGCCTGTTGAGTAATTTGTGTTACTTCAGATGGTTTTAGATGATTTGTTTTTCAAGTTTTTCCTCCATTTATAGCAGTAAATCACTATTGAAGTGGGTATTGAACAACTCTGAAATGTAACACTTGAAAATAATCCTTTGATCTGTAAAATAGCTGCATCCTTCACAATGATTTCACCAGCATAACTTAAAGGTTTATTGGTACAACCCACTTGCTGAACTCTCTCTCTGACAACAGACCAATCTGAGCCCAAAATTTTTTCTATAGATCCAACGACCACTCATTATAGCATCTTCCATAATATTTTAACACAAACCTCCCATTTGTTACTTTAGTTTCTGGGCTCAATTTGATGCACATAGAGTCTGCAGAATAAATCTTGATCTCTGCTCATGGACTATTATTAGATCACTTTTGGTGTAAAATACAGACTTTCAATTAGATGTTTATAGGTAGTCGTGGAAACACATGGAATTGCCAATTCAGTGTCGCTAAATGTAGAGTATACTGGGATATTGGTATTTGAGAGGCAAATTTGAAACAAACTGGATTTTAATACAGAGGTAATGTATCTCTTGCAGTTTGACAGGTTGACGTAAATTCACCTCCTTACCAAATAATAGAATTTTGAACTTGCCCAAATTCAGAGCCTTTGCAGACTACAAACTAAATGTGGCTGAAATATGGATATATGTCTTTGACTAGTAAGAAAACATTTCTGGAAAAGGAAAAAATGCTATTTACATTTTCTCATTTTCCCTAACTGTTTTCTAAAGCTCCCTCCCTAAGGGTCATTAAAACTTTTGGTGGTGTGGTAAGGGATTATGTTGTGTGACAATTTAGTTGCTATAGCAAACCAGTGCAGATCATGATCAGACTGTACAGACTGTGAAGTCTTAATCTTGGATCTTCTAAGTCTGCTAATTTTGGAGACTTTTTTCACCAACTGTCGTAATGAAACCACAATACAGTGTTCCCACTGAAAATTTTATTTGGGGGTTTTGTACCCCCTACAATTGAAAAATGGGGGTATAAGAAAAAAAATGGGGGTACAAATTGAAAGAGAAAAATTAATATGCCCACAACTCTAAATTGTTTACTTAATGCCTCATTTTCGATCAGATGCAGAACAATCATATAGATCTACTATGTAAATATACATTTTTAAACGTAACTGACACTTAAAGAATTGTTTGTCAAAGTGTTAACTAGTAGTCTTTATGCTCATCTTTTCACATGCCTTATCTACATTAAACATTGTAGAAGTCTGACTGAAGACTGCTGTATTCAATATGCAGTGTTCCCACTAGCTGTTTATTTCAGGAGTACACACTTACCCCTTGAGTTGTGGGGGGGGGGGGGGGGGGTTTCTAGATTTCATATTTGATTTTGAGATTATGACAGTAATGATTCTCAAAGCAATCGATACAGATGATTTGCACCAAAAAAGTTCGTTATATCAAGATATTTGTGGAAATTTACAGCTTACACCTATTAAAAGCTGAAAAGACAGTAGAAAGTGACTGTGATCGGACAACGTAAAATGGAGCATTTTGTTGTGTCATGGGTTTCCGTGTTTTATGGACCGATCAATCTTTCATGTCCGTTCATTTATGGATAAGTCTTTCTGCATGAATTGAATTCTTTTTTCTACATTTTGAATGGTTCTACAACTAGTGTACCTTGCTCGCCTACGGGAACCCGAATTCTGAATTCCGAAAGCGTCTAAAGTAGGCCTATATTTCTGAGATATTCCAAATACAGGTTTTCAGACGAAAGACGTTGACATCGACAAAACGCTTTTTTATCGACTGCGTTAAACAAAGGAGAGCTGAAGTAAGGATATATTTGGAAACAAATGAGTCCCAGTCTGCAATATTATTGATCGCGATAATAAATACCGAGTACGCCGATCATGTAAATATTCTATAAATAGAAAGCTGGAAATCCAAAATGTTTCCGATGATTTATATTTTCTGCAAATCGCACTTGCGTGAGCTGTTCTATGCAGGTGTTTCCTACTTTTTTTGTGTGATCTTCTGTATCTTTTGTGCGTGATTTCACGTATAGGTTTGTAATTTTGTACGTGTTTTATTTCATTTATACGTGTTTCACGCACGATTTTGCGTGATCGGGAACTCTGACAATACACGTATGTATCTAGCTCTTTTTTACCGATTCAAAAATGTGCAATGAAATTGTTAAATTCTGAAAAAAAATTGCAGAGGAAGAATTTACAGGGGAAGAATTTATGGGAGACACCAGTGAAAAGATCCTTGTGAATTTTGAATAATTAACTTTGAATACTGCTACATAAATTTGTGTGGACGCATTGGGTTAGCAGGAAAAATTGCTTGTTATGGATAAAATATCTCTTTGCAACAATACCGGTATTTTGGAAAGAGTTCTGCGGCTAGATGAAAAGAAGTGGTTTGCAGATAAGTCTTGTGTTTCTTAACCCTTTACCAAACAATCCCATGATTTCACGACCCTGAGGAAGAGGCCTTTAGAAAACATTGTGGGAAAAGGAGAAAATGCTGGTTACCAGCATTTTCTCCTTTTTCCACAATGTTTTCTACCCTGTCCAAGAACTTCAGGTCCTTTGTATCACTTTCAGATTTGTCGCCTGCCGATGCTCTCAATTGGGAAAAATCTAAAATTTGTTGTTTTGGAAAGGGTTTAATTTATGAAATGAGTCAGATACTGATGCAGACTGTTTAGCTTAAGATTAACCAGTACAGAATGTGAAACCTGATCGCCGATCTACACTGCATTTTTGCCATAACTATATTCTGACAGAATCATAAGTTCCATTTTAGTTATTTACAACTACCAAGGTTAATCCAATCCCAGGTTTTAATGACGCTGAAGAGGAAAGCTTTTGAAAACATTGTAGGGAAAGGAGAATATGCTGGAAACCAGTATTTTCTCCTTTTCCCACAATGTTTACTACCTTATCAAAGATAGTAAGTGTCATTTGAGCTTCATTATACCCCCGCAAAACGAATGTTTTCGGGGGTATACTGGAATCAGCCTGTTTGTCCGTCCGTCTGTGTGTCCGTCTGTGTACAAAATACTAGCAATTTTGTGTCGCGAACTCCTCCTAGAGTTTTCCTTCAATTGCATTGAAACTTTGCACATATATTGATCGTATATTGAAGATTTGCAAGACGGAATTTTCAAGTGTCAACTCCCCCTGGTTGAGGAATTATCTCCCCTTGAACTTGACACTTTCATTCTGTCAAAGCGCTGGCGGGGATAGTAAGTCACATTCAGTGACAGCTCTAGTTTAATTTGTCATCTGCAAATGTTTTCAATTTGGTTGATTCCAGAATTATGTTGCATGGTAAAGAGTTGATATGTCTGCCATGTTTGCCAGTCAGAGTGGGGATCTTGTGTGGTTCAGTGGTAAAATGCAGAAATTATAGATTTGTCTGAATTGAAAGTATCTGAAGACAGAAATTTATAAGTAGCTTATACAGTGAAACTTGTCTTTGGAAGAGGAGAAAACATTATTGGAAATGGAGAAAATGTTTATTAGCAGTATTTCTCCTTTTTCCAAAATGTTTTCGAAAGCCTTCATCCTCAGGGCTGTTATTATTGAGAAAATGTTTATTAGCAGTATTTCTCCTTTTTCCAAAATGTTTTCGAAAGCCTTCATCCTCAGGGCTGTTATTACCTTATTGTTTGGTAAAGGGTTAAAGTATAGAAACATAGAAACCAGGGTCCTGCTTTTTTCCCTGTAACTTAACACAAAATATGCAAGGACTGCCCTCAGGAGAATTCAATTTTTTCACTAACGTTCTAACTTAAGAAAAATGCATTTGTAAAAAGGGAAACTAGATGGTTTGGCACCGACACTATTCACATATTTCCCAATGTGAGCACACACATATATATATATCCATACAATTGTCAGGACTGGTTTTGTGTATTTCCTGGAGTTGCCAAGATTTTGTCAAACATACTGCTACATTTTGTGAATCAGTCTGATACCATCTCCCTTGACATTATAATCTTCCAACTTCATAGCTACATCTAAGTGATTGTATTAACCTCTTACCACACAATCCCAGATTGAAACAATCCTATGAAAACATTGTGAGAAAAGGAGAAAATGCTGGTAACCAGCATTTTCTCCTTTTCCCACAGTGTTTTCTACCCTTCCAAAGATAATTTTTTCTAGTAGAGCCACATGAAATTTGTTGTCTGCAAATACTTTGAATGTGTGCAAGTTAAAAAATTCAACCATTTGGTAGAGTTAACATGGGCAGACAACATCATGACAGAGCCCAGTGACTCAGTCTGCAGTAGCAGAATGGGTTGAAACCAGGGGGTTGATTTTTTTAATCCCCAGTTATGCCGGTTTCTTTCTGAGAATTGACAATAGGCATTGTGACAGGATATATTCCTTTTCAGCCACTGGTCATTGTTTTGAGGATGGTTATGTGGGGAAAGTAGCCTGTGGCTCGGGAAGAATGTTGTTGTCAGAAGTACTGGTAAAAGAAACTAGCTCCAGGAAAGCATGAAAAGGTGCACTGGTTGCTGCAGTATGATTGCAGTAATGTTGAAAATGCCATTGAACAACCATACAAAGAAAGAAAGAAAGAAACAAACAAACAAAAGTAATACGCTAATTTTTGGCTAAAGCAAAGGGCAGACTGTAGGTGATTTCACACTAGATATAATCCACTGTTAAAACGGAAGACCTTTCATTATCAATTTTAGTTCGAATTTCTGTGATTTTCAACTTTGTATGGGATACAAATCTAGTCATTTCAAATCAAAGGACATTATATAATAGCTGGGGCAAAATTGCCTTCATTCACATCAAAGTTCAAGCTTTAACCATAGGAGGCCAAGCAAAAGCACTTGGAATTTTATAAACTTTGCCTTTCTTTAAATATTAACGACAAAAGTTTAGACTAGTCCAAATTGGAAATATTTGCAGATAACAAAATTAATACAACTGAAAAATTGAAATTTGTTTTGGGAACGTTAGAAAACATTGTGGGAAAAGGAAAAAAATGCTGGGTACCTGCATTTTCTCCTTTTCCCAAAATGTTTTCAAAAAGGCTTCTTCCTCAGGGTTGCTAAAACTCGGGATTGTGTAGTAAATGGTTAACCTAATATTTTTTACAAGGTATTGGACTGTATGTATCCGCAGTAGAAGATCTCCTATCATTTGTCATCCAATTGAGGATGGAAAAGGTCATTAATTTGATCATGTTCTATGGTAATTTATTTCCCATCTAATACATGGAATAGAACAAATGGATAAATATTGAGTCAGTAATTAAGGTCGAAACTTTGTAGCTGAACAGTTTTTTTTTTCTCTTCCCACTTTGAAATGGAAATTTTAATACTGCAGTGAATATAGTATACAGATCTGATTGGTCAATGAAATTTGAATATCAGCTTTGAAATAACAGCGTGATGCTAAAGATATGTTCGACCAATCAGATAAATCAGATCAATCCCACAATGTTTCCAATCCTTTTACAGACAAAGTTCATCATTTGAGCCACATTTGATTTGTCACATGCAAATGCTTTCAATTTGGATGTGACAAGATTTGCCATTTTGTACAGAATTAATCCTTTACTGGCTGCTTTTTGACTTTCCAAAAACTGTTGCAACATAATTATGGAAAGGAAACCGGGGGCATTTGCAGGCAAGAATATCATTTTCAATGTATGGAAAACATTGTGGGGAAAAAGGAGGAATTGCTTGTTACAAGCAGTTGCTTCTTTTTCTAAAATGTTTTCCAAAGAGAAATTTGTTAACTGCATGGACATAAAAAGTAATAATGGTTGTGAATGTGCAGTAATGGGTTAATGACTGTAATCCCCTTATCCAATAATCTCTGTTCGATCTAAACATGGTAATTGGAAGCTGTAGAGTGCAGTTATTTAGCTGTGTGATATTTTAACCCCATTATATCAAACTTATTACAACTGGCCTAGGATGTCTTTTGAAAACATCATAGAAAAAGGAGAAAATGCTGGTAACCAGCTTTTTCTCCTTTTCCTTTGATGCTTTTTACACAGAGAAATTCTTTACTTGAAGCTGCATTTGAGTTGAAAACAGCTTATTTCCCCTATAACCAGGGCCTGCCAACAACTTTAAAAACATCTTTTGTCAAACACTTTTTGGATATTTAATACTTTTTTCAACATTATTTTGGTCATGATACAGCTTTATAAACCATTTGAAATATTTGTGAAAGAAGTGACGAAATTGGAAATTGCTTACTATGAGAAAAGCCTCCTTTTGCCACAAAGTTTTCAAATGTGGTCTGCTGTATGACCAACAGATATTGCAAGGAGGTCTGTCCGTGGTAGTGTAGTTTTACAAGGTCTTGCAGGATTTTTTCTCCTTTTGCATCAATTTCAATGATTATTTTAAGGTTTCATGGTGGAAATTGTATGTAAATCACTACACGAGATAAGATTTATCTGGCATTAGAATCTTACATTTTATCCTTGTTGAAAAAGCAGATTTCGTAGAATGGAACATTTTATCAGTGTTGAAAAAAGTGAATTTAGTAATGATTTATTACTACTCTTTATCCTTACAGTGCCTTTCATGACTATAGTTGCCTTTGTGGTCTGTGTAGATTAAGATCAGACTGCACAAAACATGCAGTCTGATCCTTGATCTTTGATTTACACTGTCTGCTTTGCTGAATCTTTATAGACAAAGGCGACCATGAAATTGGAATTATTTTGGTCTTATTCTTTGGCTGTTGGGTTTATGCAACATTCTGCTGGTTAAGAATCTCTTAGCTATCATCTTTGGATCTTCTTTGGAGAAATCACAGGTATCATTTTAGAGTTCTGCTGTAGAGGAATCACTTTTGTTTCAAAATGTTGTGTATTCTATACCAAATAGAAATACTGACCCACCCAAATTGAAAGCATTTGCAGACGACAACTTATATGTAGATCAATGCTCATATCTTTGAAAGGATAGAAAACAATGAGGAAAAAGGAGAAAATGCTGGTTACCAGCATTTTCTCCTTTTCCTACGATGTTTTCTAAAGGCCTCTTGGTGATGGTCTTTAAAACATTAGGCTTGGCTGTTTTCGAAGAAAACTTTGAGGTATTGACATCATCTGCCTCATCGTCTGTGTGACATTCTGAGAAAACTTTGACATTTTATAATTTCTTTGTTATTGTTGAAGATATTTCCTTCAAAATTGGACATGTTGTTAACTATCAAAAAAAGAACCTACACAACAAGGGCAGGTAACCATCAAAGTATTTTTGACACAGTTATGCCCTTTTTTTTAACTTAGAAATTTCACTACAGTTCAAGCAACCACAGCCAATCATTGGTTTTTATGGCAACAAATACACTACAGTTGCCAGATGAAGAAACAATTCGGTTGTAATATGAGCCATGCTCTGTGAAAAGGGGCTTAATGCATCTGTGAAAAATGTTGATCCAGGTCAGTGTGCCCTTGGCGAAAATTTTTCCTACATGTCAAAGGACCATTCTATAGTTACGTCATGATTCAGTCGCTTGCTAGACTAACTGCACTTTATGGATCCATGATCATGTAATGACTTGCGTGGTATCATGCATCGCAGAGGTGCATTCAACCCCCGTTTGCCAGGGCATGGCTCATATAGAATAAAGTATGGAAGTCTTAGATCAAATATCAGACTGCATGTTCTGTGCAGTCTGATTTTGATGGGGGAGGGAATGTAGGTAATTATCTCCCTTTACAGGCTGAAAACCATGAAACCAAAAAAATCCTAGCAAATGTCAGCCATGCGTGCCTGACATCCCAGAAAAGTGAAACACGCTTGTATTGAGACAGAAACATTATGACAAACGGGATTAAATATGACGAAAATTGCAGCCTGGAATTCGGAGAGAGCAATTATCCGGTATTTCTATTCCTGCAATTATAATCCCCCATTCTTCTTGTCTAGGCGGCAGACAGCTTAGAAACTGAGTGAAACATTAGTGACTTGTTGTTTCTAGCTAAATCCTTCACTAAACAAAACTGAGGTTTTAGCAGTCCTAAAGGAGGAGGCTTTTGAAACATTGCGGGAAAAGGAGAAAATGCTGGTAATCCCACAATGTTTTCTACCCATCAGAGAAAAAAAAATTCAGTTTTTGAGTCACTTTAACATGTATTTTGTTATCTGCAAATGCCTTCAATTTGGTTTATTCTATACATTTGTCATTAAATAAAGAGTTGACACTTGTACCAAACATCAAAATTTTAGAATTGTTAATCCTTTCCCAAACAAGCCCTGCTTTTCCCGTGTCTGCAGTACAAGTCTTTTGAAAACACTGTGGGAAAAGGAGAAATTGCTCGTAACGAGCAATTTCTCCTTTTCCCACAGTGTTTTCTACCCTTTTTGAGACCTTTCTGCCATTTTCATCGAATGTAAAATTGTTGTCTGCAAAGTCTTTCAATTTGGACCAGTCCAAAATTTGTCATTTGGGAAAGGGTTAAATTGAAAAGCACTTGCAGACGACATATAAAATGTGGCTCATGTGCTTGGATTTGTATCTGACAGGGTAGTAAACATTGTGGGAAAAGGAGAAAATGTTGGTTACTAGCATTTTCATTTTTTCCTCAATGTTTTTCAAAAGTCTTCATATGGGTTGGTGAAATTTAAGATTGTTTAGCAAAGGGTTTAAGCTAAGTAGTCCCATGTTCTGAGAGTCTTTAGGAAGAAGACTTTTGAAAACATTGTGGGAAAGGAGAAAATTCTGGTAACCAGCATTTTCTCCTGTCTAACAATGTTTTCCACCCTTTCAAAGATGATCCCCATTGTTTGAGCAATATTTAATTTGTTGTCTGCAAGCCGTTGTGTTTAATTTGGTCCAATGTAAAAGTTTGTCTTTTGTTAACTCTTAGAATGCTGAATTAATGAAATGGACCTCTTTACACAGGAAATACCATTTGAAATATTGTCATTTCAAGCTTGTTTTGGCCAGAATGTGCAAAACATTAGCTGACAGTGAAGATCCCAGATCAAACTGCACATTCTGTGCAGTCTGATCTTGATCTACACTGTCAGCAAAAACAACTTCAGTCGGTTCCAGCGCTTTATGGGTTAAAAAGTTAACCCTGCACCAAGGGATCTGTCTGAATGATGATAATCATCAATGCTGAGAAAGGAATTGACTGATTTTGGGAATTGAACTAGCAACCCCTGGGTTTCAAGCCATGTACATCATTGACGGCGGAAGTGAAGAGCATCTTCAGTTGCATTATTGCTACAATTTACAAACTTTGTGCAAGTTTTGACCCTAAAGCGCCTTTCACGACTATAGTTTTTTTTGCAGCCATTATAGATCAAGATCAGGCTGCACAAAATGTGCAGCCTGATCTTTGATCTACACTGGCTACTTTGCTGAATCACTGTAGACAAAAAGCAACCATGAAATTGCATTTATTTGGATCTAGTTTCTAGGATGAAAATATCTGACAGGTTAATTTGATGCCCTAAGGGTTAAGGTGATGTCTGCCGATTTGAAACTGAACATTATTAGATCCACTGGCAAAAGGCAAGTGAGCTCATGTCATGGCACTTTGTATGTTGTAATTGTCCGTCCATCTGTCTGTATGTGCATCTATGTATTATTTTTTTCTAAACATCCTCTCTGAAACTACCCATCCAGTTTAGACCAGACTTGACAAAAATTATCCAGCCATGGCTTTTTCAGAATTTTTTCAAAAAAATTGACTATGTCAACAAAACTGAAAAATATTGAAAATCCTTTTGTCGATAACCATAAAGTTAGGGTGACCAAAGTTGGCATCTAGCTTCATATAATAGACCTGTAACAAGATGGTTCAGGTTATAGCCCTGGGGTAAATTGGCCCCACCCTGGGCATCACAAGTTTTAAATGGGCTTACATAGTGATAGTATATCATATAGACTAAGGCCTCTTCCAAAATTGTTCAAATGATAGCCCTGATGTCAAAATTGGCCCCACCCATGGGTCATGAATTTAATGTTTGCTTATGTAGTAAAAATTTTGAAAACCTTGCTCCTAATCATAAATCCAAGGGCAACCAAATTTGCCACATAGCATTATCTAGTTGATCGCTTCCATAAATTATGTCTTTAAGATTAATCCCTAGGATAGAAATTTGCATAGCCTTGAGGAAATTAATGCTTTACAAGAACTTTATATAGAGGAAACTTTGAAAATCTTATTGTCAACCTAGACCTGTATTATATGGTAAGTCGCTTTATCTTCTGGATATCTATCAGGATTCAAATAATTATAGCTTTTGTGGTCAAAAATGGCCACAACCTGGGGTCACAACTTTCTCATAGACTTTTACAGAGAAAACTTAAGAAATCTTCTTTTTCAAAACCATTTGGCTTAGAATTATTATGTTTGGCATGTATGATTTGCATTAATAATAGACAGTGGAGTGATCATACAGGGCCATCGTGGTCCTCTTGTTTTCCTCACCAGATGTGTCTTACATGATGGAATTTGCCTCTTCAAAGGGTAAAAATCTTGTGGGGGAAAGCAGAAAATGCTAGATACCTGCATTTTCTTCTTTTCTGACAATGTTCTCAAAAGCCTCCATCTTCAGGAATATTAAAACATGGATTTTTTTTTTTTGGTAAAGATTTGATAAGATACATGTTGATGCATTTGTTTCCAGTTACTTTCTTGGTCTGGAAACAAAAAACCTATTGTCTAACTGTTTATAGAACACTTCAATTTTTATAGCAGATGAACTGGAGGAGATAATTAATTTTTGTCTGATTACCCATAAAATGATACCTTAATGAGAATACCCTTCATAGATAACCTGTGTCAGAAATATGGGCTGTGTCAGAGATAGGGGCTTTTATGCTTTATTTCATTGTTTATCCATATTTATCCTTTGCCACACAATCCCATCGTTTAGTGATATAACCTTGAGGAAGAAAGCTTTTGAGAACATTGTGGGAAAACAAGAAAATACTAATAACCAACAACTGGTTTTTTTTTTTCAAAGAGCCACATCTGATTTGTCTGCTAACTAAGTGCTTTAAAAGTTGAGCCTAAAATCATTTGGTTTGGTTGACTCTTTACCAAACAGCAAAATTTTAGACTGGTCCGAATTGAAAGCATTTGCAGATGACAAAATAAATGTGATTGAAAAATTGAAATTTGTTTTGGGAAGGATAGAAAACATTGTGGGAAAAGGAGAAAATTCTGGTTACCAGCATTTTCTCCTTTTTCCATAATGTTTTCAAATGCCTCTTTCTCAGGATTGTGTGGTCAAGAGTTAAAACCACATTTTTGTAGTCAGCTTTAGTTGCTGTGGATTTGAAGAAGTCTAAAATTTTGTCATTTTTTTTTTTGACATTGTTTGTGAAAAAAACACACATGTGCCATTTAAGGTTTTTTACAATTGCCCACACAAATCCTTTATAATACATATCACTATCAGTGTATTATATTAATTATTGTTTTTCAGCATATCAGTTTCAACATAATTAATAAATTGGATTGGCGCTTAAATCCCTCATTAAGAAATATTGCCAATCATAGAGTACTCTATACCGGGCCATAAAATTTTAGACTTGTCAATATAAAAAACATTTGCCGACAACAAATTTTAATGAAAGCAATGATGGTCTTTGAAAGTTGTCTACGGCATTTTCTCCATTTCCCAATGTTTTCAAAAGCCTCCCTCAGGGTCATTAAAACATTGGCATTGTTTGGTAAGGGGTTAAACCAATGCGTTTGTTTAACCCTTTCCCAAACTACAAAATTTTAGACTTTTCTGAACTGAAAGCATTGGCAGACAACAAAATAAAGTAGGCTTAACAATTAAAATTTGTCATTTGAAGGGTAGAAAACAGTGTTGGGAAAGGAGGATAATTTTTATGCTGATAACCAGCATTTTCTCCTTTACCGGCAATGGTTCCAAAAGCCTTTTTCCTCAGAGTTATTTAAAGTTCTGATTGTGTGGTAAGGGTTACCTGTTTAAAAAAGAATGACCCAAAAGGTCATTAAGGTTGGGAACAATAGAATCAAATTATTTTACCAGTGTGTTTCTGTAAGATACTATTTTTCTACTTTGGATGATTAATTATTTTGTTTCCAATATTTTTTTCTTTTAAAAATGTCCACACTTAAAGATGTGAGATAATAGTGTTGTAACCCTTTGCATGCCAAGCAAATGAAATGGTGACTTCTCCGTCATATGAAAGATAAATCTCAAATAATACATTTTCCAGAATGATGTTCTTGTCTAGAATATATTGGACAATAATGGTCAAGATCATTCTATGCAGTCTAATCTTTGTCTACACTGTCTACTTTGGCCTAAAGAAATGCAAAGGGTTATATTACATAGGATCAAAAACATATCCAATGACCATATAGATTGATCGTCCATCAGTGACATGCATTGAATAGGTTGTAAGTGGAAACCTGTAAGGTCAAAGGTCAGAGATTATCATTTAGTCATTATTTACCTTCAACAGATTGAAACAGATTTTGCAGTACTTAGAAACGTTCCTTTTAAAATAGGGATGAACCAACTTGATTTAGGGTTTGATACATGTATATGAATAAAATTTAACCATTTACTACACAGTCACGACTTTTAATGACCCTGAGGAAGAAAGCTTTGAAAAACATGATGGGGAAAGGAGAAAATGCGGGTAACCAGCATTTCTCCAAGCAATACTTAGAAACGTTCCTTGTAAAATAGGGATGAACCAACTTGATTTAGGGTTTGATACATGTATATGAATAAAATTTAACCATTTACTACACAGTCATGACTTTTAATGACCCTGAGGAAGAAAGCTTTGAAAAACATGATGGGGAAAGGAGAAAATGCGGGTAACCAGCATTTTCTCCTTTCCCCTCGATGCTATCTGATGCTGTCTTCCTCGTGGTCCCTTTAACTCTTAACCAAACGACAATATTTAGGACTGGTCCAAATTAAAAGTATTTGCAGACGACAGATTAAATGTGGCTAAAATGATTGCATTTGTTTCTGAAAGGTTAGAAAACATTGTGGGAAAAGGAGACAATGCTGGTTACCAGCATTTTCTCCTTTTCCCACAATGTTTTCAAAAGGCTTCTTTCTCAGGGTCATTAAAAGTGGGGATTGGGATTGTTTGGTAAAGGGTAAATTGTTGGTGACTGTTACCTGGTTTTATATACGGTACTTCTGGCTGCTTGACCAAGTGCTGCCAGTTGTAACATTGGTAAATTATTTGTTAGGCCATAGCCTTTCTGTCAGTAATTAGTCCCTGAAAACTGCAAGCTCAGGGTACTTATTCACCAACAATACATAAGAACATTCTTTGTCCTATTCTCCAAGATTTTCTAAATTTGAAAGTAACAAAACTTCTGAACCAAATGGTTTAGTCAATCAGAAGTTGTGTTACCTCCAAAATTTAATGTAGAAAGTCCCAGATATAAAGACTTAAAAATATTCCTAGGAATGGTTGGTGAATATGACCCCAGGTGAGCTAAAAAAGCATCTGCATTTGTAAACCAGGTTAAATCTGTGTTACAGACTATAAAAATGATCTCCATGATGAAAATTTTTGAAGCACAATGTAACAGCTCATAAATAGTTGTTAACTGTCCAAGAATTTCACTTTCCAGGAAGTATTTACATTCTTTCTTGAAACTTGTTTCATGTTTTACACACCCTTTCTAAATAAAATTTAAGAGGGGAAAATTATAGCATGCTTGTAAAGCTGCTGGATCCATAATCAGTTTGCATATCTTACAGGCATTTGGATGTCTGGTGAAAGAATAACTTTAGTAACATGAGTTTGTTAACCACCAAACTCTTAGGGAATAGGTCACTGGTTAAACTAATTTACTCTTTATAGTTGGGTTTTAGACTTCAACAAATTGAAGCATTTGCAGACCAGGATGTAAACTCTCTAATACTTCAAATTCTTTTCCTCCAAAGCTCATCTGTGTTGCAAACATTCTGTGATGTCATGTTACTGGGTCAAGTAGACTACAGTAAAGTACAGAAAATGGTAGTTCTTGCAGAATAATTTATCCCACA
Source organism: Tridacna gigas (assembly GCA_945859785.2). Taxonomy (NCBI): domain Eukaryota; kingdom Metazoa; phylum Mollusca; class Bivalvia; order Cardiida; family Cardiidae; genus Tridacna; species Tridacna gigas. The sequence continues at coordinate 14,962,324 of OX244043.2, forward strand.
CCTACATTACTGTAAATCTTACTCTGACGGTATTGACCTTTTTACGACCAACTGAAGCAGGTAAATTGGACATTGTTGTGTAGATAGTGCACTGAATGCAAAAAAAACCCCACATACACTGAGGTATCAATGTTTTTAGCAATTTAAGTTGACCCAGCAACATTTACCGGTAACTCTTTACCAAACGACAAAATTTTAGACTAGTCCGAATTGAAAGGATTTGCAGACAACAAAATAAATGTGACTCAAAAATTGAAATTTGTTTTGGGAAGGGTAGAAAACATTGTGGGAAAAGGAGAAAATGCTGGTTACCAGCATTTTGTCCTTTTCATTCAATGTTTTCAAGTCTTCTCTCTCAGGGTCGTTAAAAGTCGGGATTGTGTGGTAGAGGGTTAAAAGCAATAGTATGCTGTATCAGTGTAGCAAATTTGCATATTATGAGCCTTGAATAAAGGAAAATAAGTGACTGATAACACTTAGAGCACACAATGAACCATTTCAACAACTTCTGTCTAGAAATAAGACCCAAATAATTGCAAGTTCAAGGTAGCTCTCATCCAGAATGTCTCAGCAAAGCAGAAAATGTAGATAAAGATCAGATGACACATTCTGTGCAGTCTGCTTTTGCTTAATCTGTCCGCAAAGGCAGATTTAAGGGTTAATAACAATAGGCATTACAGTTGAAAAAAGGAGGATGAGTATCTGTATTAACTCTTTACCACACACTCCAGAGTTTAGTGACTCTTAGAAAGAAAGCCTTTTGAAAATATTGTGAGCAAAGGAGAAAATACTGGTAACCATCATTTTCTCCTTTTCCCACAGTGTTTTCTAGCCTTTCAGAGAGAAATTCACAGTTTGAGCAACATATAATTTGTTATCTGCAAGAGCTTTCAATTTTGATGATTCTAAAATTCTGACATTTGGTAAAGGGTTAAGGTGCTGATTGAAGAAAGAAATTATTCACTGGGTGTTTTTGGAAACAAATTTGGAATAGGTCATGAATTCTTGAAATAAAATAAATTGTTTGACGAAAACAAGGGTAAAAAGTGCCAAATGTAGCTTCTGGAGATGATTATGTGCCGGTACATGTACATGTATGTACCGTGTCTTTTAACCCTTTACCACACAGCCCAGAATTTTAACAACTCTGAGAAAGAGGTCTCTTGAAAATATTGTTGGAAAAAGGAGAAAATGCTGATTACCCGCATTTTCTCTCTTTCCTGCAATGTTTTCTGCTCAATCAAAGAGCTAAAGCTAATATGTGCATATTTCGAATTTCTTGTCCCCTGTTACTTTCAGTTTAAAAGAGACAAGAATTTAGCGTTTGGGAAGGGATAACCAATACAATGAAAGATATCGAAAAGATTGTAGTTGTGGGAGCAACTGCTTATATTAAATAAGTAGCAACTTCTTGAAACTAGCAATTGCTCCTTTTACCACGGTATAAAAGCTGACCTGTTTGTTATGTCATATTTTGGCAGTGCAGGATCCTATATATATAGATCATACAGATCGTAACGAGGAATATTGGTTTATACCACAGTGATTTCCAGCACCCCAAGTTTCTGTAGTTTATTCCAGGATTACACGCTTATATATCATTTGTCTTAAACATTAGATCATGATTTCCTATGAGAATGGCACTTCTCATTTAGGGCAGAATGGAATGAACATAAATCTTCTGAACCCATTTAAAATGGGACCAAAAATGTTGTTTACCAGGTGTACTTTGGTGGTCTGAATTAATTATTAATCCAGTTCACTGCAGGTTACTGTTAACAGTTTTCCCTTGAATGGTTCCCAGTCCTTATTCAATCTCATTACCTCAATTCTCTTGCAGATAGCAATATTTTAGACTCTTTTAACAGCATTTCTCTTTTTCCCACATTTTTCAAAAGCTTAGGCCCCAAGAAAATGCTTGTTTCGAACATTTTCTTATTTCCTCACAATGATTTCAAAAGGCCTTAATATATATATTCTCAGGGTTGTTAATACACAAGATTGTTTACTTAAGGGTTAAGGTGCTATAGAAAAAGTAAATAATTACAAAATGTTTCCAAAAATCTTTTTTCTAAAGTATTTTCAACCAGTTTTAACCCATTTTGTCTTTATTTTATTAAACTTTAGTCATTCTTGTGGCTTCATGCCAAATATTGCCCCTTCTGATTGGGGGGTTGCATAGATTACAACAACAGATACACTATCTTGGATTATGCTTCAGTCTACTTATTTCATCAAGGGTATCACATGATACTTGTCACATGGTTATTATGCCCCCCTTCGAAGAAGCGGGGGTATATTGCTTTGCACTTGTCGGTCGGTCGGTCCGTCGACCACATTTTTGTCCGGAGCATAACTCAAAAAGTATTTCAGGTATCATCTTGAAACTACATAGGTGGATAGATCTCATTAAGGAGAAGTGCAGTGCACAAGAATCATAACTCTGCCCATCATATTTATGGAGTTATTGCCCTTTGTTGATTTTCATACTTAATTTTTGTCCGGAGCATAACTCTAAAAGTATTTCAGGTATCATCTTGAAACCTCATAGGTGGATAGATCTCATTAAGGAGAAGTGCAGTGCACAAGTACCATAACTCTGCCCACCATATTTTTGGAGTTATTGCCCTTTGTTGATTTTCATACTTAATTTTTGTCCGGAGCATAACTCAAAAAGTATTTCACATATCACCTTGAAACCTCATAGGTGGATTAATCTTATTAAGGAGAAGTGCAGTGCACAAGAACCATAACTCTGCCCATCATATTTTTGGAGTTATTGCCCTTTGTTGATTTTCATACTTAATTTCTGTCCGGAGCATAACTCAAAAGGTTATTCAGATATCATCTTGAAACTTTACATGTGGATAGATCTTATTCAGGAGAAGTGCATTGCACAAGAACCATAACTCTGCCCATTATAATTTTGCAGTTATTGCCCTTTGTTGATTTTCGTACTTAATTTTTTTCCGGAGCATAACTCAAAAAGTATGTGAGGTAAAATCATGAAACTTTAAAAGTTGATAGTTCACATAAATGGGAAGTGCAGTGCCCAAGAATTGTTAATTTATCATTAATAATTTTTGAGTAATTACCCTTTGTTCGTTTTTACACTTTGAACTTAACAGTTTATAATCACGTTATATTTAGAATTGGATGCCATTAGGGGGGCATACATGTTTTACAAACATCTCTTTTTTCCTTGGATTGGATACAAGGGCGCCAGCTGGAGACCATTTTGAAATTACAATAATCAGGGTCATCTGATCCCAACAACAGGTTTAAGGTCACAGTTTCTGGAAAAAGGGCTTTCGGGGGGCATTGCTCTCATTCCGACAGCTCTTGTTTTGCAATTTTTTGCATTGCGTGCTCATGAGGAAGCAAAGCAAATGAAGTCAAATTATCCTACATAGGTATGTTACTGCATCTGTCTAGGTCACATGAACTGAACACTGAATTGCTTGATGATGTCGGAATTTGATATCAAGAGTGCTTTGGAATGATTTTAAAGACAGCAGAAATATAAATTCAGTATTTCTGCATGAGCATTTTCACATTTAAATTAGAGCATTTAGAGCATTTTCTCCTTTTGCTTTTCATGTGTATTCATGTATATAACTTGATTCATATTCATCCTCTTTTACGAGGGTGTTTATAAATTTTTTGCTGCAAGTTTGTTTCCGGAGTTAGAGTTCAGACAGATTCCATGACAGGCAACACAAGTAAATACTAAAAAATTTTGGACATCTTGAATGAGAAAAAAAAAAAATCACTGGTAAAAATTTTTTGTGTGCTGCATGGAAAAAAAAAACCCTCACTATCAGTACTCTCAGAACTTTGATTTTTAGCTCCACTGGCCAAAGGCCAGCAGGCTTATGTCATGGCCCGGTGTCCGTCGTGCATCCGTCTGTGCGTCCGTGCGTCCGTCCGTGCGTTAACTTTTATTTCAAACATCTTCTTCTCTGAAACTACCCATCCAATTTTCATGAAACTTCACAGAAATGATCCTGCCATGATCCTCTTCAGAATTTCTTGAAAGAATTTGATTCCTTCAAAAACTCTGGTTGCCATGGCAACAAAACTGAAAAATATTGGAAATCTTTAAAAATCTTCTTGTCTGAAACCATAAGGCATAGGGCTACCAAATTTGGCATGTAGCTTTATGTAGTAGACCTCTATCAAGTTTCTTGAAATTATAGCCCTGGGATCAAAATTGGCTCTTCCCCAGGGGTCACAAGTTTTATACATAGGCTTATATAGAGAAAACTTCAAAAATCTTCCTGTACCTAGCCATAAGGCCTAGAGCTACCAAATTTTGCATGTAGCTATATCTAGTGGGCCTCTACCAAGCGGGCCAAAATTTTAGCCCTGGGGTCAAAATTGGCCCCGCTGCAGGGGTCACAAGTTTTACATGGGCTTACATAGTGACAACTTAAGAAATCTTCCAGTACCTAGCCATAAGGCCTAGAGCTACCAAATTTTGCATTTAGCTTGATCTAGTGGGGGTCTACCAAAAGTGCCCAAATTACAGTCCTGGGGTCAATTTGGCCTCATGCTGGGGGTTGGGGGGGGGGGGGAGGTTCACAAGATTTACATGGGCTTATATAGGGAAAACTTTTAAATCTTGGTGTACATAGCAATTTTGCATAATTATAGCACTATCTAGTGGACAACTACTAAGAGGGCCCAAGTTACAACCCTAGGATCAAGTTCGGCCCTGCACCAGGGGTCACAAGTTTTACATGGGTTTATGGAGTGAAACCTTCAAAAACCGTCTTGTTACTAGCCATAAGGCCAAGAACTCCCAAATTTGGTCATAAACATGTGCTTATAGGGTGAAAATTCAAAAAATCCTTTTGCTCCTAATCGCAAACCCAAGGGCTACCAAATCTGGATCACTTTTGATTTTTATTTTTGAAATTAGCCTTGCATCAGGGGTCTTATGTTTTACAGAGGCTTTCATATGGGGGAAACTTGAAAATCACCTTATTTATAACCATACAGCATAGACTTGTATTATTTTGGCATGTGGCTTTATCTTGTGGACCTCTACCAGGGTTCAAATAATTATCGCTCTGGGATCAAAAATGGCTTTGCCCTGCAGGTCTCAACTTTCACATGGGCTTTTAAAGAGAAAACTTTGCAAGTCTTCATTTTGAAACCATTTGGCTCAGAATTGAAATGTTTAGTATTTATGGTTTATATTTATAAGCCAGTGGAGCGATACAGGGCCATCATGGCCCTCTTGTTAATAATAATGGGCTATGTGTTGTTGTAAGATAAAAGGTTTATTATGGCAGGAACTGACATTATTGAATCCCTTAATTCTTGATTTGATTTAAATCTATTTATTTCCCTTTGATTGTGAAATAAATTCTATGTCCATAACTCACTCTAGTTAACTAGTTTGCTCTCTGGAGGCATACCTATTCATTATTTGCGCTGAGATGGGGGGTCATTCCAGAGGTTGACCCTGTTCATTTCTCGATTTGATTCCAGAATGTCTGATGTGAGAGGCTGAGGCTTTCATGATGCTGCTGTCTCCTACAGGTATTTGCTTGGCTGTATGATGTGCCCAGCCAGGTAGCTAAATGGTAGCATATCTGACTTGTGACCTGGTGGTTGCAGGTTCCATACCTGGTTGAGGCAAACTTTCTTTACGGCGATTTTCTTTCTCTCACTTCTGATGCATGTGAGAAAAGTAGTCAGTGACTAGGAAGGAAAGGTGTGTCAGTACTGGTGTGAGTAATCCAGGAAACATATGCATAGGTGCACTGGCCACAAGGATACAACCTTAGCTGTTAAAATGGCATTGAACTCCAATACAAACAAACAAACAGAGACTACATGATGTACCAAGAATTTCTGTTGACAAACTAAATGCTTATCATCAAAGTTTGGACTGACTGCATGTCAAAACTCTATCTCGGTCAAATGAAAAATTTTAAGCACCATTCTATCAGGTAGAAAGAAAATGATTAAAGTGAAAGAAACTCTTGTGCCTTGTTACCCGAACATTCTAAACATCTTCCTAATTTTCAATTTTTCCTAGTCTAGCCATCTGATTGGCTGAGAAATGATGTCTCAGCCAATTAGATCACTAGCCTTGCATTTTAGATCTAGATTTGCTTTGAAATGGTTGCAAAATATGGACATGTGATACAGAGATTTTCTAGACAGATCATCAAGCCAATTTTCCATCAACAGAATGTCTGGGCAAAGTGTATGTAAATATGGTGACTCCAGTGATCTTGGCATTTCCCTAGTCCAAGAACTCATAAATAACAATTCATGGCCCAGAAATCTATCTTTATTTGTCATTTGATTTATATAGTACTTTATTATAAGATCAGAGTCGTCTATGACAAGTAAAATATTATCGTGTTCTAGGCCTATGAAAGGAAGACTAAAGCAATTTGAGACTTCTGGCATCATGATCAATGCATTTATGATGCAGACATTGCGAATGAGATAATTTTTTCTCAACTTTCATCTTTCCCTTTCTTTGTGTTTGCTATACTTATTCAGCCAAGAAACATGCTCCATTTTTTAATTTTGCATTTTTGATAAACAAAGAACAAACATGTTTATAAATGCTTATTTAATAGACTTTTGACTCTTATTTAATAACCTGGCTCCCGCAATAAAATCATAGCCAAATATGGGGGTACATATTAGAGTGTGAAACAATATGATGACATGTGGGGTGGTTAGAATTTTACAGGAAGGAGAAATACAGAAAGGAACATGCTAATATCTGTAAAATTTTCTGTTCAGCCTGTGTCTTACATACATAATTATGGCTATTTTACGGTTATGTAGTACCCTGAGAAGAACTTTTCATTGATTTTGCAGAAAGTATTGCACCAGGATCCTTATATTAAGGAAAATGCTCATAAACAGCAATGTTTTCTACCTTTTCTAGATCAAATCTTATTATTTTGAACAATAGTTATTTTGTCGTAAGCGAGGACTTTGAATTTGGATAATGTTAAAATTTTGCCATATGATAAAGTGTTCAGCAGGATAAGGGTACAAACTAACACCAACAAATATACATACAAATGAATTAGCTGTGCTCTGTCAAAATGGGGTTCAATGTATCTGCAAAAAGCATTGACCCAGTTCAGCCTGTGTAGTCCATACAGGCTGACCTGGGCCATACTTTTCACTGTAGGTCAATTTTCTACATGTCCAAGGACCAGTTTACCTCATGATTCAGATGGTTTTTAAAAAAGGTGGCTATTATGGATCCATAATTATATTATGGTTTGCTTGGAAAAATCAGGGATCGTATATTACATGTAATATACGATCCCTGGAAAAATGCATCGCAGAGATGTATTAACCCCCCTTTTACCAGAGCATGGCTCCAATTAGTTTAGTTTACCAGTAACAAGTCTATAAAACATCAACAAAGTAATAATGAACAAAAAAAAGGTCCTTAGAAAGAAAATGCAATAACTAGAACCACAAATTGAGTTTGCCTGTAACAATTTGGGCATTGTGTCTTTTAGGTACAGCCTCCATTGGTTTTACTCTTTACCAAACAACAAAATTTTAGACTGGACCAAATTGAAAGTGTGTGCAGATCACAAAAATAAATGTTGCTCAAATGAGGATTTCTGTCTTTGATAGGGTTAAAAAAAAAACTTTTTTGGAAAAGGAGAAAGCGCTGGTTACCAGCAATTTCTTTTTTACCCACACTGTTTTCAAAGTCTTCTTCATGGTTGAGAAATACAAAGGATTATTTGGTTAAAGGATTGTACAACATGACAGACATGCTTGATTTTGCTTTATTGTGTGATATAAGCAGTGTTATTGACAGTAGACATCTCTAGAGTAACCATTTGTCACTTGTAGTTTAAGTGTAATTTTCCCTCTTGTTTCTAGAGACATTGCCATGTTTAAACCCCTTAACCCTTTACCACACAGTCCCGACTTTTAACGACCCAGAGGAAAAAGCTTTTTGAAAACATTGTGGGAAAAGGAGAAAATCCTAGTATCCGGCATTTTCTCCTTTTCCCACAATGTTTTCTACTCTTCCCAAAACAATTTTCAGTTTTTGAGAAACATTTATTTTGTCGTCTGCGAAAGCTTTCAATTTGGACCGGTCTGAAATTTTGCTGTTTGGCAAAGAGTTAAAGCGGCTTTCACGACTATAGTTGCATTTACGGCCAGTTTAGATCAAGATCAGGCTGTACAAAACATTCAGCCTGATCTTTGATCTACATTGTCTGCTTTGCTGAATCATCGTAGACGAAAGCAACCACGAAATTGCAATTATTTGGATCATATTTCTAGGATGAGAATTTCTGGCAGGTTTATTTGGCTCTCTTAGGGTTAAAAGCAGTATTTCCATTTGAATAAAATTTTACTAAATCCATTGGGACCAGTGCAGCTGCAAAAGTTGAGTCCCATTGCATTCCTTCTAAGGCCCATTTTTGCTTGCATAAATCATCTGTTTATTAAGGCCAAATTTGGTTGGTGGTTAAAAAGAAGAAGCTATTGCAAATGACTTATTTATGGAACCTTTCGCAGATTCAATGTGCTGTGACCATCGCTCAAAATAGTTCGAAGCTTGCGTCATGATGGAACTTGTTTGAAAGTCCATGCAACCTGTTGTAAAAACTGTATTTCTGCTTAGTTTCATAACAAACACATTGATACGAATAGATACAAATTTCTCTTTGCATCTAATCTTAGAAGGCAGTATCTTTTCAGCCATTGGTCTTGGAAAGATTGCAAATGCTTTTTCTTTTTGGCCCCGGAAGCCATCTTCAGGAAAGAAATGCTAAACAATAGCTGTTCATGGGAAAAGACAATATGAGCACAACGTGGGTAACCAGTCAAAGTCGACGACAAAGAGATCTATTTTCATCTTTCTCGATTATATCTTGGCATACCAAGATCTATTTATAGACACTTTGGAATTCTGATGGTCATTGCGTACAAGTATTTTGCATTGTTTTTGTTTTTGATATGGATCTAGCAAAATTATGGTTTTGACTCATTTTTGACTGCATCCAAGGGACGCAATCAGCTTTGATATTCTGCATCTGAGCTGATATTTATGCATATATAGATACTATTTCGTCGTTAACGGAAACCCTGTAAAAGCGTTGTTAGCAAAAAATAACATTACATGTATTTGCCAACAGTTTTGATTTTAAAAAAACATGCAGTCCGACTCGGTTGAAAATTTAAAGAATTGTTCATGGACAGTTCATTAAAATGATTCATGAACTGTGCACATAGGTACTAGTACATAAATATTTCAAGGACCTATTCATTAATGACGTTCATGAGCTACATATGAACAGTTCTTGAACTAGTTCATGAACCTATTCTTGCATTTAAGGTACATCCATATTTCTCCCTAATACATGTATAAAGATTTCGAAAGATTTTCTTGGGATATACAATGACTTTCAGCAGTCACAGAGCACCGAGCATCACTTGCCTGATTTAAACTTTTTACCTGGTGTGATAGCCATTTCTGAAAACATACAAAATGAGATTTGATTGATTAATTAACATCAGTATTTAGGCACATGTTATTCTAAAAGTTACATGTGTTTATAGAAACTTGCCTTGTGGAGTCTAAAATGTAATTTGATGGATTTGTGTTGATGAGCCTTTTATGAATTTTGCTCAAATCAGTAAAGAACAATGGATGTATTTTTTTTTAGTTTAATTCCAGAGTTATGCATCTGTTGATGAACCACAGATGAACTATGTTCATAAACATGCAGATGAACCTTTATGAATATTTCCTCAGTTCATGAACAGATTCTTGACAGGGGATCTTAGATGAACACTGCAGCATGTTTGATATTTTGTATTATCGTTATTCTAGAAAAACTTAATATTGTAAAAAATGTATTTGTACCCAATTATCCCTGTATTACAGAATCCTTTGTTTCAATAACCCTAAACCCTTAAAGTGCTGAATTAATGAAATTGGTCTTTTCACATAGGAAAAACATCTGAAACCTTGTCATTTTTAGGTTGTTTTGGCCCGAATATGGGATGAAATAGCACACAGTGTAGATCAAAGATCAGACTGCACAGAATACTGTCTGTAAAAAACAACTTAAGTTAGTTCCCGCACTTTGTCGGTTAACTTAGAAGAAGGCCTTTAAAAGAATGCAGGGGGAAAAGTAGAAAATGCTATAGATATATAGTTAACAGTATTTTCTTCAAATTCTCATAATGTTTTCAAAAGCCCCTTCCCTAATGATCTTTAAACCTTTACCAAACAACAAAATTTTAGACTTTTCCAAATTGAAAGCTTTTGCAGTTGACAAAATAATTGACTCAAAAATTGAAAATCACCTTTGGAAGGGCAGAAAACATTGTGGGAAAAGGAGAAAATGCTGGTTTCTTTCTTTGGCAGGGTTGTTAAATCCCTGGGGACTGTGGGAAAGGGTTGAAACACAGGATTGTGACAGTTCAGAATTCAGGGTTTTACTGGTACTAACACTGGTAGCCACTCAATAGAATTGAGCTGTGCTCTGTGAAAAGGGGGCTTAATGCATCTGCAAAAAGTATCGACCCATGTCTGCCTGCGCAGTCTGCGCAGGCTGACATGGGCCGAAGCTTTTTGCTTTTGGTCCATTTTCTCCATCCTACCTCATCATTCTGTCACTTGTTATACAAAATGAATTTTATGGATCCATAGCTAATGTGATGTCCTGCTTGGTATAAGGCGTCACAGAGATGCATTAAGCCCCCTTTTACCAGCTCAGTTATCTCATCAAAAGTTAATCCTAACATGTTTCCACAACATAGGTCATAGAGCATAAATTACAAACTTTTGTCTTTGATTAATTCCCCTGAAAGATGGAAATATCTAATCTGTATATCTGTACCTTCCTGAGGCCTTCCTTCTGAACTTAGCCCGCCTGGGTAGCTCAGTGGTTAGTGTATCTGACTCGTGACCTGATGGTTGCGAGTTTGATTATCCAGTTGAGGCAAACTTTCTTTCTGGTGATTTTTCGCCTCTCACCTTTGATGCATGTGAGAAAAGTAGTCAGTGGCTTTGGAAAGAAAGTTGTGTGAGTACTGGTGTGAGAAAGCCAGGAAACACGTGGGTGCGTCACTGACCGCCATGATATGACCTGAGCTGTTAAAATGGCATTAAACTCCCAATACAAACAAACAAACCTTCTGAACTTCAAGAATTTGTTTCTTTACCAGACCACAAAATTGGGGTCATATCTGTATTGAAAGCATTTGCAGACAACAGTTTAAATGATTGTAACACAATAGGATCTTTCTAAATTCTCTAGCCCTTTACCAGACGACAAAATTGTAGACTGGTCCAAATTGAAAGCATTTGCAGATGACAAAATAAATGTGACTCAAAAATCAAAATTTCTTTTTGGAACATTAGAAAACATTGTGGGAAAAGGAGAAAATGCTGGTTACCAGCATTTTCTCCTTTTCCCACAATGCCTTCAAAAGCGTTCTTTCTTAGGGTCGTTAAAAGTTGGGATTTTGTGGTAAAGGGTTAAGGTAGAAAACAATGTCAGAGATGTAGAAAATGCTGTCAACCAGAATTTTCTCCTTTTACCACATTGTTTCAAAGTCCTGTTCAAAGTTAAACCAATTAGAAACAGCTTTGAAACATCCTGTTAAATATGAATGATAAACATAAATGGTTCAATAGAAAAAGAACTTGTTCGAAGCCAGTGATTCTTCATTTCTCAGTGTTTTCAGAACTGGTCTGCAGCAAGAGGGTAGAAAAGTATCTCTAAGAGGGAATATTTTAACCCTTATCCTGCTAAATAAAAGAAATGAAACTTTAAAACCGACTTGTATGAACCCAAACTTTCCTATTTCAAAATTATTTCTTGATGAAAAGATATCTCCATATCGGACAGTGTAGATTCAAGATCAGACTACATGTTCTGTACAGTCTGATCTTGATCTAAACTGTCCGCAAAAGGTCTGTGAGTCGCACTTAGCAGCCAGAGGGTTGACAGATAGAGCATCTTTCACAGATTTAGTTGCCTTTGAAGCCAGTGTAGACTAAGACTAGACTGCACACATTGTATTATCTGATCTTGGATCCATACTGTCCACTTTGCCCAGACCTAATTCGACAAAGGAGCCTTGAAATCTAAATTATTTGGTGATACTTCTAGACTGAAAGTGTCTGCTAGATTTATATCACATGCTGTACTGGTAAATTGATTGAACTGAAATTGCTGCTTTTGTCACTTTTGTGATAAAATGATTTTGAGCTTTTTGCCTAAAATGGCAAAATTCAAGGCTTGTTCAGATTTAAAGCATTATGCAGAAAATGTTTTAGATGTGGTTCAAACGATAATATTGGTCTTTGACTGGGTGAAAAAAGCATCATGAGAAAAGAAAAAAAATGCTGGTAAAAAACACTTTTTCTTTTTTTTCCCCACACAGTTTTCTGCTCTTTCAGGAACAAATAATATCATTGAGTCAAAATAATGTTGTTTTTTTTGTATTCAATAGCTTTCAACATAGAAATTGTATTGGAAAAAAAATGAGGGAAAAGGAGCTGCTGCCTCTTACAAACATTTGGTTCTTATCCAGGAATGTTTTTAAAAATTGTATTGTGCAAAGACCTGGTATCTTTCAGAAACTATTGTTGCTTTAACGCTTTACCAAACAATAAAATTTTACACTCGTCCAAATTCAAAGCTGTTGCAGACGACAAATTAAATGTAGCTCTGTTGATGAAACCTGAGCCTAAAAGAGTAGAAAACGTTGTGGGAAAAGGAGAAAATGCTGGTTTCCAGCATTTTCTCCTTTTCCCACAACATCTTCAAAAGCCTTCTTCCTCAGGGTGGTTTTAAAGTCGGGGCTAAGGGCTAAGTTAGCAAAATATGACATGCTTAAATATTGTCATTTATTTGAATGAAATATTCTTATATCAGGTTTACTTTTTTTGGTGGATATAACGATAAAAATTTTGGTAGTGTAGATCTAAATTCTTTCACATTCATGTGAAGTCTGATTGTGATCTGCATTGTCTGCAAAAGTGTTACTAGCATCATTTTATGATAGTGAAGAGGTAACTCTCTACCAGATTATGTTTTCAGACTTGTCCACACTGAAATTGTTGCAGACAACAAATTATATGTAGCTAAATGAAATTTGTCCTTGAAACTGCAGAAAACATTGTGGAAATAGGAGAAAATGCAAGTTACCAGCAATTTCTCCTTTCCCCGCAATGTTTTAACTCTTTCCCACACAAGCCCTGGTTTTCACGTGTCTGCAGTACAAGTCTTTTGAAAACAGTGTGGGAAAAGGAGAAATTGCTGGTAACGAGCAATTTCTCCTTTTCCCACAGTGTTTTCTACCCTATTTGATGACTTTCTGCCATTTTCATCAAATTTAAAATTGTCATCTGCAAACTCTTTCAGTTTGGACCAGTCCAAAATATGTTGTTTGGGAAAGGGTTAAAAAGCCTTCTTTTTCAAGGTTTGTGAAAATTTGGGATTGTTTGGTCAAGGGTTTAAAATGTTGTTAAGTACAATTTGGAAAAAGGCCATCGGAAATATTTTATTAGTGCAATAAACAGGGGGCATTCGCTAATGATGTCGAAAAGAAAAACATTATTGAATTTGGCATATATTTTTTTGCCATTTGTCTTGCTTGTTCATCTATTTATGCAAATATGAATCTGATTTGGCAGTTTTCTGTAACTAAGTTAGAAACAAAATATGACAAATGATCAGCAGAAATTTATGAAGATTGTATTAGTGCAGAAGTTTGAGCACACTGATAAAGTCTGGACTATTCAGATTTCTTATTTTAAAATGGCTTTGTACGTGGAATTGTGTACATTTATCTAATTTGTAGCTTGGCTGCTTCCAATTTTTGAGAAAATGTCAAGGCATTTTTACAACCCTATATACTGAGGATAAAGATATTTCCTCCAAACTTGGGCAAGTTGTTAACTTTCAGTTATAGTACCCATACTAAGAAGGGCGAAACCTTCATAACATTTTATAGACAGTTAATTATGCCTTTATTTTGAATTACATTTTTCACTGAAAAACCACAAGAGCCAAGTGTTGACACCTCACATGCATTGCTGTTGTTTAACTCTTTACCACAGGACAAAAATGTAGACTTGTCCGAATTGAAAGCGTTTGCAGACAAGATATTATATGTCACTCAAAGCAGGATAGTTGTTTTTCAGTGGGTAGAAAACATTGTGGGAAAAGAAGAAGATGCTGGTTACCAGCATTTTCTTCTTTTCCCACAATGTTTTCAAAAGGCCTATTTCTTAGGGTCGTTAAAACTCGGGATGGTGTGGTAAAGAGTTAACCCTTAGGCTGCTAAGTGTGACTTTATGGGCTTTTGCATACAGTGTAGATCAAGATCAGACTGCACAGAAGATACGATAAGGTCTGTCCAGCAAGCAAAATCTTTAATGGAAATCTTTTGTTTAATTTATTCAGCAGCTTAAGGGTTAAGATTATCTGTGAACAAAAAATAGCTTTACATGGTTTCATAAATTGTTTTCAAAAAAAAAAATGCAGATCTATATGTGTTCAAGAAAAAAACGCAAACTTTGTTTCCTACTTTGGACAGGATGAGAAAAGTTGGACATTTGAATTCCATGCCCCTTGCAACGGCTAGTTTGATTGTATATGTCCTAAGTCATGTTTGACATGCGACCATAGCTGTATATGTTCATAATTTCCTGTATTTACTTGTTTTATGTTTTCAGAAGATGAAACTGTCAATACAGAACTGATAGACAAGATATATGAACCATCCTCAAGTCACATGGTAAGTCATTCAACACTCATGAATCAAACGCTTCTAGTGCCATAAGCAAAAACAGGGGCTTTTGTGAATGGCATAGACCAAGATAAATCTGCACATAAACTGCAGTTTGATTAGACCTATACCGTTTGCTTGTTTGGTCAAGCCTGTAAGATAAAATCTCTCAGAGTTTCAGTGTATTGCATTTTCAGCCATGGAAAGGGGTCAAGGTTATATATTTGGCTCTTAAACCTTTCCCGAACAAGCCCTGGTTTTCACGTGTCTGCAGTACAAATCTTTTGAAAACACTGTGGGAAAAGGAGAAATTGCTCGTAACAAGCGATTTCTCCTTTTCCCACAGTGTTTTCTACCACCCTTTTTGAGACCTTTCTGCCATTTTCATCAACTTTAAAATTGTCGTCTGCAAACTCTTTGAATTTGGACCAGTCCAAAATTTGTTGTTTGGGAAAGGGTTAAAGGGTAAATAATCATTGTTTACCAACCAAAACAAATTACTTTGCATGTTTTTCTCTGTAGACATTTTTTTTTTCTCTCTATTGATACCATTTTCTTCCTATGGTCATGACGATGACCATATGCAGAGACTTTATGAATTACTTGTATTTGCAATAAAAGGGAAATTGCAAGTTTTCTGGCTGTTCCAATTTGAACTTACAATATTTTGGACAAGAACTAAGCCTGTAGCAAGTCATAAGTGAGTCATGCTCTGTGAAATGGTGATTTAATGCATATGTGAAAAATATCATCAAAGTGAGCCTGGGCAGTTCAGGCAGGATGACCTTGGTCAAATGATTTTGCTGTTGGTAAGTTTTTTGCATGTCAAGGATCAATTTATCGCATGATATAATTATGATAATCTGTTTTTATCAGGCCGGCGCTCTACCTCAGAACAACAGCCACCAGGCTCGTCCAAAAGAAGTTTATGACTCTCTCTAATTAGACAAAATTCTGCCTACACCAAGGTTATATTGTTACAGAATTTAATCAAAGTGTTGGCTACATCATCATAACATTGTTACAGAAATTATTTGAAAACTCTGCATGCCCCAATAAAAGATTTGGCAGAAATAAGACGAAATTCCTCCTACACCAGTACAAAATAATGACAGAAATTACACAAAAACTGAAAACCTCTGGATATTCAGCTGTATAGTTATGACAGAAATTAGAAAAAAAAAATAGACTGCAGAGATAAGCAATAACCCTCAAGATTAATATTTCAAAGTTTCTGCCTGTCTGGGTGCCAAATATTGTGATAAAAGGGGCAAAGGTTAATACAGTTGATTATCTGGTGAGGCTTTTAGGCTTCAAACGTTTCTCTCATTAACCCTTTACCACACATTATCCCGAGTTTTAAAGACCCTGAGGAAGAAGGCTCTTGAAAACAATGTGGAAAAATGAGAAAGTGCTGGTAACCACAATCCCACAATGCTTTCCACTCTTTTACATACATTTCCAACATTTCAGCCACTTTCATTTTGTCGTCTGCAAATGTGTTCAATTTGGACAAAACTGAAATTCTGTCAGTTGGTAAAGACTTAATCCTTTGAATTGATGAGTATAATTAATTCAGTTAGCTTTATTTATCTGACTCTGTACATCAAGAATGTGCAGTCTGATCTTGGATCTATACTGCCAGATAGTAAGACTTTTGGGTCAAAGGAACCTTGAAATAGCAGCATTAGAATGGGACTTTTTACCAAACAACAAAATCTTAGACTGGTCCAAATTGAAAGCATTTGCAGACGACAGAGGTAGCCCAAATGATGAAATCTGCCTTTGATAGATTAGAAAACATTGTGGGAAAAGGAGAAAATGCTGGTTACCAGCATTTTCTCCTTTTCCCACAATGCTTTCAAAAGCCTTCTTCCTCAGGGTCATTAAAAGTCGGGATTGTGTAGTAAAGAGCTATACTATTGCCAAAAAATTTTCATTAGCAGATGAATGGTAAAAAGACAGGCTTTTAGGCATTTTGATAATTTTTGAAAACAGAGTGACCAATGGAGAGACAAGGAAATTTTGTATTTCCTTCGTTACAGTCTATTTTGCACCCAAATTTATTTGTAAATAGTTCTTGAATGTTTTATTCTGATGATAATTTGTGAATTTATTAGAGGACAGAAAATGTTAAAAGCTTACCTCATGACCCCAAGGAAGAAATTAACAAAAGGCAAACTTCAAAAGCATCCTTTTGAAATACCTATAATCAACATAAATTAAAGCTCAATTCATGAGTACATGTGAAAACATTGTACATAAAGGATAAATTCATATCTTACCACAATGTTTTCCAACAGTTGTCAACTGCATGATTAAAGATTTAACCCTTAAACTGCTAAATAAGTTACAAAAAAATTTTCAAGCCGATAGTAAAAACCTGAATATTGCTTACAAACTTATTTTCTAGAGAAAAATATCTCCTTAATGGACGATGTAGATCAAAGATCAGACTGCACATTCTGTGCAGTCTGATCTTGATCTGCACCATCCGATAAGGAGATAAGGGTCAGTAAGTGCGCCAAGCAGCCTAAAGGTCAATACTCCTTTCAAAACTTAAATTGCTTTTGTAACCATTCTAGATCAAGATTGGACTGCACAGAACCTGCTGATCTGATCTTGATCTACACTGTTCACTTTACTGTGACAGTGTGGACAAGAGCAACCTGTAACTGCATTGATTTGTCTTATTTCTAGACCGAAAATGTCTTTGAAGTTTCTCCTGAAATCTGGAGGTTAAAAAGAGTCTACAGAAGGTAATAGTTGAAGAGTTGAGCCAATTATCACTTGAAAAACATGAGATGTGTGGCCTGCAGGATTTCATAATTGGCTCTGTAAATTTGCCCTGGCTTCTAGGTGGCTTTGATAGTTAAGAGCATCAATCACATTAATAATTGGTTTTGAAGACAGTGCAGATCAAACTGCACAGGCCATGCTAAGTGACAGGTCTAGGATCAACATTGTCTAATAGTTTTTAGCTCCTGCCTGAGGGCTTGCAAACTTTTGTATTCCAGGCCCTAAAATTTGTCCATACATGCATGCATCTGTGTGTGTGTTAAAACTATTAATGAGCCATGCTCTGTGAAAAGGGGGCTTAAAGCATCTGCGAAAAGTATTGACCCAGGTCAGCCTGGGCAGTCCATGCAGGCTGACCTGGACCGAAACTTTTCGCTATTAAAGTGTCAATTTTCTGTATGTCAAAGGACCAGTCTACCTCATGATTTAGACAGTAACTGTTGTTCGACAAAATGGATTTTATGGATCCATAATAACATGAAGACTTGCTTGGTATCATCCATCAAGGAGATGCATTAAGCCCCTCCCTTTGCCAGAGTGGAGCTCATTTATTTCAAATATTTCTGAAACTGCTTCGGAGAAATGATCTTGTCATTGGTCTATGTCAGAATTCTTTACAAAAAATGACTCAATTAACTCTCTACCACATGAACTCTGCTACAAATCTTTTTTGGAAATGTCGAAAGCCTGTTGTCATAGTTCATTGATACTTGGTATGAATAATCCTTGAATTAGACAACAGTATTCATTGATATCATCTTGACATATAAAAAATATGACTGGGGGGGCTTTGCTCATTCTTTGGATGACATTTTATTGCAATACAGGCTTCTTATGGATAAATGTCTCTATTCATGCCAATTACAGCACATTTAACTACAAGGTAGTGGAGCTATGCAGGGCCATCATCGCCCTCTTGTTGAGTTATTCTAACTAAAATAGCCTTTATCTTGCCTTAAAGGCACATGCAGACCCTGAATGATGTTTTTTGGGAATTCTACTGTGATTTATACAGAATCTAACTTAGAACTTTGGAAAACAGGAAACTCATATTTTTTACAAAAAATATGTGTATGAGTTATTATATTTTTCACTTTAATATACATATTTGATCATCTGGAAAACAGTTTACGAGGAGAAAAACATAAGCAATTTTCTTTGATAGAATGAACCAGTGTTTACTATGGTGAAAAATGTGGGAGGAGTAGATGATAATATTTTTTCCCCGCTTTCCAATTTTCACATTTTGTGTGGTAGCCTTGCTGGAAAAGAATTGATCACTTTCACAGAATTTGCTCTTACTGCTACCTGATCATACAAATCAAGATAGGCTTAATTAACTGAAGAGGGGGCACTTGATTGGAACACCTGAGAATAGAATTAACCCTTAACCAAGCAATCCCATGTTGCAGAAGAAAGAACGAGAAGGGTTTTGAAAATGTTAAAGGAAATGGAGAAAATGCTGGTAGCCACAATGTTTCTGACCCATAAAAGAACAAAATCCAATTTTTGAGGTGTTTTTAATTTGTCATCTGCAAGTGCTTTCGATTTCGGTAAGTCTAAAACTTGTTGTCTAGTAATGTTGTAACTCAGACTCCTCCAAGTTAAAACTTCACTGAACAATTCAATGTTTTATAGACCGTCATGAACAAGGCTTTTGAAAACATAATGTGGGAAAAAGAAAAATGCTGGTAACTTCTCAGTTTACCACAATGTTTTGTACTCTCTCAGAATCAAACCCCTTTATTTGAGCCATATTTAATTTGTATTCTGCAAATACTCAGACTTGGAGGAGTCCAAAATTTTGTCGTCTGGTATAGAGGTAATTTATTGCCTTTAGTATTGTAAGGGTAAAGCAAAAAATTCTGGGCAGGGCTATAATGAATCCTTATCTTGCTGAATAAGTTAACTCTTTCCCAAACAAGCCCTGGTTTTCACGTGTCTGCAGTACAAGTCTTTTGAAAACACTGTGGGAAAAGGAGAAATTGCTCGTAACGAGCAATTTTTCCTTTTCCCACAGTGTTTTCTACCCTTTTTGATAACTTTCTGCCATTTTCATCAAATTTAAAATTGTCGTCTGCAAACTCTTCCAGTTTGGACCAGTCCAAAATTTGTCGTTTGGGACAGGGTTAAATAAAAGTTCAAGCAGATAGTAAAAAACAAAATTTAATAGTATTCTTTCAATCTTATTTTTTGGAGAAAAATATCTCTTTATCGGACAGTGTAGATTCAAGATCAGACTTCACGGTCTGTGCAGTCTGATCTTGATCTACACTGTCTGCAAAAGGTCAGTGAGTGACGCTTAGCAGCCTACTTAGGGTTAACCCTAAGAGTGCCAAATAAACTCAACAGACATTTTCAGTTTAGAACTAAAACCCATATAATTGCAGTATTATGAAGGCTTTAATCTATAGTGTTTCAGCAAAGCGGACAGTGTCGATCAAAGATCAGACTTCACGTTTTGTGCAGTCTGATCTTGATCTACATTGCTGCAAAAGGTAGCTGTTAGGTAAAGGGTTATCACTTATAGTGGCAAATGAACTTGTCAGACATTTTCAATCTGGAAATAAGACCCAAATACTCTCCTTTTCAATGTTTCTTTTGTCCAGAATGTCATAGCAAAGCGTACAGTGTAGAACATAGATCAAACTGCAGATTTTATGCAGTCTGATCTTGATCTACATTGGGTGTTAAAGCAACTAAAGTTTTGAAAAGTGTTTCAAGGGTCAAGAGATTCCACATGATGCAAGAATAATTATTGTTTTCCCGAATAATATAATCAACAACAAAATTGCATTATTCTGAAGAACATTCAAGTGTAATGATTGTTGTCTTGTTTTATTTTTTGTCCAAGTTAGAGCTATACTCTCTCCAATGATATTTTTCTCATTTTTATATATAGTTTTAATATACCAGTAATTGAGAATATTTAAAACTTTGTTTTTGTCTGAATACATGATGATTGAACAGTGTATGTTTCTGAATCAGACTATGTTTATGCTGTCTCAGATCTTGATGAACTGTCTGTGACAGTGCTTTACTCAATATTCTCTGTATGACATTGGCTGCTTTCCCAGATAAACATATCTAAATAATGTGAAGTGGTGGGAGAGGAATAAATCATGTTGCAAATACTTAGATCTATCCTTGGTAAGAATTTGTCTGGGCTGAAAATCAAACAAGAGACCCATAGGTTGCAAGCCCTGTATGGCTCTCATTATAACAAATACAGCAAAGAAGGCAGAGATTATTTTCTGTTTGATATATGTCTGAAATGTGCCACATTGACAGTATTTGCATGACACTGGAGTGCATACCATTGAGATGATGGCTTTCTGTGGGAAAACTTGATCAATTTTTACCATGATAGATGGGTCCATTTCATGTGTAACAAACATGAATATTGTGTACATTTGCATATTTACACATTCACTAAATTAACAAAATTACTTTCAGAATATGCATCGTCCTGCTGAACAAAAATTGTTTTGTTTGGTTTTTGTTGCCATGATGAAGTTACTGGTAAATGATATTTGAATTGCAATAAAAATGAATGAATCACATTTAGAAATTAACAAAAAAGTCTCCCTATGCAAACAATTTCTTTTTACAAGGGTGTCAAGTTTGATGGTACTGTACTCCGTCCACTGCACTTATTGTTTTCGAAATCTAGGAAGAACATAGTTTTCATTTTGTTTGTTTGTATTGGACTTTTTAGCAGCTTATTATAGGTCAATTATCATGGTGGTCAGTGCACCTACCCATGACATTGTGTTTCCTAGCTTTCTCACACCAGTACTGACACAATCTTTTCAAGCCAATGACTACTTTTCTCACATGCATCAGAAGTGAGAGGCGAAAAATTGCTGGAAAGAAAGTTTGCCTGAACAGTGTATGGAACTTGCAGCCACCTGGTCACAAGTTAGATACCGTAACCACTGAACTTGCCAGCTGGGCAACAGAGTTTTGAAGTGTAAGATTTCAGGGTTAAGATGACTTCATTTGTATTTTAACCCTTTACTAAACAATCCATTGATTCAAGGAAGACAAAGACCTTTGAAAACATTGTAGGTAAAAGAGAAAATGCTGGTAACCAGCATTTTCTCCTTTACCAACAATGTTTTTTTTTCTCCTTTCACAGACAAATCCTACCATGTGAGCCAGATGCAATTTGATTAGTGCTTTTAACAATTAGGCTGCTGAGTAAATGAAACACAAATTTCTACTCAATACTAAATGCCCAAACATTGCGGTTTCAAAGTTGATTTCACCGGAAAGAAAATACGGTATCGGACAGAGTAGATAAAAGATCAGACTGCATGTTCTGTGCAGTCTGATCTTGATCTACACTATCCGCAAAAGGTCAGTGCATGAGTCGCGATTAGCAGCTTAAGGGTTAATTTGGACATTTCTAAGATTGATTTTCTGGTAAAGAGTTAACCTTTACGATGTAGGGAACAATGTTAGTTGCTTTCAGGGACACTGTAGATAAAGATCTGATGCTGATTCAGTGCTGTCTGATCTTAAACCTGCTCTGTCTTGACTTTTAGTTGGATTTTTGGTAGAAATTGTGATATGTGGCTTCTGCTATTAGCTTAAAATATCCATTTCATTTAATTTGCAGCCTGAAGAGTTAATGTCACCCAAGATGGCAATACATGCCAATATTTGCCTAATTTGGCTCCAGGACAACTTTTGTTATACAATTTTCATTGGTCCTACGACAGAGAAAAGTTGTTGATTGGACACAGGGAGTGCAGGAAATGAGCATTGAATTGTTATCAATAATACTGTGTAATAGATTGAAAAATTTGATACCATCAGAGTATAAAACTTGGGACCAGACTGTTAACCTGATGCAAATTGCTATTACTGGGAACTCTTTCCCCAGACTGAAGATAATTGTGCAATATATAGACTGAATGAAGTTTTCCATTCTGCTATGCCTGATATATAATTCTCTTTTGGTGTCAGAATTTTAACTCAGACACAAATTAACTCTTAAGCTGCTAAATAAATTAAACCAAAGATCTCCAGCCAATAGTGAAAACACGTAGTTAAGGATATAACAGCTTTGCTCCCTGGAGAAATCTCACTGTATTGAACAGTGTAGACCCAAGATCAGACTGCACATTCTGTGCAGTCTGATCTTGATCTATACTGTTCGCACAAGCCCACAAAGTCTTGAGTTGGAACTTCATAAAATATTAATGCCACAGGAAGCTATCAAGAGCATATCACATTTGACCCCTGCTGTGTCCTTGACCTACTGGAGGTTTGCATCTAAAACCTGTGTTCTGCAGGTAGTCTTATCAAGGTGCACACATGTGTGAAATATGTTTTAAAAATCAGATCGGAAGTTCAAGAGGTATGGAGCATACATGTTTTAAGGTCTGTGACCTTTGATCCCCTGCTGTGACCTTGATATTTGAGGCTGCACATCTTTTCATCAAGGTGCACAAATGTGCTAAATATTTTGAAAATTGGACAAGAGGTTCCAAAAGATACTGATTAGACACAAGATTGCTGACGGACAGACAACCAAGGGCATAACATGAAATGTCCCTTCAGGTGTACAGCAAAAAATATTGAAGGTTTTGAACTGTTTAGTAATTACGTCTTTGCTTAACTCTTTACCAAACAGCAAAATCTTGGACTCAAATTGAAACTGCTTGCAGAAGAAAAAACAAAGTTGATAAATGTTTGAAATTTGTGTTTGGCAGGGAAGAAAACATTGTGGGAAAAGGAGAAACTGCTGGTTACTAGCATTTTCTTCTTTTCCCACAATGTTTTTAAAATGACTTCCTCAGGGTTATTAAGAATCAGGATTATGTGGTAAGGGTTAAGCCAAATGACAAAGTTTTAAAGGCTGAAATGATGGAGCTTGTCATATAAAAGATAGAAAACTGTGGGGAAAAGGAGAAAGTGATGGCTACCAGCATCTTCTGCTTTTCACACAATGTTTTCAAACACTTTTTTTCTGCAAGGTCAGAGAAAAATGGAATTGTTTGGTAAAAGGTTGAATTAGTGAGAAAAATATGCAACAAAAGTATATGCATTTTCCTTGTAAAACCAATCCATTGTCTGAAATTTTTGAAAGTCTGTAAGAAAGTAAAACAGCCAGACAATTGGTTATTGCCCTTTTTTGCCCATGTTGTTCATTATGAAAAAGCCAGTAATGTGATTGATGTCTATGGAAATGTAATTTATTACTGGAAACATTTACAACAAATATACAGAAAAAAAGACAAGGAAAGTCCATTATTGTCTTTTGTAACTGAATAAAAAGAGAAACATTGTTTTCTCTGATTCAATCTCTAATTTATTCTCCATTAATATGTCTCCACTTTCTCTATCCTGAACCAGAGGTCAGTAAAAATGCCGACAAAGAGATTAAGACCAGTAACTCTGTGCCATGGCAGACAACAACATTTAAGGTTTGTCGCAACTGAAATGATTGGCAGATGACAAATTCAGTGTGACACAAAATGATTTGTCGTGGAACCTGGGTAGAAAACATTGTGGAAAAAGAAGAAAATACTTTTCCTTTTCTGGTGAATTCTAAAGACTTTATGCCACACTTGGTCGGTAAGACTGTGGTAAAAGGTAAAGTACTTTTTAGAACTACCTGTACAGCAAAGGTCTGAAATCTTTATCTAAAGTTTTTCAAAAAAGGCATCCTTAGCTTTTAGTAGGAGAAAATTGTCTGCTTTTCCTTACAATGAACTCTTGCTTGATTCCTCTAGTATCATGGTATTTGAAAGACAATGTAACAGTTTAGGAATTCAGTACAGAACGGAAAAGAAAAACACCCAAAGCCTTACCAGGTCTGGGCACTAGCATTGATAATAGAAATTATGATACTGAAATTGATGAAATAATTGCAGCTGTTGTCTAAAGTCATGTGATTATGAATTTTGCACAGTAAAGGACCTTTTGTTATCTGATCAGATTGTTCAGAAATATTCCAACTTGGTCAATTTCATGCAGGAATGATTCCAGATACTGGGAAGAACTGGCGTATAATGGTAATAAATGGACAGATTTATCGCTTATCTAATCCCAAATATTGAATTGAATATTCAATGAATTGGAAATCAGCAGCTGAAATATTAATTCTATGACAAATGTTATGTGTGTTGTATGACATGTTATGCATTAACATGTGGGTGCCAATTTCTAATAACCATTTACCAACTAAGACCAATGCTTGAACAAACCTGTGAAAATTTTGTGAGAAAAGAGCAAGTATCAATGCTGGTTAGCAGCCTTTTCTTCTTTTTGCACAGTGTTATCTACCTTTTAGATGACAAATTCATCATTTTAGCCATATTTAATTTGTCATCTGCAAATTGTTTCAATATGGACCAGTCCTACATTATATCGTCTGGTTAAGGCATAGGCATGGGACATGTTAACCCTGAGTGGGCCTCTGTACCATTCATGTTGGAAGTGCCTGGGCAAAGAGCAGGCCCAGCCCAATGCAGGTACGGTCACCCTGGTGTATCGATCAGTGCCCTGCTACCAATACACACCATACTGTTGCTTTTAAGAGCATCAAATATCATCAAAACAAATGACCTATACTCTGGCAAAAGGAGACTTAATGCATCTCTCTGATGCACTATACCAATCAAATCATCACATAATTATGGATCCGTAAAATCTATTTTGTTGAAAAACCGACTGAACCATGAGGTAGAGTGGTCCATTCACCTGCAGAAAACATAAAGATAGCAAAAGCTTTCGACCATGTCAGCCTGCATGGACTGTGCAGGCTGACGTTTGTCGATACATTTCACAACTTGTAATCAGGGCTGTTCAGTAGAGGAAGCCAAGTTTGACATTTGGCTTTGAATACTTTAACCAGAAAAACAGTAAGTTTAACAACTAGTTGAAAACAATTTACAGACAGATAGAAAGTGTGATCAATGCAGTGAAATTATTAGCGGCAATGTGAAGCCCAATCCTCTATAGGATCCTTGCCAAATATCAAAATTCTTGTCTGAATTGATAATTGATAGCATTTGCAGACAACAAATTATAGATAATGCAATTATGATTTCTGTGAAAGGGCAGAAAACATTGTGGGAGAAGGAGAAAATGCTATTTACCAGCATTTTCTCCTCCCTCCCCCCCATCCCCACATTTTCAGAAAGCTTCTACCTCAAGATCCTTAACCCTGTACGGCGCAATGCTGACTGTTCACGATCCTGGGAAAGAAACCTTTAAAAAACATTGCGGGAAAAGTAGAAAATGCTGGTAGCCAGCATTTTCTCCTTTTTCCACAATGTTTTCTACCCTATCCTAGAAAAATTGCACCATTTGAGCTACACTGAAATTGTCGTCTGCAAATACTTTCAGTTTGGACAAGGCTAAAATTTTGTCGTTTGGAAAAGGGTTAAAACATGGAATTGTTTGGTGAAGAGTAAAGATCTCATATTGTTATGAATCCCTGAAGTGTGATTGGGCTAAAAAGCTCATTGATAATCTGAATAGCACTTGGGGCACATTAAACAGCCCTTTTCCAGAAGACAAAATTTTAGCCTTGTCCAAATTGAAAGCATTTGCAGATGACAATTTCACTGTGCCCCAACAGGTGCAATTTTCCCATGATAGGGTAGAAAATATTGTGGGAAAAGGAGAAAATGCTGGTTACCAGCATTTTCTCCTTTTCCCACAATGTTTTCAAAAGGCTTCTTTCCCAGGGTCGTTAAAAGGTGGCATCGTCCGGTAAAGGGTTAAACAGCCCTATACCAAAAATCCCATATTTTAAGGACCCCACAGAAGAAGGTTTTTGGGAACATTGTAGAAAAAGGAGAAAATGCTGGCAACCAGCATTTTTTCCTCCCCTCCGCCCACAATGTTTCCTACCATTCCAAGGACAAGCTGCAATTTTTGAGTTGCGTTTACTTTGTCATCTGCAAAGACTATCATGTTGGACAAGTCCAAAGCTTTGATTGGTTGGTAAAGAATTAACTCTTTAATGCACAGCAGTTTTAGACTTGTCCAGTTTGAGGGTGTTTACAGATGACAAATGTGATTCAAACAATGGAATTTTTCTTTCAGAAGGTAAAAAACATTTTTGGGAAAAAGGACAAAATGCTGGTTACCTACATATTCTCCTTTTTCTGCAGTGTCTTTAAAAGCCTATTCCTCTAAGGTCGTTAAAACTCCAGATTGTGGGGCAGAGGGTATATACAGGTATTTATTATTGTCCTCAACATTGCAGACAGTTTAGAGTGAGATTAGACTGCGGAGCAGAATCTACAGTCTGATCCTGTATCTGCATTTTCTGCAATTATGTCAGATCTTGAATCACCCATGTTATCTTAATGAATGATAAAAATGAAATTTTGGCAATTTGTTACAAAAGTAAAACTGAAGAATCAGAACAGAGGGGTTGTGGCCAAAGTCCTACACAGTACATGATTCAGGAATCAGAACAAAACATTATAGGCAAGTCCCTCACAGAACCATTCAGGATTCAAAACAAAAGATTACAGGCAAAAGTCTTTCAGAGAACCATTCAGGAATTAGAACTTAAGAATATAGCCAAAGTCCTTCACAGTACCATTCAGGAATCAGAACAAGATAATAGCCAAAGTCCTTCACATAACCATTAAGGAGTCAGAACAAAAGATTATAGCCTAAGTTCTTCACAGTACCATTAAGGAATTAGAACAAAAACTTACAGTCAAAAGTCTTTCACAGACAATAATTATTCAGGAATTGGAACTAAAGATGATAGGTAAAAGTCTGACAGGACCATTCAGGAATCGTGACAAAACATCACAGCCAAAGTCCTTCAATCAGAACGAAAGATTACAGGCAAAAGTCTTTCACAGTATCATTCAGGAATCAGAACAAAAGATTATAGCCAAAGTCTTTAAAAAAAAAATTCAGAAATCGGAATAAAATATTATAGCCAAAGTCCTGCACAGTTCCTTCCAGGATTCAGAACAAAGATTATAATCCAAAGTCCTCCACAGTACCATTCAGGAATCTGAACATACAGATTACGCTAGTCTTCTGCAGTTCCATTCAAGAATCAGAAGAAAAGATTAGATCCTTCACAGTACCAGTTAGGAATCGGTACAAAAGATCAAAAGAACAAAGAGCCAAAAAATACCATTCAGGAATCTGAACATAGGTTAAAGCTTAAATATATCAGGAATCAGAACTAGAAAGTCTTCCACTTAACCATTCTGGGTCCCTATTTACCAACCATTCTTAAGAACTTTCTTAGACTTATTCTTCAAGATTTTCCAAGTTTGAAAGTAACACAACTTCTGATTGGCTAAACCAAATGGTTTAGCCAATCAGAAGGTGTGTTACTTTCAAATTTGGAAAATTTTGGAGAACAAGACCCGAAGAATATTCTTAAGAATGGTTGGTGAATACAAAGGTATAGCCAGTCTTCTGCAGTGTCAGGAACAGCAGATCTACCACTCTACTCTTCAAAAATAAGAACATTACGTCGAAGCCTTTGTCTGCATATTATAGCCAAAGTCTTCAACAGTAACCTGACTTAGGGATCGGAATGAAAGGTTATGGCTGGTTCCTAATGAAAATATAGAGATTATTTTGTTGCTGTTTTATTGCTCAATTGGGAGAATTTAGGGAAACAAAAAATAACAGGGCTGTAAATGACTTTTATGCCTTTTATTGCATACGATTGATGTTCTGTGATGAATTGGTGTTTTGGGGGTTTAATTTCCTAGCAGCATCACATTAAGACACACAAAGAAAAAGTGCAATACAAAATAAACAATAGTATTGTTTTAACCCGTTACCAGACGACAAAATTTTAGCCTTGTCCAAATTGAAAGCATTTGCAGACAACAATTTCAGTGTGACTCAAATGGTGCCACGTTTCTTTGATAGGGTTGAAAACATTGTGGGAAAAGGAGAAAATGCTGGTTACCAGCATTTTCTCCTTTTCCCACAATGTTTTCAAAAGGCTTCTTTTCCAGGGGCGTAAAAAAGCTGGCATTGTGTGGTAAAGGGTTAATAAGCTTTGTAGTAAACAGATGGAAATATTTTCTCACTATTATAATTCCTAATTGCAAGTTTAATTAACTCATGAACTTTTCAAAATGGCCATTGAGGAAACATAATTTGTTACATGAGATTCTTTTGTCACAATGAAATTTTATTGATCTTTTCATGTATTTAATCCTAATTCATGTTTATTATCCTTGATGTACAAGGATTTATTCAAAGAGGCCTGGTGCTAATATTTTTAACCCTTTACCACACAATCCAACTTTTAACGACCCGGATAAAAAGGCCTTTTGAAAACATTTCGGAAAAGGAGAAAATACTGGTAACCAGCATTTTCTCCTTTTCCCACAATGTTTTCTACCCCAACCAAAACAAATGTCAGATTTTGATTCACATTTATTTTGTCATCTGCTAATGCTTCCAATTTCGACAGGTCCAAAATTTTGTCGTTTGGTAAAGAGTTAAAGAAATGCCAAGGCTCCTTTGCATCAAAGACTTTTGATAACCCTTTACCTTGCCATCCCAGTTTTCACGACCCTGGGAATGAAGGTTTTGAAAACATTGTGGGAAAAGGAGAAAATGCTGGTAACCAGCATTTTCTCTTTTCCCACAATGTTTTCTACCCAATCAAAGACAAATTCCATCATTGGAGCCACATTTAAATTGCCATCTACCAATGCTTTTAATGCTTTTAATTTGGACAAGTGTACAGTTTTGTCATGCGGTAAAGAGTTAAACCTTTACCGCACAATTGCGCCTTTTGACGCCCCTGGGAAAGAAGCCTTTTGAGAACATGGTGGGAAAAGGAGAAAATGCTGGTAACCAGCATTTTCTCCTTTTCCCACAATGTTTTCTACCCTATCAAAGAAAAATTGGGCCATTTGAACCACATTGAAATTGTTGTCTGCAAAAGCTTTCAATTTGGACAAGGCTAAAATTTTGTCGTCTGGTAAAGTTTAACATACAACCAATCAGACATCATGGAACTGCAGTCTCCTAGATGGTTCATAGATACCCTCAGATGCCCAGTGAAGCTACGTTAAACTCAGGTTACAGTCAGATTCCAGTGTTGATGAGTGCAAATCACTCATTTTTTACAGTCAATTTATTGATGAATTGATTGATGGTCTGGCATGCGCAATTTACAATGAATGATACATGCTTTATGCTTAATGGAACAGAGTGATTGCCTTGGGACCTTTGCCATTGGTAGCTTCCATGCATGCTATATCATATCTCCAGAAATGATAACATGTTTGTCTTTTTCCTCTCACAAATAATGATTGATTGATTGTATGGTGTTTAATGCCGTTTTCAACATTATTTCAGTTATATCGCAGCGGCCAGTGCACCTATCCATGCTTTCCTGGAGTTTCTTTTACCAGTACTCCACACAATATTCTTTCCAAGCCACTGGCTGCTTTCCCACATAACCATCGTCGAAACAATGGTCGGTGGTGAGAGAGGAATGAATCCTGTTGCAATGACTATCATCAGTCCTCGGAAAGAAATTGGCCAAGCCTGGGGACTCTCACAAATAAACTTGTATTTAAAGCACTAAAAATGTGTCCAGTAAATCAGTTGAAATTAAATTTCATACTGCTTGATTGTAAATTAAAAGGTCTTCACTACAGATGATTCTTAAAAGTGTACAAATCTTTTATTGTATTTTCAAGGAATCTTGCAGCCCAAGCAAATGTTTTACTCTTTACAGAAGAATATGGGCACTTTGTACTTATATCTAAAATTGTCTCAAATCATATGAGCGACTGTCCAAACAAACATTGACGATGAAATGTCCGAATCTGGGATGTTTTCAATGACTGATTAAAACCAGCTTGCTTATTTTACATTTAACCCTGTACCAAACAATCCCAAATCATAAATGCCCATAGGAAAAAGGGCTTTTGAAACCATTGTGGGAAAAGGAGAAAATGCTGGTAACAAGCGTTTTCTTCATTTTCCACAATGTTTTCTAACATTTTCAAGAACAATTTGCTTCATTTTGAGCCACATTGCATTTGTCATCTGCATATGCTTTCAATTGGAAAAGGTCTAAAATTTTGTCGTCTGGTACAGAGTTGATGGATCAAGGACAAGATTCTGGCTGTACTGTCAAAAACAAGGATTTATCCAGAATGAGAATGGTAACACTGAGGTAAATCATGGACACCAATAGAAGTTAACCCTTAAGCTGCTAATCGCGACCCACTGACCTTTTGCGGATAATGTAGATCAAGATCAGACTGCACAGAACGTGCAGTCTGATCTTTGATCCACACTGTCCGATACAGTATTTTCTTCCCGGTGAAATCAACTTTGAAACCGCAATGTTTGGGCTTTTAGTATTGAGTAGAAATTTGCGTTTCATTTATTCAGCAGCTTAAGTGTTAATGACTGTATCTAATGATTAGAAAGCCCCTGACTATTGTAATTGGAACCATTATTCTGGATTCTCACCATTATCTGGATAGTATGGCATACTGCCCTGGTCAGTTCAAAGTTAGGTAATATCTGGTGTCCAGATTGAAAATGAGAAAATGATGGATAGCAGCATTTCCTACTTTTCTTATAATATTTAAAAAAAAAAAACTTCCTTCTTCAGGGTATTTAAAACTTGGAATTGTATAGTGAGAGGCTAATGTTTCATCCCCAAGGGTAATTTTAAGTTGTGGGGTGGCATAGATCAAGGTCAGACTGCATAGACATCGCAGTCTGATCTTAAAATATGCAACATTAACACAAGTTATACCCTTTATCACACAATGATTACTTTAATGACCCTGAGAAAGAAAGCTTTTGAAATCATTGCGGAAAAGGAGAAAATACTGGTAACCAGCATTTTCTCCTTTTCCAACAATGATTTCTACCCCATGAAAAACAAGTTATATGTTTTGAGTAACTTTTTATTTGTCATCTGCAAATGCTTTCAGTTTGGACAAGGCTAAAATTTTGTTGTCTGGTACAGAGTTAAAAATACAGTCAATCTTGTATTCAACGACCACGCTTGGGACAATAAAAAATGGTCGCTTAATAAATCAGTCAGGAGGTGCAAATTACATTTTTCACACATTAATTATTTAAATATATTTTAGATTCTATACTAAAAGCATATGTTTCAGTTTTAAGGTAAGTATCAAGAAAATGCTTTAATATTTAAAATAAACAAAAATTATCGGACCAACAGCAATTTCTGTAAGTGAAAGAACAAATCGAAAGTAGGCCAAAGTAGTCACCATGAAATATGATGTGAACAAACCTTTATAACAAAATTTCTCTGTGTTTGTGGGATACATGGCAAGGCATTTGTGAAATAGACAAGCACTGTGTAAATATAAGCATGTGTGAAAGACTCATCGTAATCAAAAACAACTTTTTACTCTACGCCATTTCCAGGTTGAATTTGCCAATGAAGGACACGCTTGATTTGTAGTGCCTATTTATAACTGAACCAAAAATCACTTTCATATAGTGGTAATGGAACAAAGTTCTACTCCATTTAGGGAGACCACAAGGATAAATAAACGGAATTCCCCATCCTTTTCACACGCTCGCACACTAGCAGATTAGGGATTTAGTTGGTCATTATGACATGGTTCTGCATCGTTGCTGCTATTGTCAAAGGGTAATTAACAGTTAGACATGTAAATGTGTTAATCCTTTAATTGACACATGCTGTTATGTCTTGATTAGGATAAATCAGAGGCTGTTATCATCCTATATACTGTCAGTTAAGGATCCACAATTTTTACGTGTTGATGAGTCGCTTATTGAAAGATATAGTGGGCTTTTGGGCCCTAAAATTGGTGGTCGTTGGTCATGTAGTACAAAAGTCGCTTAATACAACATGAAATTAGAGGAAAATAGCTCGGGCGGACTAAAAACGGTCGTTTAGCACAAAAGTTGCTTAAAACACGTGGTCGCATGTACAAGACTGACTGTATATCCAAATAACTGTCTTCATCGCTGTTGAATGGTATTTCTAAACCTTGAAGTGATATTAATTTATGATATGGGTATTTGAGCGTTGATCACATTTCTGATATCTTTGAAACATGACAACCAGTTCAGAACTTCAGAGTTAATCTGTGACCAGATGATTAAGCATTTATTGGACCTTGACAAAACAAGCCTGTTACATGCAAAAGCTTCTTGTCCCGTAATGTTTTCATAGCTGTCAACAGGGTACATAGAAAAGAGTATTTCTAGATCACTTGGTAAGGGAGACGAAGAGAAAGGAAAACAAAGTTTGATTCAGAATCTGTTTTTGTGCTTTTGTGTTATTTGTACTTTTGTTTCATTGCTTTGTTGTACAAAGTACCCATCTGTGTTACAATATTGTTTTGTTTTCAATGATGTTGTACAGAAACAGATGAATAGGCATAGTTTCTGTGCTATGTTGACAAGAGCAAACTCCAACAATGAACTGATTGATTGAACGCTGTTTTAGGCCACTTTCAACATTATTTCAGTCATACCAGGGTGACAGCTCACATATTCATGTATTTCCTGGGTTTCACCAGTATAGGCTGGGGCTTTCAGGTGTTTTGCCCAAGGACACTCCCACAAAGAAGCCAGTGGATCCAGTGAGGCTCAAACCTGGGACCTCCAGGTCACAAGTCTAACACTTTACTGAGCCACGCAGGACCCTTTTAACTTCAATAAGGGGTTCCAATACTGCTCTTGCTAGTTGACTTGGCTGCTCCAGAGGAGAACAGTTCTCAGCACACCATTACATGCTTTTGTATATCGAGGTCAGGCAGTACATGGCCCTTTACCATTTGAAAAAAATATGGACTAGTCAATGCTAAAAAAAACTTTTGCAGATGACAGATGAAACCCAGCTCAAATGATGGAATCTGCCTTTGAATAGGCAGAAAACATTATGGGAAAAGGAGAAAATGATGGTTTCTAGCATTTTCTCCTTTTCTCGCAATGATTTCAAAAGACAGAACTGTCGAGGTCTTTAAAACTCAGAATTGTGTGACAGGCAATGTGTCAAATGGCTATTTTGTAAAGAGGTCAGTTATAGAAATGTGCTTACATTTCAACATAGTATTTCAACATTTTAGGTTTACAGTTAAGATACATGAACAGAGTGCACGCTTTGCACAGTCTGGTCTTGACCCCACATCACATTGTTGTGTCAGTGAGAGCAGTTATGTTTGTGCTTGTTAATGTAATGGTAAACAATGCATGACAGCAATTAGAACCATCTAAAAACAGCATTCATTCATTCATTGCCATAGGATCACAACAGATAATAAAATAAATGGTAATTCATAATTAAGCATAAAGCCACATCCTTGTGCTTGTATGATAAATTGCAGATGAGACAATTATTTCCCACAGGGGTCAGTTATTTGCCATGGTATTGCAAACATTTTCATTTGATTTGATGTAGCCCAAAGCATTCTGTGTTTTTAGGATACTGGAGAAGAGGGCTTTTGAAAAACATCATGGACAAAGGTGGAAATACTGGTAACTTGCATTTTCTCCTTTTTCCACATGTTTGTGCCTTTTCCAAGACAAATCCCATCATTATGCCATATTTTATTAGTTGCAAAAAGCATTGGCAATTGCATGTGGTGTTATTGTTTTTCATATTGGTACTGGTTGCTGCACTAAATGTTGCAGAGTTCTGATTTTTGATTGGTTAATTTGATCAGTGTGATGTTTTGTAAGTTCATATTAACCCTTTCCCAAACGACAAATTTTGGACTGGTCCAAATTGAAAGAGTTTGCAGACGACAATTTTAAATTTGATGAAAATGGCAGAAAGTTAACTGAAAGGGTAGAAAAGACTGTGGGAAAATTGCTTGTTACCAGCAATTTCTCCTTTTCCCACAGTGTTTTCAAAAGACTTGTACTGCAGACACGTGAAA
Organism: Tridacna gigas; assembly: GCA_945859785.2. Lineage (NCBI taxonomy): Eukaryota > Metazoa > Mollusca > Bivalvia > Cardiida > Cardiidae > Tridacna > Tridacna gigas. The sequence continues at coordinate 14,996,793 of OX244043.2, forward strand.
ACCAGGGCTTGTTTGGGAAAGGGTTAAATATACATAGCCAGTTCAGTACATGTATTTCATTGCATAGATTAATTCTTTTATCAAAGCTTTTGATTTGGTAGCATGATACTTAACTCTTTACCAAATGACAAAATTTAGACTAGTACAAATTGAAAGCATTTGCAGACAATTTAGACATTGCTCAAATTATGATAGTTGTCTTTGAAAGTGTAGAAAACAATGTGGGAAAAGGAGAAAATGCTGCTTACCAGCATGTTCTCCTTTTCCCACAATGTTTTTTAAGGCCTAAAAAAACTTTCTTAGGGTCGTTAAAAGTTGAGATTGTGTGGTTGAGGGTCAAAACAGGCATAAAAACCCTGTTCCATTTTATTGGGTTTTGAATTTACAATTCATATTTTATACAAATCTACAGACAAAATGCTGAAATAACAAGACAATAGTTCTATTATGAGAAGAGGTAAACATAGATATTTGTTGACAGGGATAGTATATCCCAAGGGAAATGAAAAAATAATCATAAAGGGATTTAGAGGGCTTAGAGACTAATTGGAGTTACAGACAGTTTTTGTTGAGAAATATAAAAAACAAAAGCTTTCAGTGTCCCTTCATAGCATGACTGAGTACCTTTCAACAGCGGTTACTAATTTCATATGACATCTGCATGCAAAAGGATATTTGCTGACATTTATGTTGTCTTTAGAAGTGACAGACAAAAGAATGATAAGTTATAACTTAACTGCAAAGTGCTTGGTTTATAAAGAAAAGATGGTTAGTGTATTGAATTTGGAAAAAAATTTTTTTTGGGTAAAATGTACCAAATGAGTCGAAAGCAAATGGGATAAAATTATGGAGCCCAGACCAATAAACTTACCCAGTTCAAGACACAAACCATCTATTCTATTTATGCTTTTGCCCATGTATATAACCCTTATTGGGCTAAATTGGATAGTTTGCTTAAAACAATGCACATATCAACATCATCAGCTTGTGCAGTCTGTAAGCAGTGCATTTTAGCAATGCAAATGAGAATTTTTGTTGCAAGAATTCTTGTAATTAAGATTGTAATCACAAATAAATGATATGTGAAAAGAAGCAATATCTTGTGACTATTGTTTTGTTTCCCATAATGATTTCAAAAGCTACTTCTGCAGAAATAATGTGATTAATAATACATCAGACAGTTTTACAGTTTGGCAAGTTACAAACAACTGTTGTCCCTGTATACTTCCAAAGTTTAGGACTGAAATGTGAAAATAATCAAAAAGAATTTCTACTGATGAAAAGGACCCATGAAATTCCTTCTGAATCATTCTTACTGAATGATTTGTCATGATTCCATGACTGACAGAAACCATTACATTTTCACTGTAAACTGTGAGCTTAAACTGCCCCTGTGCACCTGTTGTGACTCTGTATAATACAAATGATATTGAAGATGAGTATCACTAGCTGCATATTTGTTTGCTTACAAATTACTTTAACAGGCTCCATACAGAATCACTGAAGCTTGTTATCTCTTGTTGTCTTAATTAGAGTCTGTCTAGCCATCATCAGAACATGTTATGGGTCATCAACGCTATCATTTATGAGCCATTATCTGGTAGCAATGATTTTAATGGGTTTGTAAGGCTCACTTACTATTACTATTGTGGCTGTAGGAAGATGGACATAGTTTTGCCATTTCCTGAACAGCACTTGCAAACTGATCCAATATTCTGTTTATTCATGAAAATGATACGAATCAAGAGGTGAATTTTCTCATGCTTTATTTTTGTCATTAAATTTTTTTTTTCAGTCCATACTTTATCTGCAGGGCAGTGAAAAAAATAAGTTAGTTTTGTATGAATTCATGAAAAGATTGTTGACATTTTTTGTAGGTAGGAATTAGACAAAATGTTGAAAAATATGTTTTGGCTAGAGTATGGTACACTGCACCAGATAGAGTAGTTTTAACCCTCAAGCTGCTAAGTGCGACTCGCTGACCTTGTAGACAGTGTAGATCGAGATTAGACTGCACAGAACATGGAGTCTGATCTTAGATCTACACTGTCCAATAAAGAGATTTTTCCAAAAAAAAAAAAAAATGAGTTTGAAACAACATAATTCAGGTTTTTACAATCGGATTGAAAGTTTTATTTAATTTATTTAGCAGGATAAGGGTTAATGTAAGATTGCACTATCCTGCAGTTAATCTAGATGGATACATCCACAAAGGCTCAAAGTTGCCTCGGTGTGCTAAGACTTTAATTTGGCTTCTGACTAAACTTGATATGGATTCCACGGTGACTCATACAGCCAACTTCTATGGTTGAAAGACCTTTGATTTCAGTGTCAGTGGTATAGAAACCATGAATGAACAAATTATTTCATACTTTTTCATATAGTTCTGTTATTTTGCAGGTACAATGCCCAGCTATTGCAAATTTAAAGCTGAATTATAATCTGAATATAAAAAAGGAATATTGACTGTACTGTGAAGATCCACAATCAAAATTCTTGGTCTGTGCAGTTTCATTTTGATCAATACTTGCATTTGCAACTTACTCGCAGGCGCTGAAGGCAATTTAACTCGTAGGCTGCTAAGCGTGACTCTCTGACCTTTTGCAGACAGTGTAGATCAAGATCAGACTGCACAGAATGTGCAGTCTGATCTTGGATCTACACTGTCCGATAAGGAGATATCTTTCCTCCAAAATTACCTTTGAAATATGAAAATTTGGATTTATACTACTGGCTTGAAAGTTTCATTTTCTTTTATGTAGTGGGATAAGGGTTTATGGTTAAACCTTCAAAAGCTAAATAAAGTAAGTATCATCTGTTATTTGGAAGACCATAAGTATCATGATTCCACAGAATCTCTGAAATATATGTAACCCATGCTCTGGCAAAAGGTGGCTAAATGCATCTCCCTGATGCATTAACTCTTTACCAAACGACAAAATTTTAGACTGGTCCACATTGAAAGCAGTTGCAGACGACAAATTAAATGTGACTCAAAAACTGAAATTTGTTTTGGGAAAGGTAGAAAACATTGTGAGAAAAGGAGAAATGGTTACCAGCATTTTCTCCTTTTCCCACAATGTTTTCATAAGGCTTCTTTCCCAGGGTCGTTAAAAGTCGGGATTGTGTGGTAAAGGGTTATACCAAGAAAGTCGTCACAGAATGATGCATCCATAGAATCCAATTTGTCTAAGAATGGGGGTGAATCTGAGGTAGAAGGGTCTTTGGACAGGCTGAAAATTTACCAAAAGCAAAAAATTTTGACACAGGTCAGCCTGCACAGAATGCGCAGGCAAACCTGAGTCAATACTTCATGCATATGCACTAAACCTCATTTTAACAGAGCATAGCTCATTATTTTATATCATTAATATTAATTGGTTTAAATTGGATAAGTCATTTACCTATTCACCATAGGACAAAATTGTAGACCTGTCCAAATTGAAAGCATTAGCAGGAGATATTTGTCAAATGTGGCTAAACTCTGTCTCGGAAGGGATTAACTCATTACCACACAACAAAATTTTAGACTAATCCAATTTCAAAGCATTTGCAGACGCCAAATTCAACTTTGGAACAAATGGGCTTAAGCTCCCTGATAGAGCAGAAAACATTGTGGGAAAAGGAGAAAATGCTGGTTATCAGCATTTTCTCCTTCTCCCTCAATGTTTTCAAAAGCTTTCATTCCCAGGGTTGTGAAAACCCGGGATTGGTTGGTAAAGGGTTAAAAAAGAAATTGGGGGAAAAGGATAAAATGCTAGTAACCAGCATTTTCTCATTTTTCCTGCAATGTTTTCAAATGGTTTCTCTCTCAGGGTTGTTAAAACGATTGGGATTGTATGGTAAAGGGTTGGCACATTCAGTTTGAAAAATACTGTGAACTTAATCCAACTTGGTACTGAAAAGTTACGATGTTAGAAACCGTAGGAAAATTACTTGGGCTAGTTAACTTTTGAACTGATAATTTGTCACATAGAATTCCTTAAATCTGTTTAACCCTTCACCACATAATCCTGAGTTTTGTTACGACCCTGAGAAACGGACTTTTGAAAACATTGTGGGAAATGGAGAAAATGCTGGTAACCAGCATTTTCTCCTTTTTCCACAATGTTTTCTACCCTTCCCTAAACAGATTTCAATTTTTGAGTCGCAATTATTTTGTTGTCTGCAAATGCTTTGAATTTGGACTAGTCTAGAATTTTGTTATTTTGTAAAGGGTTAAGCTGTATATCTGATGATCAGGATTAAGGATTATTTGCCATGTATAATATGCCATAACCTCTTTTCTAGATGACAACATATCAGGCTTGTTCAATTTGAAAGCATTGGCAAGAGACAAATTCAGTGAAGGAAAAAGGAGAAAATGCTTGTTTCAAGCATCCCTGTTCTCCTTTTCCCACTTTATTTTCAGAAGCTTTCTCCCTCAGGGGTTGTTCAAACATTGGGGTTATATCGAAAAGGGTTAACTCTCTATAACATGACAAAATTTCAGATTTGTCCAAATTGATGACAAATTGAAATTCAGCTAAATTGATAGAATTTGTCTTTGAAAGGTTAATAACTATGCGAAAAAGAAGAAATTGCTGGATCCATCAATTTCTTCTTTTCTTCTTTTCCAGCATTGTTTTCAAAAGGGTTTTTTTTTTTCTCAGGGACTTTTAAACACAGGTCTATTTGGGAAAGAGTTGACTAGTAACCTTCATAAATAATTCCGCGGCAGAAAAATCTGTAAAAAATGTTGATTATAAAAAAGCAACACCAATTAATCTTACCTTGTAACTGCACTTTGACTTCTTTCAACCTATCGTTGATCACTCCTTTTCCCCACAATGTTTTCAATATCATTCATCCCTTACCACACAGTCCCAACTTTTATTGACACTTAGAAAGAAAGCTTTTGATAACATTGTGGGAAAAGGAGAAAATGTTGGTAACCAGCATTTTCTCCATTTCTCACAGTGTTTTCTACCCTTCCCAAAATAAAATTTAATCTTTGAGTCACATTTATTTTGTCGTCTGCAAATGCTTTCTAATTGCACTTGTCTAAAATTTTATGTTTGTCACTTGGTAAACAGTTAATGTAGTACTTACACTTTCTTAGATTTTTCTTCTTCTTTGTTTTATAATTTTTACTATCTATTCTCTGCAATATTTTGTTCTGTTCTGTATAAATTTAGCTTGTAAATACAAGGTACTTTTTGTTTAATATGTGTACAACTTTTGTGGCTTTTTTTAATTAAAAAAAAAAATGCATGTTTTAAGCAATAATGTTCTTTTGCCAATTTGTTTTCAAAAATTGTCTGCAGCAAGTTTGTGGTGGGAGGCATCAAGTTGAATAAGTACATAATTGAAAGTAATGAGATTAAAGGATTATAGATCAGTGAAAATATTACTCAATTATTAGTTTTTATGCATTTAACCCTTTCCCAAACGACAAATTTTGGACTGGTCCAAATTGAAAGAGTTTGCAGACAACAGTTTTAAATTTGATGAAAATGGCAGGAAGTTCTCAAAAAGGGTAGAAAACTCTGTGGGAAAAGGAGAAATTGCTCGTTATGAGCAATTTCTCCTTTTCCCACAGTGTTTTCAAAAGACTTGTACTGCAGACATGTGAAAACCAGAGCTTGTTTGGGAAAGGGTTAACTCTTTACTAAATAACATGGTGTTTCAAAGGCTCCTAGGAGAAAGGCTTTTGAAAGCTTTGTGGGAAAAGGAGAAAATGCTGGTTACCAGCATTTTCTCCATTCTCCCACATTGATTTCAACTGTTTCAGTTCAAAGAAAGAAATCATCTTTTGAATTACATTTTATTAATGTTTTTGTCTGCAAATGCTCTTAATTTGAGGGAGGTCTAAAATTCTTTTGTTTGGTAAAGAGTTGACTAGATCTATTATAGACTATTAGAGTTTTTTTTTTTTAATTTCTCTGTGACAATCTGAAACATGGGAATGCTTGATCGGTGATTGAATTGGATTGTAAAACACATATAATGTGACAGGTAGGAGTAACAAACACTTCCTTCTTTTGCCACAGTATTTTCATTTCTATTCATGAATTAAGTTTGAATTGAAACTACATGTATTGAAATTAAAAGGTGGAAGATCAAAGAAATATTACTCAATTATTAGTTTTTATGCCTGTTCTATTCTAAAATTCACTGATGCCTACTTTTTGTGAAAATCAGCTGGCACCCGTTTTGTTTGTGACCTGGGCTTGAGCTATACTAGCATAAGCTGGTTCTGTTTCACTGTATTTGTCATCTGTTATATCCTAAGATCAGCATGCAAACCTTATAAAGATGCTGTACAAACGAATTGAAGTGTCCTAATTTGATAACACAGAGGAGAAACTTAAGAGACAAGGTGATTATTTAGCTATCAAATTATTGCCGAAGCTGTCCAGAATATGGAACAATAGATTGAATTGTGTTTTACGGCACGCTTTCAGCATTATTTCAGTCATATCATGGCAACAGCTCATATAAGGATTCATGTATGTCCTGGGTTTCACCGCTACTAGGCTATGGTTCTTTATAAAGCGTATGTATGTCATGGGTTTCACAGGTTCTAGGCTAGGGTTCTGAAGTGCTCAAGCATACTACCATGAAAATCCCGGCGCTTCCAGTGAAGCTAAATCCAAGGCCTCCTGGTTAATATCTGACCAAATTATTCCAGTAAGCTTGATTTTTTTTTTATTCTTTTCATCATAATAGTTATTTTGTCCTCTTGGTTTGCAATCTCAGATCAGCATGCATTAACGTTATAAAGCTAGATTCTGTACGTACAAAATTAGAGCGTCCTTGTTAGGAAAAAACAGATGAGGGACTTATCAGACAAGATTGTATAGTTATCAACCCTAATTATTTTGGATGCCTCACCAGATCATTCCTATAAGCCTATTCTGCTCCACTATATTTGCCATGTAGTTTATCCACCTAATTCACCTATTTGTATCAGCATGGAAAGTAGACGCTGTATGAGCAAAAAATTGAAGGTGCCCTAATTTGATTATTTTGAGAGGAGGACAAAAGATAAGGTTGTTATTTATTCATCAAATTATGGCCAACCCTCACCAAATTCATCACTTTAAAAGTAGCTGGTTCTGTTTCACTCTATTAGGTATTTCTCATCTTTTATTCATCCAGTTTGCAATCTTAAATCAGCATTTATACCACATAACCTAAGTTTGAAATCCATTTGCTTGTTCATTTAACCCTATACCACACAGTCCTGAGTTTTAACAACTCTAAAAGAGAGAGCTTTAGAAAAAATGATGGAAAAAGGAGAAAATGTTGGTCTCCAGCATTTTCTCCTTTTCCCACAATGTTTTCAATCCTTTCAAAAAATTTGGACAAATCTAAAATTCTGTTGTTTGGTAAAACAGATAAACCGTACCAAATCATCCCTATGAGCTGATTCAATTCTACTATATTTGTCAACTTTGATCAGCAGTAACATACCTAATAACAGTAGATGTTGTGTGGACAAAATTAAAGTGTCATAATTTGATAACAGAGAGGAGGGTTTGAGTGTCTTTTATTGTTGTTTGACTACAATAAGTCTGATTACCAGAAAAGGTTTGCACCCCCTGGGAAATCACCAGGTCTTGTAGATATAGACTGGATTGGTAAAGTTCAGTGATGTCACAGAGAACCTTGTCTATGAAAATGCTATTTGCAAGTATGATTCTTCTCTCTCCTACAGTAGACTGGCATCTTATTTAACTCTTTACCTAACAACAAAATGTTAGACTGGTCCAAATTAAAAGCATTTCCAGACAGCAAAATAAACATGACTGCATAACTGAAATTTGTTTTGGGAAGTACCGAAAACATTGTAGGAAAAGGAGAAAATGCTGCTAGTGGACAACTACAAAGAGGGCCCAAGTTACAACCCTAGGATCAAGTTTGCACCAGGGGTCACAAGTTTTACATGGGTTTATGGAGTGAAAACTTCAGAAACCGTCTTGTTACTAGCCATAAGGCCAAGAACTCCCAAATTTGGTCATAAACATGTGCTTATAGGGTGAACATTCAAAAAATCCTTTTGCTCCTAACCGCAAACCCAAGGGCTACCAAATCTGGATCACTTTTGATTTTTTTTTTGAAATTAGCCTTGCATCAGGGGTCTTATGTTTTACAGAGGCTTCATAGGGACGAAACTTGAAAATCACCTTATTTATAACCATACAGCATAGACTGTATTATTTTGGCATGTGGCTTTATCTTGTGGACCTCTACCAGGGTTCAAGTAATTATCGCTCTGGGATCAAAAATGGCTTTGCCCTGCAGGTCTCAACTTTCACATGGGCTTTTACAGAGAAAACTTTGTAAGTCTTCATTTTGAAACCATTTGGCTCAGAATTGAAATGTTTAGTATTTATGGTTTATATTTATAAGCCAGTGGAGCGATACAGGGCCATCATGGCCCTCTTTATGTCACTTTTTTTCTGTCCGTAAGGTTTGGCATGAAATAACTTTTCAGGCTTAAGTTAGTTTTTGGTATGTCTCAATAACAGTGCATGTCACTTGTTCCAATGACAGTAAAATACAATTTATAAATTCAGAAGTCTAGATAATCTATAAATTTTTCAGCTCGAATACATGTGATAGATGCAGATAAAAATTAGACATGGCAGAAAAAGAAACTATCTACAATGCCAAATACTGTTCCTAATAAGGTATGATGGTGTTGCTCACTTGCTATAATTATATGTTCAGATTGATTTGTGATCTGATTGGTCAAAAAGTTACGCTATAAAAATCCCTATGATTTTCATTGGTCAGAAAGTTATGCTATAAATGTCACCCACCACTCATTAAAACAAAGTTATTATCCACCAAAATATTGTATTTCACCTAATTAATGCGCCGGGGCACCATGCAAAACACCGGCAGGGCGCTCCTGTTTCATAGCCAGTTTCTGGAAATTTAAGCGCCATCAGTTAGAGTAAGTATGGTACTTTGATCGAAATTTTAGTTAGTGCTGAGTGTAAAAACGACGGCCATTTTGAAAGACTCATTGTATATACAGCAATGCAGAATATCGATTTTACCGCCAATCATGATTTAATTGGACATTAAATATCATTAGTATGGGCCACTGGTATTCAGTACTTCACTTTCTTAAAGTTTTTTCCAAGTTAGTTGACAAATTTTGTGTGACCGGAAGTTTATATTGTTATTGGAAGTGTATTTGTATTTAGATAGTCAGGTGTTAATGACATTGATTTGTGAAGTAATTAGGATTATACCGACCCCCTACTGGTAAGTTTATTTATAAAATATCAGTCATTATTGATTTCTGTAAGTCTTCGTTTTAAAAGTTTTAGTGAAGTTACGTTGCATTTGGAAGTTTGTTGCTCTAGTCGTGGATATTAAGATAAGGTTGGGTGTTGGTAGGGGTTGTCTGGAGGCCTCTGAACTAAGAAATGTAGTGGGGGTGCTACTTTTAGGGAGGGAGCGTTAATTAGGTGAAATATGGTAGTACAAGTTTGATTTTTTTTTTCACCACTTTCGAATAAAACTGTCAATAATTGCAATATTTTGTTGTTGAAATTTATAGCTATGTAATGAAGGAATATTACGTTGTAGTAACTTTCCTGGTGCTTGTGCATGCTTCTGGCTGTATACATCTTGCTCCACCTTTGGTAACAGCAATACCAATTTTTCTCATGCAGCTCAAAACAAATACATAAGCAGAAAGAAAGTAACTACAACATACTTATTTTGTATTTCTTTCTCATTTCAAAAGTCAACAGTTTTGCTAAGGAAATAAAACATATGTAGGTTTACAGTAATTAACACAATGATCCAGGTTTTATGACATACAGTACAAGATTTAATATTTACAGGTATCAAAGATGGCAGACATTCAGACATTATTCAAGCCTGTTAATACCCGCTCAAAACATGAAAAAAGAGAAACAAATCCCACATTTATTCTAACGTCTAGTAAAACGGACATAAAAATCCTGTTTCATTCTTATTGGATCATAAAACCGTAAGTCTTGAGGACTGGAATAATGAACTGACCTCACATTTGCTGGTGTAAAACCCTTGTACATAAATGTAAGCATTTTTTAGCTCCACTGGCCGAAGGCCAGCGGGCTTATGTCATGGCCCGGTGTCCGTCGTGCGTCCGTCCGTCCGTCCGTCTGTCCGTCCGTGCGTTAACTTTTATTTCAAACATCTTCTTCTCTGAAACTACCCATCCGATTTTCACGAAACTTCACAGAAATGATCCTGACATGGTCCTCTTCAGAATTTCTTGAAAGAATTTGATTCCTTCAAAAACTCTGGTTGCCATGGCAACAAAACTGAAAAATATTGGAAATCTTTAAAAATCTTCTTGTCTGAAACCAGAAGGCATAGGGCTACCAAATTTGGCATGTAGCTTTATGTAGTAGACCTCTATCAAGTTTCTTCAAATTATAGCCCTGGGGTCAAAATTGGCTCTGTGCCAGGGGTCACAAGTTTTACATAGGCTTATATAGAGAAAACTTTAAAAATCTTCTTGTCTGAAACCATAAGGCATAGGGCTACCAAGTTTGGCATGTAGCTTTATGTAGTAGACCTCTATCATGTTTCTTGAAATTATAGCCCTGGGGTCAAAATTGGCTCTTCCCCAGGGGTCACAAGTTTTACATAGGCTTATATAGAGAAAACTTTAAAAATCTTCTTGTCTGAAACCATAAGGCATAGGGCTACCAAATTTGGCATGTAGCTTTATGTAGTAGACCTCTATCATGTTTCTTGAAATTATAGCCCTGGGGTCAAAATTGGCTCTTCCCCAGGGGTCACAAGTTTTATACATAGGCTTATATAGAGAAAACTTTAAATATCTTCTTGTCTGAAACCATAAGGCCTAGAGCTACCAAATTTGGCATTTAGCTTGATCTAGTTGGAGTCTACCAAAAGTGCCCAAAGTATAGTCCTGGGGTCAATTTGGCCTCATACTTGGGGGGGGGGGGGGGTTTCACAAGATTTACATAGGCTTACATAGGGAAAACTTTTAAATCTTGGTGTACATAGCCATAAGGCTTAGGCTACCAAATTTTGCATATAATTATAGCATTATTTAGTGGACAGTTACAAAGAGGGCCCAAGTTACAGCTCTAGGATCAAGTTTGGCCCTGCACCAGGGATCACAAGTTTTACATGGGTTTATGGAGTGAAAAGTTCAGAAACCATCTTGTTACCAGCCATAAGGCCAAGAACTCCCACATTTGGCATGTTATTCTTCTAATACAATATTCCCCATTTAGTCAGACTGTAGCCATGAGGTCAAAGTTTTATAAGGGCTTATATAGTGAAGACTTTTCTTCGTGGTTTATATTTATAAGCCAGTGGAGCAATACAGGGCCATCATGGCCCTCTTGTTGTTGTAAATGTAGAGACTGAATAAACCCTTAAGCTGCTAATCGCGACACACTGACCTTTTGCGGACAGTGTAGATCAAGATCAGACTGCACAGAACGTGTAGTCTGATCTGTAATCTACAGTGTCCGACACAATATTTTTTTTCTGGTGAAATCAACTTTGAAATGGCAATGTTTGGGCTTTTAGTATTGAGTAGAAATTTGTGTTTCATTTATTCAGCAGCTTAAATGTTAAAGAAAATTGATGAAGTCTTTACCAAACAAAGCAATTTCACACCTTCCTAATGCAAAAGCATTTGCAGTTGGCACTTTAAATGGGAGCTGAAATGCTAGGGTTTGCTTCTGAAATAGTAGAAAACATTGTGGAAAAAGGAGAAAATGCTGGTTCCCAGATTTTCTCCCTTTCACGCAATGATGTCAAAAGCATTTTTAATCGGCCATGTTAAAACTTTGGTTTGTTTGATGAAGTGTTAAAATTGAAAACTTCTTGTGTCACAATGGTAATGCTTCTGTGTCTGACATGGGATAATTGGGTTGTATTAGTTTCACTTTCCTTTCTTTAACCCTTTACCACATTATCCCGACATTTAACGACCCTGAGAAAGAAGCCTTTTGAAAACATTGTGGGAAAAGGAGAAAATGCTGGTTACCAGCATTTTCTCCTTTTCCCACAATGTTTTCTAACCTAACAAAAAAAAATCACATCATTTGAGCCCCATTGAAATTGTCGTCTGAAATGCTTTCAATTTGGAATGTTATAAATTTTCGTCATGTGGTAAAGGGTTAAGACTCTTTTATTAGAGGGTAGGTATTGGTGATTTTCAGAAATGGGGAAACACTTTGCCATACACAAAAACAAAATTTAGACTTGTCCAAATTGAAAGCATTTGCAGACGAAACTTTGTTCTGGCTCAAATAATGGAATTTGTTGAAAGGCTTGTAAAAATTGCGAGAAAAAGCTGGATACCAGCATTTTCTGTTTTTCCACAATGTTTTAAATGGCTTTCTTCATAAGGGTCTTTTAAATTGTGTTAAATGATTAGACTTTTGTGGCCAAATAAATGAATTTGAGTTTATTCAACATACAAATTTTCCTGAAAATAATGTTTTTTTTTTTTTCAGCCACAGTTCAGTACGGAGAATTGATATAGTGCATGAGGTAGCATAAAAATCAAACCAAACATAAATTATTATCCATGCTGTCTGATCTTGATCCAAGGATGTCAGCAAAAGCTTCTTCCATCAATGATACTGAATGGGTTAAGAGCACTTTTGTTTTGCCATAATAGCTTGGAATGATTTCCAATGCTTGACTGTTTTCCTGCTGGCAAAATTTTACAGTTGGCCAAATTCACAGCATTTGCAGACAAAAAATAAAATGATGGGATCTGCCTTTTTAAAAAGATAGGAAACATTGTGGGAAAAGGAGAAAATGCTGGTTACCAGCATTTTCTCCTTTTCCCACAATGTTTTGAAAAGCCATTGTCCTCTGGATTTGGGGAACATGGGATTGTTATGTAAAGGGTTAAAGTACATTAAAGTACAAGTATGACCACACATCAAGAAATGCCCACACAAATCAACATTACCATGAAATATGAAATAAATCCAGAGAATTTCTTGCTTAACCCTTTACCGCACAATGACGCCTTTTGACGCCCCTGGGAAAGAAGCCTTTTGAAAACATTGTGGGAAAAGGAGAAAATGCTGGTAAACAGCATTTTCTCCTTTTCCCACAATGTTTTCTACCCTATCAAAGAAAAGTTGCATCATATGAGCCATATTGAAATTGTCGTCTGCAAATGCTTTCAATTTGGAGAAGGCTAAAATTTTGTCGTCTGGTAAAGGGTTAATAGAAAAACATTCTGCAGAAGACCACTTTTTTAAAAAAATATGAAATATTAATTTGGGTTGAAGTTGGGACTTGCAACCGGCCAAATTTTTGGGGATTTTTTATGCTTGATGTGTCAGAAATCAGCGATTCCCCATTATGATATCACACCTCATTACTCATATTGTTTGTTATCTGAACTGTGAGTCTGTTGCTACTCTTACGAACATGAAAGTTCGCAACAGATGCATAGCTCAAATACAAACCGCCCCGGCTGGGATTTGAACCTGTTTATTGAGGTTTAAAAGATCAATACACTAACCCCTGAGCTAAAGAGAATTCTCATTAAGGCAGTTGTCAGGTATTGATTTTATTGGGGAAGAAGCCTCTATAAGGAAGGAGGGATCTCCCGTTACACAAATTTCTGAGCATTCGCAGAAATGTAAGATCAGGTGCACAGAACATGAAGTCTGATCTTTGATCTATACTGTCCCATATTTTGGTAAAATATTCTTGAAGTCACAAGTTTTGGTCCTCTAGTGGTTGACCCTTGTGCTAAACATTCTTAGAAGGTTCCAAAAAACGCAGATTTGGGAATTTTATTTGTCTGAATTTGTCAGGCTGTCAGATAAAGAAGCGAACAGTGTAGATCCAAGATCAGACTGCATATTCTGTGTAGTCTGATCTTGTTCTATGCCATCTGCAAAAGGTCCTTCAGTGACACGCTTAGCAGCCTAATATTCATGTATATACATATATTTTTTTTTTTTTTGAAAAAAAAAAAAACATGGATTTTTCCTACTTTTCCCATCTAAAATTATTTTCTTTATAATATTAAATCAAAGTAGCAAATTGAACTTTCACAGATGGTACGAAACATTCTGTTGTGATAAAAGAAAGTGTTTTGACCTTGGAAGTTGAAAGCAGTCAACAGACAACACAAGAGATTCCTCTTTGAATTCTCCTAAATCCTCTGATTCACTTTTGTTATCTTGTTTGCACACTGCCTGCTTATCAAAACAGCTTGTAGTCAGTTTATGCACATACACTATACATCATTTTACCCTGAACTCTTTAACCCTTTACCACACAATCCCGACTTTTAATGACCCTATAAAAGAAGCCTTTTGAAAACATTGTGGGAAAAGGAGAAAATGCTGGTAACCAGCATTTTCTCCTTTTCCCACAATGTTTTCTGCCCTTCCCAAAACAAACCTCCAGTATTTGATAGCATTTATTATGTCGTCTGCAAATCCTTCGGATTTGGACAAGTCTAAAATTTTGTTGTTTGGTAAAGAGTTAAACGAGAATAAAATTTTAGACTCATCCATATTGACAGCACTTGCTGATAGAACTGCAAATTAAATCTTGCCAATATGATAACATTTGTGTGTTTAAAAGTAGGAAATATCATTGAGTGAACAGCAAGAGCTGCTGTTGACCAATGTTTACTCCTCTTCCACAGTGACATTGTTTTTGAAACCTTGTGCATCAGGGTTGTATAATTTTTGGGATCATTTGGTACGGGGTTAACTCATCACCTCAAACAAATTTGCACCAAAAACTATTAAAGCATTCTTTTGAACCTATGTATGTACAATCAATAAAAAGAAATATTTGATACTGATTTATAAAAACCTTAAAATTTTTTTTTTTGGTTTCTGTATTATCTTAAAATTCCATGAATTAACAAACAGTTCTGCCATTAAATCTTTGAGGGCTTTTAACAACTATACCAGTATTTGCCTTTGCGACAAATTCTGTTGAGATTGCACATAACATGTAGTCTGATCTTTGATCTATACTGTCTGCTTTGCCGAGACATTCTTGACAAAGGCAAACTTGCAGTGGCAATTAATGGGGTCTTTTTGCCTGCTGAAAATGGTCACTTGGGTTCATTTAGCACTTTCAGGCTTAACCTGCTCCCTGTTTTCATATTAATAGCTGATAATTATATTAAATAGTTGACCATCCCCATTAGTCGCTCCCACCACGATACAAATTCTTATCATTCTGGTTTCCAAAATTATGACAGGTCTGTAAATGAAAAAAGCAATGGCTGGGGCTGAATTAACTCTAAGCCTTCTTTATAGAGGGCAACCGTTGTTTTTTGGTCCCTCCATCTTAGTTTTGAATATCAAAAAGTTTTGAAATGAAAAGAGCACATAATTGTTCTTTACCAGACAAAAAAAAAGATAAAGATGTGTCCAAACTGAAAGCAGATCAAAATGTGTATCAAACAGTGGGATTCTACATTGTATATTGAAAGGGTAGAAACAGTGGAAAGTAGTAGATGCTGGTAACCAGCATTTTCTTACTTTCCAAGGAAATTATCTATCCTTCAAAAAAAAAAAACATGAAAAAAATTCTCATTATTTGAGGTACAATAAATTTGAGCCATGGTCTGGCAAAAGGGGGCTTAATGCATCATACCAAGCAAGACATCGGATAATTAAGGATCAAAAAAATTTGTTATGTCTAACAACCGGCTGTATTATAAGGTAGACTGGGCCATTAACACTTACAGAAGACTGACCAACTGCGAAAATTTTCTGTCTAGGTCAGCCTGCGCGGAGTGCGCAGATACATTAAGCATTTTCACAGATACATTAACCCTTTCCCAAACAAGCCCTGGTTTTCACGTGTCTGCAGTACAAGTCTTTTGAAAACACTGTGGGAAAAGGAGAAATTGCTCGTAATGAGCAATTTCTCCTTTTCCCAGTGTTTTCTACCCTTTTTGAGACCTTTCTGCCATTTTCATCAAATTTAAAATTGTCGTCTGCAAACTCTTTCAATTTGGACCAGTCCAAAATTTGTCATTTGGGAAAGGGTTAAGCCCCCTCTTCATAGTGCATGGCTCATTTGTAATATCTGCAAATGCTTTCAGTATTGGCAAGTCTAAAATTCTGTTGTCAGGTAAAGTTTTTGTAAAAACAAGATTTTAGCATTGCAGGTCCAAGAAGCATCTGAGTCTGTCCCATACAGACTTCAGTGTTTGATCCCAATTAGCAGTTAGTTAAACCATGTTTACAAGCTGTATATAGATGTATATCAAGAAAACACCATGGGTGTTGATGTTTTTATGGTGTTTTGACATGCTCCTGGGTTGGTTATGGGCAGGGTGCTGATAGGATTAAAATTTTTTATGATGCCTGGATAGATAGTGCTGCTTGCACTCACCGAAATGATGGAGACTTTTGTTTTATAGGTGATAACAGGAGCCAGACATTTTACTTACGGGTCATTCAATTTCGGAAAAAAGAAAAGTTTATTGGTTTATTAATCCTTTGCCACATAATTCTGACCCTGAGGAATACAGCTTTTGCAAACATTGTGGGAAAAGGAGAAAATGTTGGTAACCAGCATTTTCTTCATTTCCCACAATATTTTCTACCCTTCTGAAAACAAGTTCAAATGTCGGAGCCACATTTTGTCTTCCGTAAATGCTTTCAATAATGGACAGGTCTAAAAATTTGTCATTTGGAGTTAAATAGTGTTTGTACAGCACTTTCAACAGTGTTTCGTTTTTGTCATTGCAACAACTTGCTTATTCCATGTTCCCTGGATTTCACTTTTGTTCATTCTAGAGCTATGCAGTGTTGTGTCATAGCTCTCTCTTTTAGAAGCAGCGCCATTAGTGGTAGAGAGCCGGCAAAATTTTATCTTAATTTACCTTGATTTGTTTGTAAGTGAAATATTTATAATTTTCTTGATCCTGATTTAGTAATAAGAATTCAGATTTCTTGAAAATTAATGTCTAAATTACAAATCAACTTAACCATTTACTGAACAATCCTATGTTTTAACCCATTACCACACAATCCCGACTTTTAACGACCCTGGGAAAGAAGCCTCTTGAAAACATTGTGGGAAAAGGAGAAAATGCTTATAACCAGCATTTTCTCCTTTTCCCACAATTTTTTCTACCCTTCCCAAAGGAAATTTTAATTTTTCAGTCACATTTATTTTGTTGTCTACAAATTCTTCCAATTTGGACAATACCAAAATTTTGTTTGGTAAAGAGTTAACGACCCTATTAAGGAACAAGGCTATTGAAAACATTGTGGGAAAATGAGAAAATGCTGGTAACCAGCATTTTTTTGCTTTTCCACAATGTTTTCTCTGCTTTCAGAGGCAAATCTTACAATAGAAGGCACAAGTAACTTTTTTGTCTGGAAGTGCTTTAAATTTGGACGAGTCTAAAATTTTGCTGTGTGGTAAAGAATTCATCTTTTTTCTTATGGAGAGAAAGGAGAAACAGGGTGCCAAGAATTATAAAGTGAGCAGTACTAAGGCACTCAAGTAAATCTGACATAAAAAAATGAATAATTGCACAAAAAAAAGTAAGGAAAATAACTATTGGAAGTAAAATTCACCCAGTACGATCTGTAATGATGTACATCAGGAAAAAGAGTTACTGAATATTTTTTACCAAAGAATTTCATCTACACTTTTTTGAACCAAATTTTACGGTCAATTTACTTTCAACCCCCTGCTGGGAAGGATAACTGGTTTGGTTGATTGGGTAAAAAATCCAGGAAATTTATTTCCTCCCTTTTTGATGTTCATGACACACTTAACCCATTCCTTTGCTAATAAAACTTTTAATGCCTCTCTCTCAGGTTTTGAAAACATTGTGGGAAAAGAAAGAACTGCTTCTATCAAGCAATCTTTCTTTTCCCTCTATATTTTTCTGTACTTTTCGAAAACAATTATTTACCTCCCTTTAAATATTTCATGTAACTAATAACTCGTTAGAAGGTCTGAAAAAAGCTTTTGCAGCAACTGTTTAACCCATTTTGTGCAGCACAAATGATGAAAAAACACCACTGCACACTGATGCTGTGAGCTTAAGATTGCAAATATCCACCAATCATGGCATGAAACCACAGTATATGTCTGCTGATTTTTTATCGAAGTATTGAATTTGAATGGTGTAAATTAGTCTTAGAATACCAATTTCTGATATACTACAGTCATATAGTTATGACAAACCCAAAGTAAAAGTGGTAACTGGGCCTTTTATAACATAATTACATTTATGCATTCATGGCCATTGGCAACAAGAGTAACAGCATAATATAAGATTGGACCACACAGAAAATGCAGTCTGATCTTGTATCTACTAGGGCTGTCACAATATACCGGTATAGCGTTATATTGCAATATAATTCAAAGTCAATACGTACCGCAATACAAACATCACATACCATTTTTTTTTGCGGTATTTTCTAGTTTCGATGTATTTTTGGTTTATTTTGATCTGGTGGTTTCTAAAATGTCGCGGTCATGCAAACACTTATCACTGTTGTAATCGTAGTGCGTATGGAAGTAAACTGGCAGCCTGTTGTCAATCCGACGGTTACGGGTACCAGTTTAGTATGAAAGCAGACTAGGGCATACTTGATTTGTGATTGTCAATATTTTATGGTCACAATCAATTCAATCCAAACTACGCAACGCCGAGTCGCCAACATAATGTTTAAAACATCAAAAGTTACAGACTTTCAAAAACAGGAATACGAGAATAAAATTCATCAATACGATAATTAAATTAATGGAAAATGTGTGCAAAATATACTGAGGTATTTTCTTGTAATCCTACTTGATTGTGTCTGCATTTTCCGAATCGAGTACAACCATATCAACAATGCTAATGCTATAGACGCGACTGAGGACGGTTATGGTAAAATACCGAATAAGAAGGCAAACTCCGATATTTGGAATCACTTTTGTTGAGATTGGGTGATTTAATTGATTCACCTTCTCTTGTTTTGGAAGAATTAAACCTGAATTATGAATAACAAAGGTTTTTTTTTCTTAAATATTAATTTTAACATGGACGCAATATATTGTACATATCGCAATACAGTTTCTGTGTATTGCAATATATTGTGGTACACTTAAGGCGTATTGTGACAGCCCTAGTATCTACACCATCCTGTACTTGGTTCTATAACATGTCCAAATGTGTCATCATTTGCATACTGTCTATTAAGATTTTGAAAAATGTTAATTTTTTAGGGCAGGGGCATAGCAACATGTGGGTTGGGATGTTTGAAGGGACCAAACCTTCAATTGAGGGGTTTAATTTTTCCATATTAAAAACCTTTTTTAACCTTTTACCAGATGATAAAATTTTAGACTGGTCCAAATTAAAAGCATTTGCAGACTACATTGTAAATATTGCTCAGATGATGAGACTTTTGGTTACCAACATTCTTTCCACACAATGTTTTTAGCTCACCTGAGCACAAAGTGCTCAAGGTGAGCTTTTTTATTAATGTGTCCATCGCACAGGCAACATCATTTATTTTCTGTGCACTCTAGAGGCCACATTTTCAGTCCAATACTAATGAAAATTGGTCAGAATGTTTCTCTTGATGACGTCTTGGGCCAGCTTTAAATTTAGTCATATTGGCTCCAATAAAGGTCACCAGTACAAATCTTCAAAAAACCTTTTATGCTCTGTAAAGGCCAATTTTCATTCTGATACTCATGAAAATTGGTCACAGCTTTTGTCTTGATGACATCTATGACAGGTTCCAAAATTGGTCACATCAGGTCACAAATTAGGTCATTGGGACAGATCTTAGAAAAACCTTGTGTGGATTCTAGAGGCCACATTTTCTGTCTGATACACATGAAAGTTGGTGAGAAAGTTTGTCTTGATGATATCTTGGACAAATTCCAAACTGGGTCATTTTGAGTAAAAAAGTAGGTCACTTACACTCAATGTGTCACAGTAGTCATCATCCCAAGGTGAGGATCGCTTCAACCTTATCAATTCTAGACAACTCTACTCAGGTGAATGCTTTACAGATATTATGGCCCTCTTGTTCCAAAGACTTCTCTGGGTCATGAAAACAGGGAACTGTTTGGTAAAAACTTACAATTTGCTGCTTTCCCTGCTATTTCAAATCATCCTGTCCTTGTGTTTAAGGATGAAAGATTTGAATCATTAATTGCAATTTATAACTGATTATTTGGTATCTGGTGAAGAAATTACCCCATTTTATCCCAATTATAAGATATCCTTTGATCTTGGACAAAAATGTAACTTCCTGTTTATGTTATCGTGATTATAATTCATCTTAACTCTTTACCAAATGACAAAATTTTAGACTGGTCCAAATTTAAAGCATATGAAGACGACAAAATAAATGTGACTCAAAAATTGAAATTTGTTTTGGGAAGAGTAGAAAACATTGTGGGAAAAGGAGAAAATGCTGGTTACCAGCATTTTCTCCTTTTTCCACAATGTTTTCAAAAGGCTTCTTTTTCAGGGTCGTTAAAAGTCGGGATTGTGTGGTAAAGAGTTAAAGAAGCAGAAGCAATAAACCAGATTTTGACCCATTTTATTCAGGCTCTTGGGGGGGGGAGAGGAGTTGATTTTGAAAAGAAAAATTATAAGGATGTGACTTTTTACCCTTAACCCTTTGCCACGTAATGACGATTTACAATGACCCCTGAGAATGATAACCTTTGAAAACATTGTGGGGAAAAGAAGAAAATGCTGATAACCAGCATTTTCTTGTTTTCACACAATGTTTTCATACCTTTCATTGAAATATCCCATCATTTATGCCCCATTTCATTTTGTTGTCTGCAAATTCTTTCAATTTGGACAGATTTAAAATTCTGTTGTGAGGTTCAGAGTTATTTGAGGAAAAATACAAGCAAAAATAAACTGGGGAAAAAACTGCCTTCAGTGAAACTTGAACCTACAACCTTCAAAACCATAGTCAGTCCTCTACCATCTGAGCTATTGGGCCAATCAACATTTTTTTGTGTTATTCCTTGTGACATATGAATGGCAATACTGTTCACTAACGCGAATAAGAATGAGGAATCTTTATTTTCTGAAAAAGTTGTGAAAGAAAGTCTTGTTCATCTGGATTACTGCCTCTTTACGTGTACCAAGGACAAGTTCTGTGGCTTTTGAAAACAGTGTTGACCAAGATTAGATGACAAAGAGAATATGCCATGTCCAATTATGTCACATATTCTAACCAAAGTTACTTTAACTCTGTACCAAATGACAAATTTTTTACCTGCCCTAATCCAATGCATTTACAGATGATGCAGATGCTGGTAACCAGTATTTTCTCCTTCTCCCACATTGTTTTGAAAAAACATTTTCTTTAGGGTGGTTAAAAGCCATGATTTTTTGTTAAAGGGTTTAATAGCCTGTGGTAATGGGTTAAAAGTTATGTTATAATCATGAAAATAAATTGATTATAATTACAGACAGTACAATATCATAATCGTTTCCAGGAAATGAGTTTCATTTGTAGTGATTAAAGTTGTTTTTCCTGTCATACCAGTCTCTGGAAAAGTTGGTCAGTTTAACTCTTTACCACACGAGAAAATTTTAGACTTGTCCAAATTCAAAGCAATTGCAGGCGTCAGAATAAACGTGGATTAAAAATCGAAATTTGATTTGGGGAAGGGTAGAAAACATTGTGGGAAAAGGAGAAAATGCTGGTTACCAGCATTTTCTCCTTTTTCCACAATGTTTTCAAAAGTATTCTTCTTCAGGGTCGTTAAAACTGGAATTGTGTGGTAAAGGGTTGAATCATTTATCATTATTGTCATAAAATGGATCTGAGAGAATATTGTTTCAATTCTTTGGTCTGAGAACATTTTTAAGGTTGAAAAAGTTTAGATCCAGACATTTTTAACCCTTTGCCAAACGACAAAATTTTAGACTGGTTCAAATTGAAAGAATTTGCTGATGACAAATTAAAGGTAGCCCAAATGATGAAATCTGCCATTGATAGATTAGAAAACATTGTGGGAAAAGGAGAAAATGCTGGTTACCAGCATTTTCTCCTTTTCCCAAATGTTTTCAAAAGCCTTCTTCCTCAGGGTCATTAAAAGTCGGGATTTTGCGGTAAAGAGTTAAATAATATTTTAAGTTCTACTGGTCATGGTTCAGTGTCTGTTGTGTGCTCCTCAGTGTATCTGTGTGTGTCAAGACATATTGCAAACATCTTTTCTGAAACTACTAAACTGATTTTGGCCAAACTCTGAAGAACTCATCTTGTAATGGTCTTTAGAATTACTTAAAAGATTTGGATTCCATCTAGAACTCCGTTCTTATGGCAATGAAACTGAAAAATCATGTAAATTTTAAAAATCTTCCTCTGTAAAACGTCATGTTGGAATTCTCAGCAAATTGGCATAAATGACCCTTCGATGGACCTCTCACATTTCTTAACATAATTTCAATCCATCAAAAGATATTGCTGCTGTGGCTTCAGGCTTTACTTTACCTCATTACAAGCTACAGTCAAGCTTTACGAGATAAGGAAATGATCTCAAGGTTTTTTGTGACAGATATTTGTTACTTTTATCTGCCCGGAGTATCATACCATGCTATAACATGGCTGTTATCGTATATATCAGGTTCTAAACAGAAAGTGTTCAGTAATTATTTATTTTGATGTGCAAAGTTTTGCTCAGATGTTTTAAAACATGAACATGAAGCAAGGTTTGTATCGTTCTGTCTTTCCCCCCCAAAAAATTTTACCATACGTGCCATACTTAAAAGTTTTTCTACTACAAAACTTTTAGAAGAGTGTTCTTGTGAAAAAAAAAAAATGTTTGTCAGAGTTCATTGGTATAAGTGATCCCTGAGCACCCTTCTTCATATTCAGTAATCATTTTATCATGCATGGAACATGACTTTTTTGAAGGGGGGGGGCTGTTAACTAATTTGCACTGTGACATTTTGTTAAAACTCAGGCTTATCAGGGGTGTGGAAATCTTAGAAATTTCTACTTGTCCACGGACAAGTAAATTACAAAAATCTACTTGTCCACCAGTGTGGCTCACTTGTCCAAAACAAAACAGTTTTTAAAGGTACACATAAAGTGACATGTCCGCAACATGGGGATACTCTCAAGAAACTTAAAAATTATTGTTACGATCTTTTGCATTCAACCACGGGAATTCTTTCAAGCATGCCTTGTTAAAAAAAAAAGTTTTTGTCATATTTCTTGTCATGGTTCGTTTTACATTTGGAGCCTCCAAATAGTTGGGAGTCTCAGACTTCCCACTTCCGTTTGCATCGCAAATTTGATTTAAAAAAAAAATTCTCCGATTTTATGCACCAATTGATCGCTGAATTGAAAACTTTTGGATGTTGAGACAGCTTCTGGCAGAGGTGTTAAATCTCGGCCCATTTCACACCGAAGCTGTTTAAAATCAGTTTAAAGGCTAAAATTTTAACGTGTGCGACATTGTCATCATAGATCTCTGAATCGGTATTAAAATGATACTAATAAAATTATTTTAATCCATAATGATGATCTTGATGGTGTTTACACATTTAAAAAAAAAAAATTGACATACAAACACAGCCGCATATTTTACCGATCTTGTCATATGCGGTGAAAGCGGAGGTGGACCAAATGTGTATTTTGGGTTTCCAGAAATCAGGGATCATCTCAAGACACTGTTTATCATTCGAAATGTCATTTTGTATGAAGTGAGAACATAATGTATTTCACTAGATATGTATGTACAACAGATTTTTGTTTCAAAATTTTTCTCATATTTTCTACTTGTCCGTGGACATCAGACTGAAAAAAGTCACTTGTCCGACACTGAATTTTCCCGAGTCAGACGAGTTGGGCATAGTATTTCCACACCCCTGCTTATGGATCAATGCATTGTTAATGCCGGTTGTCTCTCATTTACCTTTAAGATGGTGGAGTGATATAGGGCCATCATGACCCTCTTTTTCACCTTTTGTCACATTTATTTCATATGCATGTTCATGTATTTAACCCTTTACCAAACAATCCCGTGATTTAACAACCCTGATAAAGAAGCAGTTTGAAAACATGGTGATAACCAGCATTTTCTCACATTATTTTCTAACCTCTTACAGACAAAAATGTGGCTTAAGCCACATTTGATATGTAGTTTGCTAATGCTTTTAATTTTGGTAAGTCTAAAATCTTACCATTGGTAAAGAATTAAAGCTTTATCCATGATGAACATCCCTGCTTTACAATGTTTTCAAAGCTTTCAGGGAGTCATGTGTTTAAAATAAAATATTCCTTCAATGTATTTTCAGGATGAATGTACTAGAATCAAGTTATCAGCTCATGAGACAATGAAAGAGAATGGTTTCCATGGTAACAGCTTACAGGTGGATGACATGAGAAGATCATCTCACAGTAGTTTCAAACCCAATGCTTGGTCTTGGTGGTTCTTATGTATGACCGTCACCTTTCTGCTTTGTCTTGGCCTTCTGGTGGTTGCCCTTGGGCAACTCAAAAACACTAAAGGAAGCCCAGTTGCAACTTTGAAACTAAACATTCCAAAGAGAACTCACATTAGTAAGTACACATTCCTTTTTTGTTTGTTTGGTGTTAGCTATTTAGCAGGCAACAAAATTCTCCGCTTGTCCCTGTTGTAACAGTATTAGCAGATGATTAATAGATGTGGCTGCAATGATGGGATTTGAAGGGCTATAAACCTGTTAGGGAAAGGGAAAAAATGCTTTTTAACCCTTTACCACACATAAAAATTTTAGACTTTGATACTGAAATAATTCATGGATGTGAATTTAAATAATTTTCAAATGATAGAATTTGACCTTGAATAGGTAGAAAACATTGTTGGTAAAGGAGAAAATACTGGTTACCAGCATTTTCTCCTTTTCCCAAAATGTTTTCCAAAGCCTTCTTCCTGAGGGTCATAAAAACTCAAGAGTGTGTGGTAAAGGGTTAATTAAATGTATATTCACCTGTAACAACAATCATTTGAGAAGCCTTCTTCCTCAGGATTGTGGGATGGTTTGGTACAGACTTAAATCTTTACCAAACAACAAAATTTTAGACTGGTCCAAATTGAAAGCATTTCTGGACGACAAAATAAATGTGATTGAAAAATTGAAATTTGTTTTGGGAAGGGTAGAAAACATTGTGGGAAAAGTAGAAAATGCTGGTTAGCAGCATTTTCTCCTTTTCCCACAATGTTTTCAAAAGGCTTCTTTCTCAGGATGGTTAAAAGTTGGGATTGTGTGGTAAAGAGTTAAATCTTTACCAAACAACAAAATTTTAGACCTGCTCAAATTAAAACCATTTGCAGATGACAAATTAAACATGGTTTATATGATTTACTTCTATGGGATTAGGTCAGAAAATAACCTGGGAAAAGGAGAAAATGCTGGTTACCAACATTTTCTCCTTGTCCCACAACATTTTCAGTTGCTTTTTTTTTTCTTGGGGTCATTAAAACTTGAGATTTTGTGGCAAAGGGTTAAAACAGCATTTCAGCACTTATTTTATCAGATGTTAAAATTCACATTGTCTGACATTGCCTGTAACACATGTTTTTGTCCTGTATCTTGCACTATCCCCATAAAATGACCAACAGCCATCTAGGGACATCACCCATATCGACAACCAGTGGCAATAAATAAAATTGTAAAATGTTGTAACAGGCCAAGAGTGTAAAATTCCGTAAATTTGTCTGCCTTTAATAATGCCACACTATAGCACAGTGAAACTTTATTTAGAGCTAGGAAGCAAAAAGGTTATGTCAGAGCTATTGAATAACCTGTTTATCTTTGTCTTAGAATAATAACCATTTGTTTGAATTTGTCCTAATTTCATAAAAACACTTCCTAGTGATTTATTTCAAGATGTGTTAAGATAACAAGGTCTGAGTATTTCATGGCTCCCTTCCTTACATCTTAGTTGTTCACAAAAACAGCCCAAAACTTAACAGAAACAGCAGAACAGTCTTGAAGAACACTATTGCAAAGGGAGAATTTATTCACAATGAGCATTTAATCTGTTTTTGTTATTTTTACCTCTGCTCATTAGAGTCAATCTGCTCATTCCTTTACCCCTTTTTTCCATGGGACACTTTTTTACCCTTTACCCGACTGCAGTAGCCTTTTCCAAACTGAAAGCATTTGTAAACGACAAATCAGTGTGGTCAAAGGATAGGATTTCCACTTGAAAACCTTGTGGGAATAGGACAAAATGCTGGTTTCAGCATTTTCATTTTCCAAGAATGTTTTTGGAAACCTAAGATTTGTGGCCCTGTGAAAACTTGGGATTGTTTGGTATAAGGATAAAATGAAAACTGAAACGGATATGAAGTAATGGGTCAATCTATCCCAGACATAAATGTTTTTGGATTATTTAGTCATAAAACACTTGAAGATGTCAATCAGACCTACTTTACCTTTCCTCAAGAGAAGTTATTTCTATTGATGGAGTTTGCTTTTGACCCCTCAACTGTTAACACTTTACCGAACGACAAAATTGAAGACGAGTCCAAATCGAAAGCATTTGCAGACAACAAAATAAATGTGACTGAAAAGTTGAAATTTGTGTTGGGAAGTCTGAAAACATTGTAGGAAAAGGAGAAAATGCTGGTTACCAGCATTTTCTCCTTTTCCTACAATGTTTTCAGAAGGCTTTTTCCTAAGGGAGGTTAAAACTCGGGATTGCATGGTAAAAGATTAAATAAATCTAATGAACATTTCCAGCCAGTAGAAAAGTTATAATATATTAACCTTTTACAAAACCATGTTTTAGAGACCCCAAAGAAACAGGCCCCTGAAAACATTAAGGGAAAATGAGAAATTGCTGGTGACCATTATTATCTCATTTTCCCGACAATTTTTGTTGTACCATTTCAAAGGCAAGTTTCCACATGTGTACCATGTTTAATTTGTCATCTGCAAAAGTTTTCAATATGGGCAATTTGTGGAAAAAAGTTTTCAATATGGGCAATTCTCAAATTTTGTTGTATGGTAAAGAGTTGGAGAACATTTATTTGACTCGGCTTTCAGCCTTACAGGTACTGTAGGTATGAGCCATTGCTCTGTAAAAAGGCATTTGCAAAAAGTATCAACCAAGGTCAGCCTGCACAGTCAAAATCTTTTGCTATTTGTTAATTTTTCTGAATGTCAGAGGACCAGTTTATCTTATGATTGAGTCGGTTCTTGGACAAAATGGATTTTACAGATCTGTAATGATGGGAGGATTTGCTTGGTATTAAGCATCACAGACATGTATTAAATCGCCTTTTGCCAGAGCATGACTTTTATGTGTAAGACCTTGAAAAGTTCATTGCAGAAAAATGAAAGCATTATTTCAAAAATCTAGAACAATTAGCACATGTCTAATGACAAACAGAAAACAATCCACAACAGTGACAGAAAAGTAGCTGATGAGACATAAGCTGCTTGTTACAGTACATTAACGCTTGAACTGCTAAATAAATGAAACGAAAATCTCCACTCAGTAGCAAAAACCAAAATAATGGGTTTCCAAAGTTGATTTCACCAAAAAAAATACCGTATCAGACAGTGAAGATCAACGACTGATTTAAAAAAGAAACTGTCTTTTATCAGGATTTATAAAAACTGTGAGATATTACCAGCATAATTATATTCTCTTTTACAAAGACTGAAGTCTACTTGAAATTCAGTGACTGAAAGCAGGTCAGTAGTCGGAAATACTTTTTACATTAAAAAGTCAAATGTTACAAAAACATCAGAATCTTTGAACAACCTCGGGGCAATATTTCATGATCAGAAAGGCAGCTCTGGAATCCTGTTCTGACAACAAATAACCCTTAATGGCCTTTCAGAACTATAAAAAAAAAAATCTGCAGCAAGAGTAGATCAAGATTAGACTTCACAAAATGTTCTGTCTGATCTTTGTGGTATACTCCCTGCTTTGCTGAAGCACTAGAGACAATAGCAAACTTGAAGTTGCAATAATTTTGTTTTAATTTCCAAAATGACAATGTCCCTTGGTTTGTTTGGTGCTCTAAGGGATAATATTCTTGCATCAACAGGATGTTCAAGAAAGATTACGGCAAACAGTTGATGGCAAACAGATCTGAGATAGGTAACTTGTGGTGGGTCCAAATTTTCCTAGAGTAAAGTGCCCCTGTCATTGTGTTTTCAGATGTCAGATAAACCATCCTGCTTAGTTAGACACCTTGCTTCTTTAAGTTAATTGTTGCCAGAGACCTTGTTGGTTTATGAAAACTGACAAATAACACATAATTCTGTTAGGACAGTGTCAGGTAGTTACCTGAGATTACTAATAAGATAATTGTCTTGTTTTGACTCATCTCACATAACATGCTTGAGGTGAGCAGCCATTTAATTCATTCTATTGTCCTTCAGAATGTGTTGTTTGTCAATAATTCCTTCAAACATGTTTTCCCAAATTTATCAGGATTTTAGACCCATTGCAATCAAATTTCATAGAAATGTTCCTTTGGACTACAGCTTTCAGTAAGTCTAAATCCATGCAGAACTCTAAGTTGCCACAGCAGTGAAAAACAGAAGATGTAGCAAAATATTATTGTCTAGGGCATTGCGCAACCAATCTTGTTTTATGGTTTCATCTGATTCAATTTACAATGATTATGTTCAAGTCCCATGGTCCACATTGGCCTCACCCAAAAGTATTTCTAAGAGTTAATAATAATAATAATAATAGTAATGTACATTTATATAGCGCTATATCCCAGACAAACCAGGCTCACAGCGCTGTACAGTCTCATACAAAAACTCACACACAAACTAACATAAACTTCACACGAACTACATCATAAGGTTCACTTATCATGTTGTGGAGACAATTTAGCTGTAATAGGTGAAATAGGTGTGACTTTAGTGCCTTTTTAAAGGCTTCAGATGATTGTATATGCTTTATGCTATATGGAAGTGAATTCCACTGCTCTGGAGCACAGAATGCAAAACTTCGCTCACCGTACATCTTTGTGCGGACTCTTCAGACATTTAATGTATGGGAATCTGACGAGGACCTCAGGTTTCTAGAAGGCATATACTGATTAAGAAGACTACTGAGGTATACTGGGGATCGCCCCGAAAAATAATTGTGACAAAGAACACAGAGTTTGTAGTCAATACATGCTTCAATTGGAAGCCAATTTAATGATTTAAAGATGGGCGTGATATGGTCACGCTTCAGTGCCTTAACTATGAGTGGAGCTGCACAGTTTTGAACTCTCTGCAACTTGTCTATGATATATTTAGGGGCATTTGACAAAAGGGAATTGCAATAGTCAAGTCGACTAAGAACAAATGCACACACTAAGGTTTTTGTGGCATCTGTCGTAAGAAACCTACGGATTGAACTGATCTGACGAATAGCACAATAAGCAGATCTACATACACTCATGACATGTGTATCAAGCGACATATTGTCAGAGATAATGTAACCAAGGTTTCTGGCTGATGCAGTGAAAGGAATATCTTCATTACCCACACGAAGAATGGAAGGACTCTCACAGGACTTGAATGAGTTCTTGGTTTGAATCAACAATACCTCAGTTTTGTCATCATTAAGTTTCAATTTATTTTGACCCATCCATACTTTAACACAGGAAATGCAATTTTCTACATTTTGAACAAGAGTTAAATAGTGAAAGCTTTAAAAATCGTCCTGTTCCGGAGCACTAGTAGTCCTTTGAAGCTGTAATATTTAGTAGAGACTGGAAGCATCATTCAGTGAGCCTCTGCAAAGATAATTAAAATTTTTCATCAAAACTGGCACTGTTTTTGGGCTAATAAGTTTTCTTGGGCTTATGTAGTGAAAAAAATCAAAACCCATGTTCCAAGCTTTATGGATTTGTCATAATATTATTTTGTATACATGTAGAAAAATCTAGTGGGCCTCTACCATGATTGTTCAAATAAGAGCCTTGGTAAAAAATGGCCTTTTCTGTCATTAAGCATGAACATTATTCGTAGACATAAGAAGCCACTTTCGCAATAGGCCTACCATAGTCATCATTATCAAAGAAAAAAACGGAAATCATGACATAGTCAATTACAGACATCTCTGAAGTCCCCAGTGACATTTATAGATGGTTAGTTTCTTAAGTAAGAAAAGCTGCTTAACTCTTTACCAAACGACAACATTTTAGACTTTTTTTTTTTATTAGCCACGTCAGCTGGTATGATGGGAGTCGTGGCCATCTCCCACCATACCTTACAATTCAATGTTAGTAGGTTTCTAAATAATTTGTTAGTACTCTTAAACAAAAGATGTTTCATATACCTAACAAAAATTGTATTTTTTGTAAATTTGTTCCATCACTTGAATGTGGCCTTACTTAGAGAGAGAGAGAGAGAAAGAGAGAGAATCAGAAATCAGGGTAAAAAAACATGAAATAGATGTAAGTATGTGTGTGTGTGTGGGTGAGTGGATATGTGCATATGGAGTAAAGAAATTGGAATCCTTCAGAAATTTTATAGAAATTCGTTAATATTTATTACCTGTGCACTATACTGGCAAAGGAGACTTTGATAAACATGTTCTACAATTGTCATGTGACATTTGTCAATTTCATGTGTGTTTGTGCATTTATGAATATTCAAGGTCAAATTTAGAGTATTTTTAAAACTGATCATTGAGGGTATTTTTTATTTATTCCTACAGTGATAAATATATTTCTTAAGTTCTAAAAGTAGCCTGTCTAATGGTACGTTTGATGTACGTGTGCCTAAAAGTAAAGTTCGACTATTAATTTGCAGTGTATGGTCAAAAGTACTTAAAATTGTTGCTATATTATTAATTAATGATTTGGTGTGTTCACAGTCATGAAATAAATGTAGAATAGTTTCTTCATATTGTTTACAAAATGTACATGAGTTAGTATCTATCAATTTCATTTTAAAAAGCAGAGAATTTGTTGGAATTATTCTATGTATTATTCTTATTTGAAACCACTGTGTATATTTCCATGAACTTGCTTCCAATCTATATTTATGTTGTTATATAATGAGTCCCACTTAACTCTACTCGAAGGTATTTCATCGTTGTGTGTCAAAATATTATAAACATGTTTATTTATGTTACTTTTAGTAAGCATATGAAAGAAATAACAACTAATAGAAGGATTATGACATCCTTTTAAAGCATCCTTTTTAATCAAAATGTGATTTTTTGAAAGGAAAGTTTTAACTGATGTTGTAATACTATAGAAATTTAAAAAATTCACTTTGTTTCTAGTCATTGTTTTTATGTCTAACCAATTTTTAAAACTTCCATCTACATTTAACAGATCCTTTACATATCTTATACCACAATCGTATAATATTTTATTTAAATGTGCTTAGAATCTACCAAAATATTGCTATTAAAAAACAGAGGCATGTTAACTACATCCAGCAGTTTTGTAAAACTACATTTAGAGATAAATACCATAAAAGATTTTAAAACATCAATCCAGAAATCATTTCTTATGTTGGTAATAATTTTTTCACAGTACATCATTCCAAAATTAAATAGTTTGTGTGTGTCAATTACATTATTCATGAATTTATGACAACTTTTACCGCAAGCAACTAGTTTTCTTATCCATTTAATTTTCATACTTTTATTATAGTTATTGACATCAATCATGTTTAGACCTCCTTCTATATAATTTTTTGTGAAGACAGTTTGTTTAATTTTAGCAGTACCGTCCCATACAAATTCATAAAGTGTATTGTTCAGTTGTTTCATAAATTCATTCGTTGGTGATGGTAAACTAATAAATAGATGTGTGAGTAAAGGTAATAAAAGACTTTTGACTACAGTTATTCTTCCAATTGGTGTTAGTTTTCTTTTCTTCCAATAATTTATAGTGTTATTAATGCTTTCGAATTTGCTTTCAAAATTTAACTTTATCATTTTATCTAGATCGACATGGAACTCCAGTCCAAGAAGTTTAAATTTTATTTCCCCCCATGTTAATTTCCATTTCGTCTTGATAGATCTTGTACTATACTTCAAACTTCCAATCCATATAAGTTTTGTTTTGTCAAAATTAACTTTCAAGCCAGAAATATGAAATTTTAGACTTGTCCAAATTGAAAGCATTTGCAGATGATAAATTAAAGGTGGTCCAAATGATGAAATTTGTTATTGATAGGTTAGAAAACATCGTGGGAAAAGGAGAAAATGCTGGTTACCAGCATTTTCTCCTTTTCCCACAATGTTTTCTAAAGGCCTCTTTCTCAGGGTCGTTAAAACTCGGGATTGTGTGGTAAAGGGTTAAAACATCGACAGACCAACTAATCATTGGTCAGATATTGAGTAAACATTTTTGTGTGTCTACTGTGTGAATGATTTGTCATGCTTAACCTTTTACCAAACAATTCACTGTTTTTTTGGCCTAGAGGTAGAAGTGTTTTAAAAATATTGTTTAACCCTTTACCACACAATCCCGAGTTTTAATGACCCTGAGAAAGAAGCCTTTTGAAAACATTGTGGGAAAAGGAGAAAATGCTGGTAACCAGCATTTTCTCCTTTTCCCACAATGTTTTCTATCCTTCCCAAAGCAAATTTCAATTTTTGAGTCACATTTATTTTGTCGTCTACCAATGCTCTCAATTTGGAGTAGTCTAAATTTTTGTCGTTTGGTAAAGAGTTAAAGTGGAGAAAATACAAGTCCATCATTTTAGCCACATTAATATTTCTGCCAATGCTTTCAGTAGAGACACATTAATTTTGAAATTTTGTCATCTTGTAATTATTTATACCAGGCAACAAAGTCTTACAATTCTTTTTCAAAGGTCTATTTTCTCAGGGTGTTTCAACCACAGAGGTGTGTTATATAGGTTTACAGAAGGTTTTAACAACTCGGGGAAAGAAGAAAAATTTCTTTGGCATGAGGAATTCTATCAATTTGTACACCTTTCTACTTGCAGGGCACATCCGTTCTTACTCAGAAGATCCCAGTTTAAAAGACATTGAGCTGGGACAAGGTGGACACTCCCCATTTATCACCCGACTTCAAGTTCTAGGTAAGACCTGACAGTAATTACTGTAGAAATATATGGTTTCGCCTGAAGACAGATGGAATGTCAGGGCGCTGGAAAGTCTTTGACCTGTCTCCCAGATCCAGAATAGTGGAGGGTATTCATATTTTACATGCTACCTCCTGCAGACAACTAACAAAGCTGTTTTGTGACAGTTGTCCTGCTAAATGGGTTAAATAAAATTTTAATCTGATTGTAAAAATCCAAATAATGTTATTTCAAACTTATTTTTTAGAGAAAAATATCTTTTTATCGCACAGTGTAGATCCAAGATCAGACTGCACGTTCTGTGCAGTCTTATCTTGATGTACGCTGTTGGCAAAAGGTCAGTGAGTTGCGCGTAGCAGCTAAAGGGTTAGGGTTAACACTTTACCAAACTACAAAATTTCAAACTGGTTCAAATTGAAATCAATAATTTTTGCAGATCAAAAATAGGACTCAAAACTGAAACTTGCCTTTGGAAGGGTAGAAAAAACACTGTGCAAAAAGGAGAAAATGCTGTTTACCAGCATTTTCTCCTTTTCCCTCTGTGTTTTTAAAAACATTCTTCCTGTAGGCCTTTAAAATTTGGCATTGTGTGTTAAAGGGTTAAGAAAACATTGAGGTATTGTCATAGCCCTGTTTTCCTAATGCATATTTACTCATTTTTAAAAAAAAAAATCTCTGGCATTATAGAAAACATTTAGTTCAATATTTCGCAGGTTCTTAACTCTTTACCAAACAACAAACTTTTACGCTGGTCCAAATTGAAAGCATTTGCAGACGACAAATTAAATATGGCTCAAATGATGGAATTTTTGTCCGAAAGAGTAGAAAACATTGTGGGAAAAGGTGAAAATGCTGGTTACCAGCATTTTCTCCTCTTCCCACTATGCTTTCAAGAGCCTTCTTTCTACAGGGTTGTTAAAAGTCAGGATTGTGTGGTAAAGGGTTAATTTGCAAAAGGAGAACCAATAGTTGCAGAGTTATGTCCCTTTATTGATTGCAAGCTTTCAATGACGAAGCAGCTGTAGCCAAGCATAAACACTGGGATGCACTGCTCTTGTTTACATCTTGCAGCAGGTTGCCTTCGAAACCATTGTGAAAAATAGCTTGTTACAAAGTAATTGCTCCTTTTGCTGCAATGTTCTGCATTTGTTTATGTGTTTTAATTTACCCCTGTGCTACCATGATGTTTTGAAAGTCATCTCCTGCAAATTTCTGGAAGTAAGGAGTAAATAACATGTTCTTTGCATTGAAAACATGCAAAAAGTTCTAATAGTACATAATAAAAAGACATTTTTAGCTTGGCTATTCATGAAGAAAAGTCAAGGTAATTCTCAAAGTGCAGGTGTTCGATTCCATATCTAGAGGCCCCGGGTTTGATCCTCACTCCAAATGCTGGTTTTTCACAGGAATGTCAAGGGGCAAGGCACTTCAAAACCCTAGCCAAATACTGGTAAAACCCATGACGTAATTGATACTTCAAGAAATGCCATTCAGTCAATAACCCATATGAAAATGTGTTATACAAAGACAAATGAAAAAAAAAAAGTTTTAACGTTCCTATAAAAGATCAATAGACCTGGAAAAAAATGTTATGAGATACAGATAATTTCCTGGAAAATTTGAATGTAAATCACTTTCCGAGTAGGAGTTAAAATGATCTCCAATGGGGCTGGAGTTTCTAGTTGACAGGAAAATTTTGTCTGATTACATAAATGTCAGAGAATATTGCGTAAATTCATACAATATGATTGGCAGATTTTAATCTGCATACTCAGTTATGACAGTAGAAATTCGGTTTTTGATATTAATATATAGATGTAGACAGCAAGCTGGCTTTGACATAGACAGAAGTCCAGATATTTAACCCTTAGAGCGCCAAATAAAACTATCAGACATTTTCATCCTAGAAATACAACCCAAATAATTGTAATTTCATCGTTGCTTTTGTCTTCAGTGATGCAGCAAAGCGGACAGTTTAGATCAAAGATCAGGCTGCATGTTTTGTGCAGCCTGATCTAAACGCAACTATAGTCATGAAAGGCACTTTAAGGGTTAAGTTGGTGGGCCTGGGCCATTATTCTTGTCCCTAAGCCTTTAGCACACAATCCCAAACGAAAAGGCCTTTTGAAAACATTGGTGGAAAAGGAGAAAAT
This sequence comes from Tridacna gigas, assembly GCA_945859785.2. Lineage (NCBI taxonomy): Eukaryota > Metazoa > Mollusca > Bivalvia > Cardiida > Cardiidae > Tridacna > Tridacna gigas. The sequence goes on from OX244043.2 coordinate 15,031,974, forward strand.
GCTGGTAACCAGCATTTTCTCCGTTTACCTACAATATTCTCAACCCTTCCAAACACAAAATTCAATTTTTGAGTCACCTTTATTTTGTCACCTACAAAATGCTTTCAATCACCCAAAATTTTGTCGTTTGGTAATGAGTTATGTCTTTACCAGATGACAAAATCTTGGACTTGTCCAAATTGAAACCTTTGGCAAAAGACAAATGTAGCTCAAACTATTGCATCATTGCACCACATTTAACCCTTTCCCAAACAACAAATTTTGGACTGGTCCAAATTGAAAGAGTTTGCAGACAATTTTAAATTTGATGAAAATGGCAGAAAGGTCTCAAAAAGGGTAGAAAACACTGTGGAAAAAGGAGAAATTGCTCGTTACGAGCAATTTCTCCTTTTCCCACAGTGTTTTCAAAAGACTTGTACTGCAGACACATGAAAACCAGGGCTTGTTTGGGAAAGGGTTAATTTGTCAGCTGCGAAATACTTGTAGTTTGGGCAAGTATAAAATGTTGGACATCAGAAATCCATGCCAAATGATGGAACGTTTTTCAGGACCCTTGTACCTTTATTCCTAGAACAAAAACAGTACATCCATAACGTTTTAGAGTGTAACCAGCATTTTCCCCTTTTCACACAATATTTTCTACTCTATCAAAGAGAACTTGCACCATTAGAGCCACACTGAAATTGTCATCTGCAAATGCTTTCAAATTTGACAAGGCTAAAACTTTGTCATCTGGTAAAGAGTTAACCCTTTACTGCATAATGCTGCCTTTTGACGCCCCTGAAGAAGAAGCCTTTTGAAAACATTGTGGGAAAAGGAGAAAATGCTGGTAACCTGCTTTTTCTCCTTTTCCCACAATGTTTTCTGCCCTATCAAGGAAATATTGCACTATTTGAGCCACACTGAAATTGTCATCTGCAAATGCTTTCAATTTGGACAAGGCTATAATTTTGTTGTCTGGTAAAGGGTTAAACAGTAAGAAATTACTGCACTCCTAACAGTTTTTAACAGTTTCCATCTATAAACGTTCACAGCCCAGGAAAGGATAAATGTTGTCCCTAAATTAAAAATTCATTGTGTCATGTGACTTTCGTCTTGGGATTAATAAGTCTGGATTTTTAATCTGATTAGAGAAATGTCAACTTTCATGTATCATTTTATTCATTGTTGTTGTAATACTGACCCAAATGTCAAAACTCCATGATGAGTTAAAAACAGATATTTACAAAATTTTAGACTTTGTCCAAATTGAAAGTATTTGCAGAAAACAAATTGAGCCTTGCTCCAGCCATGGAATTTGCCTTTGAAATGACATAAAATGTCGGAAAAGGTCAAAATGCTGGTAACCTTTTTCCATGATGTTTTCAAACCTTACATTGACAAATTTCATGAATTGGGTAATGTTTAGTTTGTTGTCTTCAAATGTTTTCAATTTGGACAATTGCAAAATTATAATACAACAGGGGCAAGTTACCCCGACATACATGTATTTGACACCATTAATGTCCCTCTCTCAACTTAGATATTTTGACTGGAAAGGCAACCACAGCCAAGCATTGGCAATTACTTGGGATGCATTTCTGCGAGGCAAAAACAAAATTGAGTCACTTTCTAAAAGAAATTTAGAAAGTTTTAAAGTTATTACCAACCCTGATTTTCAATAAAATTGTAGATGTTGATTTTCTTAACCCTTTCCCGAACAACAAATTTTGGACTGGTCCAAATTGAAAGAGTTTGCAGATGACAATTTTAAATTTGATGAAAATGGCAGAAAGTTATCAAAAAGGGTAGAAAACACTGTGGGAAAAGGAGAAATTGCTCATTACGAGCAATTTCTCCTTTTCCCACAGTGTTTTCAAAAGACTTGTACTGCAGACACGTGAAAACCAGGGCTTGTTTGGGAAAGGGTTAAACTGTAATTTTACATGAATAATTTCAGGGCCATCGTATGCCCATCTGCTTTGGCAAAAGCAGTCATGTTTCCAACAAAAAGTCCATAAATTGAACAAAGATGAGGGGATTTGCTATCACTAGAACACTTAGATATCTTTTTATGCTATTTAATGTCTTTGGTCTGTGAAGAATACACAAAGGACATGAAAATGGAGGCACATTCTTAAGTTTGTAGACAGCCCAAATTGTGTTATCAACAGATCAACAGTTTACCTTCCATGGGGAAAAGCCTTGCTCTCAATATCAGATATGGCACCGTCCTTTTGGGAATCCCAGACTCCTAACTTCAAATATACCACACTTTTCTTGGTGCAGATAACATCAATGATCATGGCTGTTTCTTGAAGACTATATTTTATCCCAGCCGTTACAGCTTTAAATCTTAGTCCATAGAGCTCCAAATTACAGAAATGGACCTCTTCAATCCTTTACCACATGACAAAATTTTATGCTTGTCCAAACGTAAAGTATATGCAGACGACAAATTAAATGTGGCTGATATTGTGTAAGTTGTCTTTGATAGTGTAGCAAAACATTGTGGGAAAAGGAGAAAATGCTAGTCATGAGCATTTTCTCCTTTATCAATGATGTTTCAAAAGTCTTCTTTCATTAAAAATCAGCATTGTTTGGTTAAGGCTTCACTGGGAAAACTGGCATAAATATTGCTACCATATTTTCCCCTTATTATCACTCCCCCTCTAATTAACACTCCACCAGAGGGCCAATCCATCAATGAAGTTGAAAAAATCAGTTGGAATACAATTAAGGCATTCAACACAAATCAATGTTTTTAACACCTGACTATCCGAAAATACATACACTTCTGGTAACACAAAGTCTTAAGTAACTTACAAAGTTGCTCAGAAAATTCTATGTCATTTTATATCTATTAATCGCCCCGCCGCTGCACGCACGCACCCCCCCCTCCCCGTGGAAACTGTAACACCCCCAGGGGGGTGTTAAAAAGAGACAATGAATACGGTATTTCAAGGTTTTTTTTGTGGTCAGAATGAAACATAGTAGAAGACTGCAAATCCAAGATAAGACTGCCTGTTCTGTATAGTCCAATCTTAATCTAAACTCTCCACAATATAAGCTAAAAAAGGGCCCAGCACTTGAAGGGCTATAGTGATTATGTACAGCAAAGATGTGCTAATTTTTACTTCTTATTTTCTTACATCATTTTGAGCCATATGTAGTTACCAGTATTAACTCTTTACCAAACGACAATAATTTAGGCTGGTCCAAATTGAAAGCATTTGCAGACGACAAAATAATTGTGACTCAAATGATTGGATTTGTTCTGAAAGGTAAGAAAACATTGTGGGAAAATGGAGAAAATGCTGGTTACCAGCATTTTCTCCTTTTTCCCACAATGTTTTCAAAAGTCTAATTTCCCAGGTCGTTAAAACTCGGGATTGTGTGGTAAAGGTTAAAATGCTTTCAAAATGGATGCGCCTACATTTGGTCATAACATGGTAAAGCGTGTATCCAAAGACAACCAGATGAAAACAATGGATATTTCCCTTGGATAGTGCCAAGCCCCGTAGCTCAGTTGGTAGCGTACAGGACTTGAGAACAGGAGGTCACTGGTTCGATCCCTGGCTCGTCCAATTTCTTTCCGAGGATTGGTGATAGTCATTGCGACAGGATTCATTTCTCTCCCACCACTGACCATTGTTTCGACAATGGCTATTTGGGAAAGCAGCCAGTGGCTTGGAAAGAATATTGTGCGGAGTACTGGTAGTAGAAATTCCAGGAAAGCATGGATAGGTGCACTTGCCGCTGCGATATAACTGAAATAATGTTGAAAACAGCTCTAAACACCACACAATCAATCAATCAATCCCTGGATGGTAAAATTCTTAATGTTTCAATTATAAGGCAAAAACTTAAATATCACTTGAAATTTGGGACAGTGATGATCCAAGATCAGACTGCATGAAGTACAACTGTCCACAAGAGCATCTAAATTGAGCCATGCTCTGTGAAAAGGGGGCTTAATGCATCTGCAAAAAGTATTGACCCACGTCGGATTGCGCAGGCTGACCTGTGCCGAAACTTTTCGCTGTTGGTCAATTTTCTGTATGTCCAAGGACCAGTGTACTTCATGATTCAGTCGGTTGTTAGACAAAGTGGGTTTTATAGATCCATAATTATGTAATGACTTGCTTGGTATCAGGGATCATAGAGATGCATTAGGCCCCCTTTTGCCAGAGCATGCCTCATATCCTTTAGTATAAGAGTTACAAACATCATTATTATCTGTATCATGAAGAGAAATCTGTGACAACATTGCAAACTTTATTATTACTTGTACATATTAGAGATTTGTTTCCTGCTTGATATATAAAATTGTTCGTTCAAAAATGCTTCAACTGTCTGTAACCGGTTATTTACTGGAAGAAATTCTATATTTCTTTGGAAAATTATCTGAAGAGAAATTTGTTTCAGTCTAGAAACTTCTAGATTTCAACAGAAAATGGCTTAACCCTTAAGCTGCTAAATAAATGAAACAGAACTTTCAAGGCTATTGTAAAAACCCAGTTTTTGCTATTTCATTGGTATCTTTTTAGGGAGAAAATATCTCCTTATCAGATAGGAGATCTATACTGTCTGCAAAAGGTCTTTGAGTTGAGCTTAGCAGCCTAAGGGTTAACCCTTTACCACACAATGCTGCCTTTTAACGACCCTGGGAAAGAATCCTTTTGAAAACATTGTGGGAAAAGGAGAAAATGCTGGAAACCAGCATTTTCTTCTTTTCCCGCAATGTTTTCTACCCTATCAGAAAAAAATTCCATCATTTTAGCCACAACGAAATTGTCGTCTGAAAGAGCTTTCAATTTGGACATGGCTAAAATTTTGTTGTCTGGTAAAGGGTTAACATAAAAAAATGTTACTATACAATTGTTGTTTCCTTTTTTTTTGTCTTCAACCTTGTATACATGATCCCATATTTTATGACCGAGAAAAATAAGGCTTTTGAAAAACATTCTAACCCTGATCCTGCTGAATAAAAGCAATGAAACTTTCAAGCCGAAAGTAAAAACCCTAATTTTCCTTTTTCAAGGGTAGTTTTGGAAGAAAGATATCTCCTTATTTGACAGGGTAGACCCAACGTTCTGTGCAGTCTGATCTTGATCTATGCTGTCCGCAAAAGGTCGGTGAGTTACGCTCAGCAGCCTAAGAGTTAAGGAAAGAGAAAGTACTTTTTTTTAAGAAGCATTTTTTCCCCCCTACAACATTTCCTATCTGACACAGACAATTTCTATCATCTTAGTCTCATTTGATAGATTTTGTCCTCTACAAATGCTTTCGATAAAACCAGTATTTTCTCCTTTCCCACCATACTTTCTAACCTATCATAGATGCATCCCACCACTTAAGTATCATTTGATTTGTTGTCTGCAAATGCTTTCAATTTTGGTAAGTCTTAGATTTTATTGTTTAGTAAAGAGATAACCCTTAAAGCGCCTTTCACGACTATAGTTGCCTTTGCGGCCAGTGTAGATCAAGATCAGGCTGCACAAAATGTGCAGCCTGATCTTTGATCTACACTGTCCACTTTGATGAAACATTGTAGACAAAAGCGACCATGGAAGTGCTAATACTTTGGTCATATTTCTAGTTTGAAAATGTCTGATAGGTTTAAGCACTCTAAGGGCTAAGTTTTCTGAAAAGGTAGAAAGGTTGTGGAAAAAGAGAAAATGCTGTCAACTCGACAACATTTTCAAAAGCTTTCAACCTCTCTTAAAACTCTGGATAGTTTTGTAAAGACTTAGATGAAAAGATATAAAAGGGTCAAAAGTTGTTGTTGTTGTCATTTCAGATTTGTCACCAGGTTGTCGAGGAAACTTGTCGACGTGTCGAGTCCATGCACTCTGTGACTCAACCAACCCAGAAGGGACAGTTGTGTGCCGATGTAACAGAGGCTATTACCTCAGAGACATGACATGTTTGCGTAAGTTATTTGTAAATTTCTGGTTTACATGATAATTAGGTTAACTCTTTACCAAAAACCAAAATTTAAGACTTGTCCAAATTCAAAGCCTTTGCAGACAAAATAAATGTGACTCAAAAATTGAATGTTACTAGCATTTTCCACAATGTTTTCAAAAGCCTGTTTTCTCAGCGTGGCTAAAAGTCGGGATTGTGTGGTAAAGGGTTAACAAAAATATTATACTCTCGACAACAAAGTAAGCTCTTTAACCCTTTCCCAAACAACAGATCTTAGACTTTTCCAGATTGGGAGCATCTGCAGGCAACATATCTCTAAGTAGTACATATGAACTTAAGTTCTTTGAAAGGATAAAAAACATGGTGGGAAATGGAGAAAATGCTGGTTACCAGCATTTTCTTCTTTTCCCACAATGCTTTCCAAAGTCCTCCAGGGATTGTTTGGTAAAGGGTTAACAGACAACAAAATTTTAGACTGGTCCAAATTGAAAGCAATTTTAAGATGAGTAAATGACTTTGGCTGACATAAATGGTCTTTTAAAGGATATGAATTAATATTGCTGGTTCCTGGGATATTCGCCCTTTCCTGCAATGTTTTCAAAAGCCTTCTTCCTTGGGGTTGTTTAAGCTCAGGATTGTGTGATAAAGGGTTAAGGGAGTATACTGGACTCAGGTTGTCTGTCTGGCCATCTATCTATCCATTAGGTACAATTTTGTGTGCTTTTCTTCCACCTAATTTTAGCCGAAATTTTAATGTTCCTTCTATGGGAATTTGTGCACCAGTAATTTACTTTATGATTTGTCCACTAATACAAGAGTTATGGCCCTTAGAAACTTTTGTCTGATCCAGTGACAAGACAAGGTAGGGGTATTTGTCAGCATGCAGCAGTTCTAGTTTCATACTGATCAAAGTTGGTTCTCTTTCCCCATATTTTACACACAGTCCTCCATGGGTTGTAGTGTTGCATTTGTAATATTCAGAGGGTCTTCATTCAGTTTCAGCTGTCAGTGCTGGTTGTCTAGGATATTCCTTGTTTAACTTTACCATAAGACAAAATTTTATACTTGTCCAAATTGAAAGCATTTGCAGACGACAATCAGAGCTTTCTCAAATGACCAAAATCGTTTTTGATAGCATAGGAAACATTGTAGGAAAAAGAGAAAATGCTGGCTATCAGCATTTTCTCCTTTTTCCACAATGTTTTCAAAAGTCTTCCTTGTCAGGGTTGTTAAAAGTCAGGATTGTTTAGTAAAAGGTTAAAGAACTGCAAAATCCCTGCATGGTATCATTTACACTGAGGAAGCACAGAAAAAAGTGAAGGTGTTGAAATAATAATTGAAATCCTGTTGAAAACAGTGTGAAACATGATCTCAGATTCAACCAATGTTTTTTTCTTTACTTGCCCCTTCTACTGAATTTCATAAAATTCTGTCATTAAGTAGTCTACATTGTCTGCTAACTCTTTACCAAACAACAAAATTTTAGACTTGTCCAATTTGAAAGCATTTGCAGACGACAAAAAAACGTGACTCAAAAATTGAAATTTGTCCTTGGAAAGGTAGAAAATATTGTAGGAAAAGGAGAAAATGCTGGTTACCATCTTGTTTTTTATTTCAGCATGCAGTACTTCTTGTGATGATGGCTTCTATATGACTTCACAGTGTACAGCAGAACAGGATGTTGTATGCAGACGTAAGTGAACAGTTGATGTGAAGCTGTGTGTTTAACCCTTTACCAAACGACGAAATTTTAGACTGGTCCAGATTGAAAGCATTTGCAGATGACAAAATTTTTCACATGTTGCTCAAAAATAGAAATTTGATTTACGAAACATTGGGGGAAAAGGAGAAAATGCTGGTTATCAGGATTTTCTCCTTTTCCCACAATGTTTTCAAAAGGTATTTTCTTCTGGGTCGTTTAAAGTAGAGATTGTGTTGCTAAGGGTCAAATGCTTTCAACGTGAGAAAGGCACTTATTGCAATGAGAGAACTTGTTCCTGTAGAAATGTATATCAATTTGATTGGAATAAAGTACAGACGGTACTAAACTCTTTACCACACAATCCTGATGACCCTGAACAAAAAGCCTTCTGAAAACATTGTGGGAAAAGGAGAAAATGCTGGTAACCAGCATTTTCTCCTTTTCCCACAATGTTTTCTACCCTTCCCAACCTGAATTCCAGTTTTTGAGTCACATTTATTTTGTTGTACGCAAATGCGTTCAATTTTGACAAGTCTGAAATTTTGTTGTGTGGTATAGAGTTGAATGAAGTAAATAAATGAATTGGGAAATTTAAAAAGGTGAAGACTTATGTATCGTAATTCAACCTTTTCTGCTCCTTAGGCAAAAAAAAGGGACTTGTAAGGATGACATAGATCAAGATCGTATTGCACAGGAAGTGAGGCATGATCTTGGGTGTTGTCTGCGAATTCTTTCAATTTCGAGGATTCTAAATATTTATCATTGGGTGGAGAGTTAACTCTTTACCACACAATCCCAAATTTTAACGACCCACAAGAAATGCGGCTTCGGAAAACATTGTGGGAAAAGGAGAAAATGCTGGTAACCAGCATTTTCTCCTTTTCCCACAATGTTTTCTACCCTATTAACTCGTTACCAAACGACAAAATTTTAGACTGGTCCAAATTGAAAAAGTTTGCAGACGACAAAATAAGACTGAAAAATTGAAACATGTTTTGCGAAGGGTAGAAAACATTGTGGTAAAAGGAGAAAATGCTGGTTACCAGCACTTTCTCCTTTTTCCCTCAGTGTTTTCAAAAGGCTTCTTCCTCAGGGTTGTGAAAAGTCGGGATTGTGTGGTAAAGGATTAAAGACAGAAATCATGAAAAGAGTTACATTTACTTCGTTGTCTGTACATATTTCCAATTTGGTCGAGTCCAAAATTTTGTGTGGTACATTGTTATCGGCAGACAACCTTGTGTAGAGCTATTCAGTATCCTCAAAAGGAAATTTTGCTCAAACCATAGAGTGCCACATAAATCTTAACAGACATTTTTACACTATACGTAAGACCTAAATATTTGTAAGGTAAGGTTGCTCTTGTACCGAATGTCTCAACAAAGCTGACAGTAGATCAAAGATCGGAATTGCTGATTTTTGTGCAGTCTGATCTTGATCTACACTGGCGGCAAGGGCAACTTAAGTTGTTAGGGGCTCTTTAATTATTACTGTTAATTTTGTATGTTATATGTTAATTACAGCATGTACACAGTGTGAGGGGACATCTTATGAGGTGGCCACATGTACATCCACACAGGATACACTCTGCATAGGTCTGTATTTGCAATTTTAAAAACTAACACCAGTAAATAAGTAAAATGAACATCTCCAATTTTTAGGAAGAACCAAGATAGTTAAAAGTTTTGGTTGTTCTGGCCAGAGTATCTTACAAAATATCATATACCATTAATTCTTCATTTAACACTCACCTCTGTTAATGCCCTCCCCTCAAGCTTGTTCTGGCTGCAAATGGACATGCCGTATGGCCAATCCTTGGGTCTTGTTGAAATAAATCTGCATATATAAATGAAAAGCATCTTTATCTTTCTTATTACTTCACAAAAAGGTGTCTTGTATATCCAAAAGTCTGAATATATGTTCACTACAGAAAGTTTAATACACTTCTGTGTAATAGTATCTGATACTTTACCAAATCTTAAGACTCTCTGTCTGGTTTGTTCACACAGATTTCAGCCAATCACAAAGCTGCAAGCTTGTTAGTTCTTAATAAAAGTTAAAATTAGAATGGTTTGAGAAAATTGACAGCTCTTACCCTTTATCAATTGGTTCTAGGTTTTTTGACCCTGAGGATTACATTTGAAAGAATGGTGGTATGAGGGAAAATGCTGGAAACCAGCATTTTGTCCTTAACTATCATTTTTTTTTCATAAAAGACATACCTAATTATATGAGCCACTATATCATCATATAATACTGTCATGTGTGGTGAATGGTAGTTGCTGTAGATGTTGTCATAAAACAAAATTCATTCAGTCCTATCATTTGTTTTGTCAGCAGTTACTTTCAATATGGAGAAGTCAAAAATTTTGTTGTCTCGTGAAGTATTGATATCTCTTTGACTCTTAATTTTTGGCCTTTAACCCTTTACTGCACAATGCCGCCTTTTGACGCCCCTGGGAAAGAAGCCTTTTGAAAACATTGTGGGAAAAGGAGAAAATGCTGGTAACCAGCATTTTCTCCTTTTCCCACAATGTTTTCTACCATGTCAAAGAAAAATTGCACCATTTGAGCCACATTGAAATTGTCGTGTGCAAATGCTTTCAATTTGGGCCAGGCTAAAATTTTGTTGTCTGGTAAAGGGTTAAAGAGCCATTCACAACTTAAGTTGCTTTTGCGGCAAGTGTTGATCAAGATCAGACTGCACAGAATGTGCAGTCTAATCTTTGATCTACACTGTCTGCTTTAGGACAAGCAACCATAAAATTGCAATTACTGGGATCTTATTTTTAGATTGAAACTGTCTGTTGGGTTTATTTGGCACTTTAACCCTACATCACATAATCCAGTTTTAGCGACCCTAAGAAAGAAGCCTTTTGAAAACATTGTGGGAAAAAGAGAAAATGCTGATAACCAGCATGTTCTTTTTTTCCCTCAATGTTTTCTACCTTGTCAGAGAGCTTGAGCTCATTTATACCAATTTTGAATTTGTCATCTACGGATATTTTGAATTTGTTGAAGAGTCTAAAACTTGCTGTGTGGGAAAGGTTTAACTCTATACCACATTTTCTCCTTTTCCCACAATGTTTTCTACCTTTCCTAAAACAAATTTCAGTTTTTGAGCAACATTTATTTTGTTGTCTAAAAATGCTTTCAGTTTCAAATAGTCTAAAAGTTCGTCATTTGGTAAAGATTTAAGGGTTAGTCAGCTGCAAACGAGAAAGTAAGAACTGTTGAAGCTTTACACCAACCACTTAAAGCTACATTCCGCTCTAATTCAGAATTCCATCAAAAGCCATGTGGTTTCCTGAGACATTGTCACTGCCACTGCCAGCAAGGTGTTTTATTTGATTGATCAAAATTTTATGTTTTGATACTCGTATTCATCCACCATTCATAAAAAATGTTTTTGACCCACTAATGTATCTCACCATTTTCAAATGATATTGTCCATAATTGAAATATTTTGTTGTTAAAATTTGCAGTTGTATTATTTGTGGCAGTATTACGATGTAGTAAGTTTTCTTGGTGCATAAGAAAGTTTTGACATCTCACTTGGCCTTTGATCTCCTGAGATATAATATTTTTCACGGGCATTTCATAGAAATTACAAGTCCCAGGAAAGTTGCTACAACATAGTATTCAATCTTTATCAAGTTATTTTTCCCCTAAAATCTATTTCCGTTAAGTGTAGGTATTAAGATGTTAAATGAAGGAGTGACTTAATAAAGTCTGTCACAGATTTATCTGTGGATGTACTTTGTAAGAATTTCTCTTTGAACACTTTACCATACAACATGATTTTAGACTTGTCCAAATTTGAAACATTTTCAGATGACAATTTCAAAGGTTGCGCAAAATAATAGAACCTGCCTACAATAGAGTACAAACCATTGTGGGAAAAGGAGAAAATGGTTGTTAGCATTTTCTCCTTTTTCTATAATTTTTTTAAAAGGTTCCTTCCTCAGGGTCCTTAAATCCTGGGATTGTTTGGTACAGGATTAATCCTTTACTACACAATTCCAAGTTTTGACCTATTTTAGTAAAAAGGCTTTTGAAAACTTTGTGGGAAAAGGAGAACATACTGACAACCAGACATTCATTTTTTTTCCAACAATATTTTTTACCCTTTCAAAAAAAACCATCCCACTGTTTGAGCCATATTTGTCATGTGGGCATGATTTGGATACTGACAAGTCCAAAGTTTGGCTCTTTGGTAGAGAGTGAAGGAAAATGAGGCTTTCAGAATAATTAGATTTGAATTTTATGGGAAGCATCAATAATAAATGAATGCTTTTCCTTATTTATCTTATTGACAATATGGTTTTTGAAAAAGTGGGTTAGTTATACTTTTAATGTATCTTTTACAGCCAACAATATACCATTTTACCATCTACTGTCCCATAGTGTACCATTATTACAAAAAAGGTTTTGAAAAACATTGTTGGAAAAGGAGAAAATGCTGGCAACCAGCATTTTCTCCTTCTCCCACAATGTTTTTCTACCCTATTGAAGACAAAAACCTTAACTTGAGCATTGTTTTCTATGTTGTCTACAAATGCTTTCAATTTGGACAAGTCTACAATTTTGTTGTGTGGTAAAGATTTAAGGCGTATTTATGGACAGGATAGTCAAAGCTCTGAAAGCCTGAGGTATACAGTTTGATCTTGTACTACACTGTTAGATATTTTGAGATATTCTGGCCAAAAGTGTTCTGGAAAATTGTGCAACTTTCGATTCTATTTGGCTGAATGAAAAAGACGGTTTATTTTTCATTTGCAAATGCATTGAATTTGGATGAGTCCATAATTTTGTCGTTTGATAGGGAGTTCAACCCTTTACCGCACATTGCTGCATTTTGACGACCCTGGGAAAGAAGGCTTCTGAAAACATTGTGGGAAAAGGAGAAAATGCTGGTAACCAGCATTTTCTCCTTTTCCCAAAATGTTTTCTACCCGATCACAGAAAAATTGCACCATTTCAGCCACATTGAAATTGTCATCTGCAAATGCTTTCAATTTGGACAAAGCTAAAATTTTCTTGTCTGGTAATGGGTTAAATACCAGGATATGGAACTAGGACCTTATCTGATTTCAGAAACACCACGTGAGCAATGTCAGAAACAATTGCTGTGAAATACAGACCACTATATCAACAAGAATTTACATTTTTAATCAAAAGAAATAGGGCTGTTATCATATATAACTTTGTTACAATGTTCCATTTTTTACAAGGATGGTTTCAAAGTCGTCTGCTGCGAATTTGTCTCTTGAGGCATGTGTTACTACAATTTCATTATTTAACTCTTCACCAAATGACAAAATGTTTGACTTGTCCAAATTTAAAGGATTTGCAGACAACAAAATAAATGCGATTCAAAAATTAAAACTTGTTTTGAGAAAGGTAGAAAACAATGTGGGGAAAGGAGAAAATGCTGGTTACCAGTATTTTCTCCTTTTCCTGCAATGTTTTCAAAAGCTGTATTTCTCAGGTTCGTATTAAGTTGGGATTGTGTGGTATAGAGTTAACTCTTTACCAAACAACAACATATTTGACTGGTCCAAATCGAAAGGATTTGCAGAGGGCAAATTAAGTGTAGCTCAAATGACGATTTCTGTTTTAGGTAGGGTAGAAAACAATGTGGGAAAATGGGAAAATGCTGGTAACCTTTTGCCACAATGTTTTCAAAAGCCTTCTCTTACAGGATCGTTAAAACTCGGGATTGTGTGGTAATGGATTAAATATCTCTCAAAATATTGGAGAATTTAGATTCATCACCAGATTAAACATGGCATATAGCCTGATCTTGATCTACACTGTTAGCATAAGGACACACAGACATCCCTAGCCTCCCAGGAGATAGATATAATGTGCCAAAAAGGGTTAGAATTTCACTTGGGAACAAATATCGCCATTAAACTTGATTTAAGTTAAACTTCATCTAATTTGTGAGACAGTTTGGGGAAAATTGCAAGGCTTGTAAACCAGAAGTTATGGCTATACTTTCTATGCTAAAGTGAATCTGTCTTTTCTAACCTTTTACCAAACATTTCATTGTTTTAACTCTTTAACAAACAACAAAATTTTAGACTGGTCCAAATTGGAATCATTTGCAGACGACTTAGAGGCCAAAATGACAAAATTTATTCTTGATAGGATAGGAAACTTTGTAGGAAAAGGAGAAAATGCTGGTTACCAGCATTTTCTCCTTTTCCCACAATGTTTTCAAAAGTCTTTTTCCCCAGGGTCGATAAAACTCAGGACTGTGTGGTATAGGGTTAAGGACGCTGAGACAAGAAGCTTTTGAAAACATTTGGGAAAAGGAGAAAATGCTGGTAACCAGCATTTTCTTCTTTTACCACAATATTTTCTACACTTATAATACAGTCTTCTCATTTGTGCCATATTTTATTTGTCCTCTGCAAATGCTTTCAAGTAGAAAATATTGTGGGAAACCAGCATTTTCTTCTTTTACCACAATATTTTCTACACTTATAATACAAAATCTCATTTGTGCCATATTTTATTTGTCTTCTGCAAAATTTTAAGGCTTTCAGGTCGGACATGTCTTAAATTTATTTGTCTGTTTAGAGTTAACTCTTTACTGCACAGTCTATTTTATACCCTCCAAATACTATTACAAAATACACCAGGACAATTACTTGAAGTAAAGGGAAATATCAGTCACTTTCAATTGAAGAGAAACATTATGGAAATAGGAGAAATTGCTTGTTTCAACCATTTGCTTTTTTTCTCAGACTAGTTTTCAAAGCTCTGAAATTCAGGGGTCTGATCTTAGATATACACTACTTGTTTTGTATGATACTTTTACCAAACCAGCTTTGAAACTGAAAACTCTTTACCAAACGACAAAATCTTAGACTAGTCTAAATATTGAATGCATCTGCAGACGACAATTCAAAAGTGGCTCAAATGGTCGAACTCATCTTTGATAAGGTAGAAAACATTGTGGGAAAAGGAGAAAATGCTGGTAACCAGCATTTTCTCCTTTTCCCACAATGTTTTCAAAAGTCTTCTTCTTCAGGGTCGTTAAAAGTCCAGACTGTGCGGTAAAGGGTTAAGGTACAGGAGGAAAATCTCTATTGTTTAGATTAATAATTGTTTTATTGATTGTGTAACCAAACAATACCATGTGTCAATGAACCTGAGGAAAAGGCTTTTAACTCTTAAGCTGCCTATTGCAACTCACTGACCTTTTGCAGACAGTGTAGATCAAGATCAGACTGCACAGTATGAGCAGACAGTGTAGATCAAGATCAGACTGCAAAGTATGTGCAGTCTGGTCTTTGATCTACACTGTCTGTTAAGGAGATGGTTGTCCCAAGAAACTAAGTTTGAAATAGCATTATTTGGGTTTTTACTATCAGCTTGAAAGTTCTATTTAACTTATCTAGCAGGATAAGAGTTTAAAAAAAAATTGTGAGAAGAAGAAAAAGTTGGTAAACAGCATTTTCTGTTTATTCCACAGTGTTTGCTAGCCTTTCCATGACAAAATACCATCAGTGGAGCTGCATTTAATTTGTCATTTGTAACTTATTTGAATTCAAAAGGATGTGGAAATTTGTCACATGGTAAAGACTTAACTCTTTACCAAACTACAACATACTAGACTAGTACAAATTGCAGATGACAAAATGATTGACTGAAAAAATGAACTTTGTTCTGGGCAGGGTAGAAAACATTGTGGGAAAAGGAGAAAATGCTGGATACCAGCATTTTCTCCTTTTCCCAGAATGTTTTCCAAAGGCTTTTTTCTCAGGGTCGTTAAAAGTCGGGATTGTGTGGTAAAGGGTTAATGACAAGAGTTATCATGTCTATCTCTCTTTTTCAGATGTTACATTTCCAATCACGCAGTTCTTATCCAAGACAAGCCCAGAAGGTTTGTATACATTTTTCCCTCATGTTTTTTAACCCTTTACCAAACGACAAAATTTTAGACTGGTCCAAATTGAATGCATTTGCATATGACAGATTCAAGGTAGCCCAAATGATAAAATCTGTCCCTGATAGATTGGAAAACTTTGTTGGAAAAGGAGAAAATGCTGGTTACCAACATTTTCTCCTTTTCCCACATTGTTCTCAAAAGCCTTCTTCCTCAGAATCATTAAAAGTCAGGATTGTGTAGTAAAGGGTGAATCAAATACACTCCTCTACAGAAAATTAATGTTTGAAACATTGTGATGAAACAAAACAAAAATTTACCTGCAATGAGCTTTTGCCTTCTCATTTGCTGCAATATTTTTGTATGTGTCCTTGTATTCATTCATGTTGATTACCTCGTATAGATATTTTCAAAGTTGACTGCTACAGTTCATTGTGTTTAGATATGGAGTGAAGAAAAGTTATCAAAGACAAATATTCTTTTTTCGTATTATTAATTTTGTTTGTTTTTATCCTTTTCCAAACAATCCCGAGTCTCAAGCACCCCTAGGAAGAAGGCTTTTGAAGACACTGTGAGAAAAGGAGAAAATACTGGTAACCAGCATTTTCTCCTTTTCCCACAATGTTTTCCATCCTTTCATAGGAAATTCCCATTGGTTGAGTCATATTTAAATTGTTGTCTCCGAATATTCTAAATTTGGATGAGTCTAAAATTTTGTTTTATGGTAAAGAGTTAATCCTTTACCACACAATCCCAAATTTTTGCAGGACCTTAAAAAAGACGCTTCCAAATTGGTTGTAAAACTAGAAAATGCTGGTAACCAGCATTTTCTACTTTTCCCATAATGTTTTCTATCCTACTAAACGCAAATCACAGCATTTTAGCTACATTCAATGTGTCGTCTGCTACTGCTTTCAATTTGAACAAGTCGGAAATTTTGCCATCTGGTAAAGAGTTAAAATATGAAAAACAAAATAGATGTCAGGCTCTGAAAACTTCTTTCCTTATTAAATGGGCCATGCTCTGGCAAAAGGGAGTTTGATACATATCTGTGATGAATTATACCAAGCAAGTCATTTTTTGTGGCATTTGTTGAAGACAATGCCACTATGAATTCAATACAGTATTTTGAAAATCGTGTATTGTAGTTTGAAGGAAGTAAACCCAGTTAAACTCAATTTTTCTGAGACAAATAAGTGAATAGCACTCGGATGTATAATTGATAACAACATATTAAAATAAACTAGATTAGGCCATCGATCATGGGAATAATTTTTTTTTTTTATTGAAAATATCAATACCCAATATGTCCTTCTACTGGCAGTGATACACACAACCTGGCTGTGTTCATCCAAAAACCAGTTTGTCCCTGGGCTTGTTTATTGGCTTGTTTGTCCAGGCTTGTTCGTCCCACATTATTGTTTGTTAATTTATCAAATTATTAATTCCACACGATGGCTCCCTTGACAAATGCCACACCAGTGCTTTCCGCGCTTTGATATAATTATTGATCCATAAAATCCTTTTTATCTAACAACAGGCTAACTCTTGAGGTAGAAATATCCTTTATTATGCAGAAAACTCACCAAAAGCAAAAAGTTTCCCCCAGCTCAGTCTTCATGGAGGCTGACCAGGGTGGATATTTTTGGCAGAGGCATTAAACCTCCTTTTCAGAGAGCATGGTGCAAGTTTATTTTTCAAATGAAGACATTTGTCAAATTAATGATGTAGCTATTCTTTTATGTTTTTTATTTCATTTTTCAGTTCTAGCAAGTCTGAATGCCTCCATGTCTGGAAATGTATTCCTGGAAAGGCTGAGAAAATTCAGGAAACTTGAGACCTCTATCCCTGTGTCTAACAACAAACAGGAGATGGAGTTTGTGTGGGAAAGGGGAACAGGTGAATTAAAATAACTCTTTCACTAACAAATAAATATGAGTCTTGCTCAGGCAAAGGGGGGAGGGGGGGGGGCACTTAACTCCTTGCCATACAATCCCAAGTTTTAACGACCGTGAGGAAGAAGCCTTTTGAAAAAATTGTGGGAAAAGGAGAAAATGCTGGTAACCAGCATTTTCTCCTTTTCCCACAAAGTTTTCTACCCGTTCAAAGACGATTTACATCATTTGATTCACATTGAAATTGTCTTCTGCAACTGCTTTCAATTTGGACCAGTCTACACTTTTGTCGTTTGGTAAAGAGTTAATGCATCGCTGTGATGCGTGATACCAAGCAAATCATCATACAATTAGGGATCCATAAAATGTACTTTGTATGAAGACCGACTGAGTCATGAGATAGCTTGGTCCTTTGACATGCAGAAAATTGACCAATAGCAGGAAGTTTCTGCCCAGGTCAGACTGCGCAGGCTGACCTGGGTAGATACTTTTCTCAGATGCATTAAGCCTCCTTTTCACAGAGCATGGCTCAAATATATTAAGTTTTTTTTTTAAACGGCTAGAATTACAGCTCTACTGTAAGATAAAAAGACAATTAATTGGTCATAACCTAGAACAAAATAGTGGACAGCATGGGTCACAGATCAGACCTGGTTCTGTGCAATCTGATCTTGATCTACACAAAAGCTTCTTGTGTCGTCTATGGTAGGGAGAGAGGTAACTCTTTCCCAGACTTCAAACCTGAAGACTTGTCCATATTGAAAGCATTTGCTGACCACATATTAAATATTGCCGAGACAAATGATGGACTTTGTCTTAGAAAATGGTCAAAAACATGGTGAGAAAAGGAGACAATATTGAGTACCAGAATTTTTTCCTTTTCTTACAATGTCTTATAAAGCCTTCTTCAACAGAAGTTTTAAAACAAGGATTTGTGTGGTAGATTCTTGTGTATATGTGTACAAGGGCTTTCCATGCCTCTCTTTGTCACTGTCTGTCTGTAATAAACATAACATCTCAACTATTGTGAATCTGTACAGTTGCAAGAAAAAAGTATCTGCTTACAGAAGGTGATTATTATATGATGCTGCAATACTGATCAGATCATTAAAGCTACTGAAAACTAGGATTTGAACCAAAGTTTTTTTTTCTAATAAATTTGGTAAGGTAGTATCAAAATATCATTAGGAGGTTACTCATGGTGGAGGGGGGGGCATTTATATAAGTTATATCACAGATAGATATTTGTCTTGCATCATGTTTTTATTCTAATTCAATATTTAATTTAAAGACCATTTTAGGGAAGATGTTGAAAAATAATACTGAACCATAAAACTGTTTTCAGGGCTTGAAATTAAGGTAAAAGTGTCAGAGATTTACCTTATTCCTGAATATGTGGAGGTAGAGAAAATGGATGATGTAGCGTACGTGAAGATCTCTGATTATCCCACAGACGTTGTCAATCAGCTGACATACGTACATGATCATCACTGCAAGTAAGTAAGCAGTCCTATGAACACAACTATCACAACAAGTAAGTATGGAGTCCTATGCACACAATCAGAACTACAAGTAAGTTCTGTGCACAAAAACATCACTGCAAATAAGTATGCAGTCCTACATACACAAACATCGCTGCATTTTAACACCTGCATTGTTTACTTTTGGCTGCTATTGGGGCTTTAAGAGAAAAACCATAGAGCATTTTGGGAAAAGGAGAAAATGCTGGTTACCAGCATTTTCTCGCTTTCCAACAATGTTTTCAAAAGCTTTTTTCCTCAGGGTCATTTAAAGTCAGGATTGTGTTGGGATAAAGGGTTAAGCAGACCACACAACTTTAGACTCGTCCATATGAAACCATTTAAAGGCAAGAAATGTGGCTAATATGATAGTGTTTATCTTTGAATCTGTGTAAAAACATTCTTGGAAAAGGAGAAAATGCTGGTAACCAGCATTTTTCCAGCCTTGAAGAGTTAAATGCTTTGTATCCATCTAAAAGTCTCCATTGTAAAATATTTATACATAAAATGACTGCAAAATTATCTTTGACGACTTACTACTTGGATGGTACCCTTTGTAAATATATTTTGATAACATTGCTTTCCTTTGCCAGGCGTCCAATTCCAGACGAGTATGACCTAATTATGTACAGTTCTACCAACGTTGCAACAGAGGCGTATGAAACTACTTGTGAACCAAAGCTCAGCCAGTGTCCTAAAGGCATCAAACCAGGGCAGAAGTATATGAGAAAGAGGTTACGAAGATGTAAAAAGGTATGGCAAAATACCGTAGGTTTTCCTCTGAACTGCCTTCTAACTATGTTTGGACATACAAGTAGTGCACAGCTTTACCCTTTATCACATGACAAAATCTTAGACTTGTCAAAAATGAAAGCATTTTTAAACTACAATTTAAATGTGACTCAAATGATAGAATTTGTCTTTGATAGGGGAGAAAAGATTGTGGGAAAAGGAGAAAATGCTGGTTACCAATATTTTCTCCATTTCCAACAATATTTTCAAGAAGCTTCTTGCATAGGGTCATTAAAGCTCAGGATTGGGTGGGTAACAAACCCATGCTTTTATGACGACTATTGACATGTTTTTCCTGAAAAGGAGACAAATGCTGGTAACCAACGATTTCTTCTTTTACCACAATGTTTCCTGCTTGTTCAAGGACAATTTTCAACATTTGAGTCACATTAAATTTGTTACAAATGCTTTCACTATGGACAGGTCTAAAACATTAATAAAAGCATCCTTGTAAAATATGACAGCATTGTTGTAGCAAAATATGCTATTAGATGCCCTGTGTCTTGATTTTGCAGGTTAAAGATCAAACTGGCCGAATATTTGGAACCAAGGTGGAGAATGCTGTACTTTGTTTCGGAAATTCAGTGTTAGCCAATCAAATTTTTGGAAAGCTTCTGAAGGATCCAGAGAACCTGAGATTCCCTAGTCATGAATGCCGAGAGTACAAAGAAGAATGTGATAACTGCTTGAGAAGACAAGCTTGTAACAGAGGTAGAGTTTTGTGTGAAGTCCTATATTTAGAGATATCTGTAGAAAAACTAATGCAATAGGAAGAAATATAAAATGCAGCCCCTTTAACCCTTTACTACACAGTCCTGACTTTTTATGACCCAGAGAAAGGAAGCTTTTGATAACATTTTAGGAAATGGAGAAGATGCTGGTTACCAGCATTTTCTACTTTGCATACCATGTTTTCTGCCTTTCAAAAAACAAATTTCAAATTTTGAGTCACATTTATTTTGTTGTCTGCAAATGCTTTCAATTTGGACCAGTCTTAAACTTTGGCATTTTTGTAAAGAGTTAAAGAACCTTTCAAGACAATAGTTGCCCTTGTGACTCGTGTAGATCAAGATCTGGACAACTCAAACATGCAGTCTGATCTTTGATTTACACTGTCCGCATTGCTTAGACACTCCAGACAAAAACAATCTCGAAACCTTGAAATTATTCGGATCTTACGACAAGACTTAAAATGTCTGCATAGTTTTTTAGCTTCGCAGAAAACGTCAACTTATTGTTGTTGCCCTGGCGTTGTCGTCCTCTACCCACAATGTTTTCTACTTTTCCAAAGACAAATTTCTGTTTTTGAGTTATGTTTGTCACCAGCAAATGCTTTTGATTTGGACTTGTCTGAAACTTTGTCGTTTTGTAAAGAGTCAAACTCTGAAATACTGTACAGGAAACAGAACACTGCTATAGATCAAAACGGTAATATCCTTACTTTTTCTGGATGATTCTGTCTATCTTTTTGAAGTCATTATGTGTGTTTCTTGTTCCAGGAAGTAACGAATCCGACTGTTGTAACAGAGATTGCCATCTTACAGCAGCATGTAAGAACCTGTTCTCACCTACCTGTCCCGAACTTCCCATTGAATGTGTACAAGGTATATTTGTGTTATAAACTGTTTACTAGTGGTCAGAATTTTAGACTTGTCCAAATTGATGTATTTGAAGATGAAAATTTATATCTGGTTCAAATGATGGGCTTTTTCAGTGAAAAGGTAAAATATTTTCCAAAAAGAAAACTGCAAGTTGAAAAGGTAGTTGTCTTCAGAAGTTAAATCCTTTCAAGAGAACAAAATTGTCCAAATTGAAAGCATTTTGTAGACAACAGAATAACTGAGCTATGCTCTGTGAAAAGGGGGCTTAATGCATCTGCGAAAAGTATCGACTCGGGTCAGCCTGCACAGTCCGCACAGGCTGACCTGGGCCAAAACTTTTCGCTATTGGTCGATTTTCTGTATATCAAAGGACCAGTCCACATTATGATACAGTGGGTTGTTAGACAGCTTGGTTTTTATGGATCCAAAATTATATGATGACTTGATAGGTATCACGCATCACGGAAATGCATTAAGCCCCCTTTTGCCAGAGCAGGCTCAAATATTAAAACATGAGATTTGTCTTTCAAGGGGAAAAAGAGAAGATGCTGGTTCCCACACATGTGCATACCTGTTTTTAAATTAACCCTTAAGCTGCTGATTGCGACCCACTGACCTTTTGCGGACAGTGTAGATCAAGATCAGACTGCACAGAATGTGCAGTCTGATCTTTGATCTACACTGTCCGATACATTTTTTTTTCTTTCCGGTGAAATCAGCTTAGAACCCGCAATGTTTGGGCTTTTAGTATTGAGTAGAAATTTGCGTTTTATTTATTCAGCAGCTTAACCCTTTCCCAAACAAGCCCTGGTTTTCACGTGTCTGAATTACAAGTCTTTTGAAAACACTGTGGGAAAAGGAGAAATTGCTTGTAACGAGCAATTTCTCCTTTTCCCACAGTGTTTTCTACCCTTTTTGAGAACTTTCTGGCATTTTCATCAAATTTAAAATTGTCGTCTGCAAACTCTTTCAATTTGGACCAGTCCAAAGTTGTCGTTTGGGAAAGGGTTAAGTGTTAAGGACAAGCACAGTGTTCAAGAGCCTAATTTCCTCTGATCTATACAATAATTCTATTTTGGGTGCCGTTTACCTTAAAAAAAAAGAAAACCTGATTTTTATCTATTATATGGCTTATCCTATCGATCCTATCAAAACTTTTGGTCCAGAGAAATTTGCTAAGTAACTAGACAGAATGAGTATACCTCTAGGTGGCAGCATATGCAAAAAAGTTTTCCTTTGGTGTATCATTCTAGTATACGATGGTCAATCACGACCAAAAATTGAAAATACAAAACTTGAAAAAAAAAAAATGAAAACCTTTAATCAAGTTGGTTGGGGTTTTTTTTAGCTAATCAGACCAAACTTCTAAGAACTGATTGGTAAGACATTGGTACATATGCTTTTAGATTAGCATTAGTCGTCAGTATGAATGCTTTAGCAAAAGACTATGGCGCACAAATTCTTTCAGTATTTTTCATCTTTTGAATTATTTTTGTACACTACGAGACTCCAGCATTCTAAGTCGGGATCTTCAAAGTCATGACAGTTGAGTCCTTCAGACTTGCAAAAGTATATTGACAAAATACATGCCTGAGTAGTAATTGAGAACATCCATTTCATTTATTGAATGCTAGAAGGGTTAGTTAGTATTATGAGCCATGCTCTGTGAAAAAGAGGCTTATTGCATCTGCAAAAAGTATCGACCCTGGTCAGCTTGCACAGTTTGGATTGAAAATTTCTGCTAATAGTTGATTTTCTGCATGTCAAAGGACCAGTCTACCCTATGATACAGTTAGTTATAATGCAAACTGGATTTTATGGATCCATTATCATATGGCGTTCAACACACAAAAAGCGGCCCTCAGACATATGCGTAAAAATGTGTCGTCCCAGAACAGCCTGTGCAGTATGTGACTAATCCGAGACGACACTTCCCAGTTTTGTGCGATTTTTCTGTTTCACGAAAGTCTCCTGTATGAAAAAGTCTTACCGAGTCGTAAAGTGCCATCTCAGATTAGCCTGCGCGGACTTCGCAGGCTAAAGCGAGACGACACTTTATGCAAATGTCCGAAGGTCTCATTTCGCATGCTGCAGGCCATATAATGACTTTCCTCGGTATAATGCAGCATAAAGATACATTAAACCCCCTTTTCCCAGAGCATGGATCATATTTATTTCGCCAAGGCCGACGTAGGTGGAAACTTTTTGCTATGTGTAAATTTTCTGCGTGCCCAAGGACCATTCTACCTCATGATTCAGTCAGTTGTTAGGCAAAATGGTATTTATGGATCTTTAATTATTTATGACTTGCTTTGTACATCACAGAAACACATTAACCCTTTACCACACGACGAAAATTAATACCAGTCCAAATTGAAAGCACTTGCAGATGACAATTTCATTGTGGTTCAAATGATGTGATTTTTGTTTGATAGGGTACAAAACATTGTGGGAGAAGAAGAAAATGCTGGTTACCAGCATTTTCTCCTTTTCCCACAATGTTTTCAAAAGGCTTCTTTCTCAAGGGTGTTAAAAGTCGGGATTGTGTGGTAAAGAGTTAAACCCCTTCATGTCAGAGCATGCCTCACATGTATCTAAATGTTTAACTCTTTACCAGACGACAAAATTGTAGGCCAGTCCAAATTGAAAGCATTTGCAGACGACGAAACAAATGTGACTGAAAAAATTGAAATTTGTTTTTGGAAGGGTAGAAAACATTGTGGGAAAAGGAGAAAATGCTGGTTACCAGCATTTTCTCCTTTTCCCATAATGTTTTCAAAAGGCTTCTTTCTCAGGGTTGTTGAAAGTCGGGATTTTGTGGTAAAGGGTTAACCTCAATAATTATGTGTTGATAATCTATGTTTTACAAAGATCTTTTCAGTCCTCTGCTGCAAATCTATTTCAGGAATTTATTGTTTACTCTTTCACTACTAACTCCGGAAATTCCACTTTTTTTCTGAACTCTAAAAATAGATTTCCACTGCCACTGAAAATAACTTTCGTCATAGTTTAAAAACTGGGTAGCGGAAGGTGTAGATCCAGGATCAGACTGCATGTTCTGTGCAGTCTGATCTTGATCTAGGCCTCCGCAAAAGCTACTCGAGTCGTCATTAGTAGTGAAAGAGGTAAAGCACTTCGATGTATTTGATTTTTTTTCAGTGACTAATCTCTTTTTTTTTTTTTTAAGGTGACTTGACAAAGTTTACAATAATGCCACGCTATCCTTCGATCAGTCGTCAGTTTTCCTGCCACCTGAAACATGAGCCACCTGAATACCTGTATGTTGTGTCCTATGTGGCCAGTGTCCCTAGTTTACAGTTTACCTTTGAAGAGAGGGTGAAGCAAGTGCTCTATAAAAATCTGAGCGACCATCAAGATGGCCAGGAACAAGCAGATTATCTTTTCATGACACACAAAACAGGTGAGAAAAACACTTAAACCTGAATCAGTGGTCACTTGTGTCAAGTGTCCACCTGTTATTAACCCCCTTTTAATTCTTCAACAAATGACAAAATTTTAGGCTTGTCCAATTTGAAAGCAATTGCAAACCACAAATTGATTGTCACTCAAATGATGGGCTTTTTCTTTGAAAGGGAAGAAAACAAGGCTGCAAAAAGGGAAAAATGCTGGTACTCAGGAGAAACCAGCATTTTCTCCTCTTTCCACAGTGTTTTCAAAAGCTTACTCCTCAGGGTCAGGAAAAGATGGTATTGCTTGGTAAAGGGGAAAAGGATCACTACTCGAATTTTAAAAATCTCTAGTTATGAAGGTAGCAGTCTCTGTCTTGTAATAATAGGGCACTTGTAGTAAGAGACCAGTATTGTATGTAACCCTAGCTTGCTACTAAGGACAGGTTTGGACTGTTTTGTTTACTGCCATTAGGTACTTACCATGAAAATGTAAACTTGTCCAAATTGAAAGCATTTGCTGATGACAAGTTGATTGTTGCTCAAATGATGGGGTCTTTCTTTGAAAGGGAAGAAAACATGGAGGGAAAATGCTGGTTACCAGTGATTTCTGTTCCATTATGTTTTCAAAAGCTTAAATTCTCAAGGTCATAAAAACATTGTATTGTTTTGTAAAGGGTAAAGAGATCAGTACTCAAGTTTCAAAAATCTTTAGTAAGTAGCAGTTTCTGTCTTGTAGTAAGAGGGCACTTGTAGTAAGAGACCAGTATTGAGTGCAACCCTAACTGGCTATTAACGACAGGTTTGGACTGCAGTGTCTACTGCCCTTAGGTATTTACCAAATGACAAAAATGTAGACTTGTCCTAATTTGCTGACGACAATTTAAATGTGACTCAAATGATGGTACTTGTCCTTGATAGGTTACCAGCAGTTTCTCTTTTTTCCCCACAATGTTTTCAAAAGACTTCTGTCTCAGACTTGTTAAAAGTCGGGATATGTGTTGTATAGGGTTAACGTAACTTTCATTACTACAGCTGTCCTTGCAGCCATTGTAGATCAAGACTAGACTTCACAAAACATACTGTCTGATCTTTGATCTACACTGACCACTTTGCCGAGACCCTTGGACAAGAGCAACATTAAAATTACAATAATTTTGGTCTCATTTCTGGACTGAATGTGTCTTGGGTTTTTTTCAGAACTCTAAAGCTTAACTCTTTACCAAAAAAACAAAATTTCAGACCAGTCCAAATTGAAAGCTTCAGCAGACGACCAAATAAATGTTTTCAAAAATTGAAAATTGTTTTGGGAAGAGTAGAAAACATTGCGGGAAAAGGAGAAAATGCTGGTTACCAGCATTTTCTCCTTTTCCCACAATGTTTTCAAAAGGCTTTTTCCTCTGTGTCCTTAAAAGTCAGGATTGTGTGGTAAAAGGTTAAGAAATCTTTGTTTTACAGAGAGCCGCTACAGTGATGAAGTAATTCTATTTGGAGTGTTCAACGTCTCCTCCAAGAAAGATGTCAGCCATTATACTTTACATCGTCTCAAAGAATCCTGGGAACTGGATCATACCACCCCCTTTGACATTCGATCCGCCGACAGTACCTTAAAAACAAGCATTCAGTTCGAGCGTCCATTTCTGTACTCAACACACAAATGGAGTCAAGATGGATGCCATAAAAATGTGTCCCAGATTATTACTCCGCAGCTTATCTACCATTCTTTTGGGCTTCCTCTGGAACGACCAGACTTGACCAAGAATGAGAGAAATGAGTTTGTCTATCAACTCTACTCCAAAGACTCAAGCCCAACAATCAGATTTTCTACGCTTGGTGAGTACTAACCTTTTATCAAACATTTATATGATTTTTTCGACTTGAAGAAAACAAGCTTTTAAAAACAATGCGGGGAAAAAGAAAAAAATGATTTTAACCATCATTTTCACCTTTTGCCACAAGATTTTCCCATCCTTTCATAGGTAAACTCCGTCATTTAACCCTTTCCTAGACGACAAATTTTGGACTGGTCCAAACTGAAAGAGTTTGCAGACGACAATTTTAAATTTGATGAAAATGGCAGAAATTTATCAAAAAGGGTAGAAAACACTGTGGGAAAAGGAGAAATTGCTCGTTACGAGCAATTTCTCCTTTTCCCACAGTGTTTTCAAAAGACTTGTACTGTAGACACGTGAAAACCAGGGCTTGTTTGGGAAAGGGTTAAACCTGATGCTTAATTTGTCACCTGCATTATACTTTGAACATAGACTAGTCTCAAATACAGCCATCTATACCAGATGGTAACGTTTTGGACTTATCCAAATAGAAGCATTTTTCATTTTCAACCCTTAACCACACAGTTCCAAGATTTAACAACCAAAAGGATAAGGACCTTTGAAAACATTGTGAAAAAAGGAGAAAATGCTTTCTTCCCTTTCAAAGAAAAATTTCCTGATTTATTCAACACTTTGTTGTCTGCAAATGCTTCCAATTTGGACCACTCTGAAATTTTGTCGCTTGGTAAAGAGTTAAATGTGGCCCACATGATGAGATTTTTTTTGAATGGGGTAGAAAACATTGTTATGAAAGGAGAAAATGTTGATTACTGGTAGTTTTCCCTATTGCACTAATGTTTTTAAAAGTGTTGTCCCCTAAAGGCTGTGAACACATGGGACTGTTTGGTAAAGGGTTTTATTGTCTTTTTTCTTTGATTTCTGACCATTTAATCATTTGTTTTATTCAGCTTTCCAGCAGGCCTCAAAATAGCCTCTGAGAGTCTATTAAAACACAGTTTCTTGTCCTGAGTAATATGGTAACATTGCTGAAGAAGGAGCAATTGCTCGTAACAAAAAGTTGCTACTTTCTCCTTTAACTCTGTACCAAACAACACAATTTTGGACTGGTCCAATTTGAAAGCATTTGCAGACGACAATTTGAAAGCAGTTCAAATGATGATTTCTGTCTTTGATAGGGTAGAAAACATTGATAGGGTAGAAAACATTGCGGGAAAAGGAGAAAATGTTGGTTACCAGCATTTTCTCTTTTTCCAACAATGTTTTCTACAAAGGCCTCTTTCTCTGGGTTGTTGAAACTTGGATTGTGTGGGAAAGGGTTAAGTCTTCTGCAGGGGCATAAAAGGTTTTGTCTTTGCATTTGATTTCATCAAAGCATGTATTTTTCTAACCGAACCAACTCTCAAGTCCTGTAATCCAGTAGTGCAAAAGTGATGAAGTACATCATTGATTTTCTCCCCTGCCTATGCTGATCAGGTTAACCTTTAGAACAATAACCCTTTACCAAACAAGCCTGTGTTTTATTTACCCTGAGGAAGATTGCTTTTGAGAATATTGTAGGAAAGGGAGGAGATACTGCTCTACTCAGGTTATTATCCTTTTTACACGCCCGAAGGGTCGTATTATGTTATACCCCCGGTCGTCCGTCCGTCTGTCCATCCGTTAGCAATTTCTTGTGTACGCAACTCCTCCTACAGTTTCTGTCGGAATTATTTGAAACTTGCCACAATGAATCTCCATGATGTCTAGTTGTGCACCTGACTCTTAGAATTTGGATCGCTGTTTGCATTCTAAAATTATCTGCCCTTGTTTTCTGAGATAACCAACTTTTCACTTTGAATTTTTGTTCAGGCCATAACTTCCATACCATAAAAGGTATCAACTTGAAACTACATACACTGATAGAACACATTATGGAGAAAAGCAGTGCACAAGAACCATAACTCTGCTGCTCTTGTTTTTTGAGTTATTGCCCTTTGTTAATTTTCAGTTTGAATTTTTGTCCAGGCCATAACTTCCAAACTATAAAAGCTATTAACTTGGAACTTCATACACTGATAGAACACATTATGTAGACGTGCAGTGCACATGAACCATAACTCTGCCACCTTTATTGTTTGAGTTATTGACCTTTGTTAATTTTCAGTTTGAATTTTTGTCCAGGCCATAACTTCCAAACTTTAAAATCCATCATCTTGAAACTTCAAAGACTAATAGAACACATTATGAAGAAGTGCATTGCACAAGAACCATAACTCTGCCATCCTTCTTTTTGAGTTATTGCCCTTTGTTAGTTTTCACTTTGAATTTTCGTCTGGGCCATAATTTCTAAATTATAAAAGCTATGATCTTGAACCTTCAAAGACTGATAGAACACCTTGTAGAGAAGAGCAATTCACAAAAATTGTAACTGTGCCACCCTTATTTTTTTAGTTATTGCCCTTTAATATTTTTCACATTAGATTTTTGTTTGGGCCAGATCTTCCAAAATATAAAAGCTATCAACTTGAAACAATATACACTGATAGAACAGATTGTGCAGTAAACAAGAACCATAACTCAGTCACCCTAAGTTTTTGAATAATTGCCCTTTAATAACTTCATTTTGAATTTTTGTCCTGGCTACATCTTCCAAACTAGAAAAGCTGTCAAATTGAAACTTCATACACTGACAGAACACATTATGGAGAAGTGTCGTGCACAAGAACCATCATGGAGAATAACTACTCTTCATTCACGGCCCATCCTTCATTTCAACTCATTTCACTGACAAGCCCCTTCGGGCATATATGCGCCGCTCTGCGAAGCTCTTGTTCCACAATGTTTTCCACCCTTTCAAAGAGGTCTTCTGCAAATGCTTTCAATTTTGACAGGTCTAAGATGTTGTCTTCTTGTTAAGATTAAAGTAAAGTTAGTTTTCATAGCAGATCAGAATGCTAAATATGTCCATCCTAAGTATTGACTGAGAATGTCCATTTGATTTATTTATCACTACTAGAATTAAATGTTTACCAAGCAACAAAATTTGTGGGAGGCAGCAGTCTAGGGGTAGAGTATGGGCCTCTTAACTCTTTCTCTACTAATGACGACATTGGTAGCTTTTGCGGATGGTGTAGATCAAGATCAGACGGCACAGAACATGCAGTCTGATCTTTGATCTACACCATTCGTTACCCGATGCTAGACTATGACGCAATTCATATTCATCAGCAGTGGGCATCTTCTTTTAAAACCTCGAAAAAAGGTTGAATTTCTTGAGTCAGTAATGAAAGAGTTAAAGGTTGTAGGTTAGAATCCTGCCATGAACATGGTCAACCTTTACAACTACCCACATCATGGCGCGAGCCCTTGTTAAGGTTTCGGGGAAGCAATCATGAAAAGTAATTAATACAAGTTATAAAATTTTGTTTCACAACCCTTGAAAAATATATAGGTTTAAACTAAACAAACACAAAATTTTAGACTTGTCTAAATTTAAAGAAGTTTCAGACCACGAATCAAGCTCATATTATGGGAGTTGTCTTTGAAATGTTAGAAGACATTGTGGGAAAAGGAGAAAATGCTGGTTACCAGCATTTTCTCCTTTTCCAAAAATGTTTTCAAAGACCTTACACCTGAGAGTCATTAAAACCTGGGATTTTGTGGTAAAGGAGCCATTAATGAATCTTATATATTTCAGAGAATGCATCCATTATGTCATACTACAAGGACACGTTTAAAGGCTCCACTATAATGGCTGGTACTTTGAAAGGTAACATTGTCTGGGATAGACAGAAACAGAGATGGCAGATAAGTGTGACAGGTATATCTTTGTCTTTCTTTTTGCATGACTTTTTATTTTATCATTCTTTATTTTACATTACCATGTGTTTGGCTGGTAGCTTGTGCTGTGAATCAAAAGATTAGTACAAAACTTGTCATTAAAATGGTCAATGTATGTTAACCCTTAACCCTTTCCCAAACGATGAATTTTAGACTGGTCCAAATTGAAAGAGTTTGCAGACGACAATTTTAAATTTGATGAAAATGACAAAAAGTTCTCCAAAAGGGTAGAAAACACTGTGGGAAAAGAAGAAATTGCTCGTTACGAGCAATTTCTCCTTTTCCCACAGTGTTTTCAAAAGACTTGTACTGCAGACACGTGAAAACCAGGGCTTGTTTGGGAAAGGGTTAAAGCGCTTTTCACAACTATAGTTGCATTTGCTGCCAGTGTAAATTTGCGCAATTATTTGGGTCATATTTTTAGATGAAAATGTCCGGCAGGTTTATTTGGCGCTCCAAGGGTTAAATTATGCTCTCCATATTTATGCTTTGTTTTGGTAATCCAGGGGCAGTATTCAGAAACCATTCCAAATTGAATTCTTAGTCTTATTCCAGATTTGGAAAGTTTTGGAAAGTTACAAATTCTGATCTGCAAAGCAATTTGGTTTAGCCAGTCAGAAGTTGTGTTATTTTAACATTTAGAAAGTTCTTGAGAATTAGAGTAAGAATGCAATTAAGAATGGTTGGTGAATACAGGCCCAGTTGTTAAAATTCATCTCAGCTGGGACAGTTGGCTTGCAAAACTTAATTTTTCATCAGTATTCATATTTTATGTAAATACCTCGACAACAAATCAAAATGTCTATAAGAAATGATAGTTATTATCTGCTGCTGCTGATTCGGGTTTAGCTTGGATGTTTTTAACACTTGACCAAACAATACCGAATTTTAAAATTTTTTCACGTGGTAAACAGTTAAAGAAAGGATTGAGGTATTGTCATAGCCCTGTCATTGTTGATGTTGTTGTTATTGCACAAAACACTAACTTCTGATATCTCACTTATTACTGAAGAAATTAACTTCAAACTGGGGTTAGTTATTAACTATGAAAAGAGTGAACCTAATTCAAAAGGGTAGGTAACTCTCAAATATTTTTGACATGGTTATGCCCCTTTCTTGACTTGAAAGTTTAACTGAAAAAGTAATTGCTGGCGAGTGTTGGCACCTGCTTGCAGTGCTCTGGTTATAAGTATATAGGCAGTTGGTTTCTCAACTCTTTACCAGAAAACAAAATTTTAAACATGTCGAGATTGAAAGCATTTGCAGATGACATATTAAATATGGCTCAGATGGAGGTTGTATACATCTTTGATAGCATTGAAAACATTGTGGGAAAAGTAGATAATGCTGATGACCAGCACAAAGTTTTATGAAAGCTACCTCCTTCAGGACCATTATTACTTGAGACTGTTTGGCAAAGAGTTAAACTATGATTGTTTTCTTCCAGGCTTTATCACAGAATGTCCAGGATACTTTCGAGTGGAAATCTTGTCACAGTCAAACTCAAGGCTTGCACTCTATGATATGTTGGTGGTGTGCCCAAGGAATTTCTCTCTGTTCTTTGATATAAAACAAGAGGAAGGACAATTTTCTGATATATTTATAGTTGTGTTTAATGATACAGTTACCAGTAATAGGATGATATTGACATCCATGCAAACACCACAGTATTTATCAAAGGATAGCAACAATGTAATAAATATGGAAAGGTCACATGACTTTCCATGGTTACCAATCATAGCAATAATAATAGTGAGCTTTGTGGTATCTGTGTGTCTACTGATATTGTATGTTTACTGTGATAAAAAGAAATCCAAACATATTCCCATTGACATAAATCTACCTAAGCCAGACTTGGGCACTCAAATCACTTTGTTACAAGGAATGGACCGACCAGAAAAGAGAGAGGGTGTGCCATTACAAACAAAATTTATATGCAGTACATTGGTTATACTGTACATAGCCTATGCTATCTTATTCACATTTTCTGCCTTATTTGGAATGCTCCA
Organism: Tridacna gigas; assembly: GCA_945859785.2. Classification (NCBI taxonomy): domain Eukaryota; kingdom Metazoa; phylum Mollusca; class Bivalvia; order Cardiida; family Cardiidae; genus Tridacna; species Tridacna gigas. Next base: position 15,064,322 of record OX244043.2, read on the forward strand.
TATTATTCAAGGATCAAGTTTCAGTGAAATCACATATCTGTCCAATACAAGTGCAAAAATTCAAAGTCAGATGCAAACAAGACTTAAAATGATGGTAAATTATGAGAACCAGGAATCTGAAAGAATGCTGCGAGCTGCTGAACAACGTTTAAAGGCATGCAGCCAACATTTAAAATCATCCTTAAGAGATCGTTTACCAGACCTAAATGAAGAAATGGAGAAACACATTACTAAATTGTTTGGAGATGCTGGAATAAATCATGAAATGCTTGGTCGGTACTTTGCCAAGAAACAAGAATCTTATCTTGGAGAGATTAAAAAATTCCTTGATGAATTTAATCAGACAATAGACAGAGCACTGACAAACAGATTGCTGATAGAATATACTCAGTATCTAGAAAAAGTTGCTGATAGCCGTTGGTTGAAATTTCCACGAGAACTTTTCATAGATCAGCAGAGACGAAAGGGAAAGTATCTGTCAGATGTGAGAGAAAACCTGTTGGAATTTCTGACATGGTTGGAGATAGAAAAGGTGCAAGATGTTTTAGAGATCAAACATTTACTTATGAAAAGGTACAGTATACAGTGATAATCTGTGTAAATTCAGAACAAGAAATTGGCCCATAATTGCTAAAATACAAATTCCCATGAAGTATGTGGAATTTTAACTGTTTACCACACAATCCCGAATTTTAACGACCATAAGGAAAAAGCCGTTTAAAAACTTTGTGGGAAAAGGAGAAAATGCTGATAACCAGCATTTCCTCCTTTTCCCATGATGTTTTCTACTCTATGAAAGACAAATTTCATGTTTTGAGCAACATTTGATTTGTCGTCTGCAAATGCTTCCAATTTTGATTAGGCTAAAATTTTATTGTTTAGTCAAGTTTTAAGACAGGTGCTTGCTTAACACAGGTACTTTTAAACATATTTGCCTTCTTTAGGAATTCAATATATGATACTTTAATACAGGTTGCCTACTCAATAGAGTTAATCATTTACACGGGTTTTAACTCTTTACCAAATGACAAAATTTTAGACTACTCCAAATTGAAAGCAGTTGCAGGGGACAAAATAAATTAGATTGAAGAATTCAAATTTATTTTAGTAAGGATAGAAAACATGTGGGAAAAGGAGAAAATGCTGGTTACCAGCATTTTCTTCTTTTCCAAAAAAGTTTTCAAAAAGACTTCTTTCTCAGGGTTGTTAAAAGTTGGGATTGTGTGGTAAAGGGTTAATGTAGTTTAGAAATGATTTAATTTCTCATTGACCACACAGTGCCAGTTAGAAAAAAATGGATATTTGGAGGCTGGAGATTCAAACTATTGCAGTTTCAAAGCAGCGTTTAGCCAGAGCTTCAGTCAGCCTTTAAGATCAGACAGTATGTTTTGTGTAAGCTGATCTTTATCTACAGTAACTGTAAAAGCAAATACAGCTGTGCTAGGCTAGTCAATTGGTTTACCCAAATCCTGTGCATGTATGTATGTATGTATGTATGTATAAGCAAGAAGGTCTTTGAAAACCGTTTTGTTAGAGGAGAAAATGCTCATAACCAGCACGTTCTTCTTTTCCCAAAATATTTTCTTGTCTTTTCAAAGACCAATCCCATCAGTCAAACCTCAGTTAAATTGTCATCTGTAAAATACTCTCAATAAGGAAAAGTTTAATTTCTTTAATCTGGCAAAGATATAGATCTAATTGAGGCATGCTCTGTGGAAAAGTGGTTTAATGCATTTACAAACAGTATTGACTCATGTCAGCCTGAACAGTTCGGGCAGGCTCACGAGGGTCAAAACTTTTTGCTGTTTGTAAATTTTCTGCATGTCAAAGGATCATCCTACCTCATGATCCAGCTGGACAAAATGGATCCATAATTATGTAACAACTTGCTAGGTATAACGCATCAAGGAGATGCATTAACCCTGTTTCCCAGAGAATAGCTCACATCTATGTTAACCTTTTCCCAAACAATCCCTGGTTTTGACGTGTCTGCAGTACAAGTCTTTTGAAAACACTGTGGGAAAAGGAGAAATTGCTCGTAACGAGCAATTTCTCCTTTTCCCACAGTGTTTTCTACCCTTTTTGAGACCTTTCTGCTATTTTCATCAAATTTAAAATTGTCGTCTGCAAACTCTTTCAATTTGGAACAGTCCAAAATTTGTTGTTTGGGAAAGTGTTAATTGTCAATATATACAATGATGTTTTCAAAGTCATTTGCTGCAGGTTTTTTAACCCATTACCACAGAACAAAAATGTTTGACTTGTCCATATCGGAAACATTTGCAGACGATAATTCAATGTGACTCAAATGATGTTGTTTGTTTGTTAAGGGGTAGAAAACATCGTTGGAAAAGGAGAACATGTTGATTACCAGCATGTTCTCCTTTTTCCACAATGTTTTCCAAAAGCTGTCTTACTCAGGCTTGTTGAAACCTGAGATTGTTTGGTAAAGGTTTTATAATGCAAAACTAACTACCATTTTGTCACTTTCAGGCTGTTGAATAGAATGCCAGTTGTGGATTTCACCGACTTTCTTGACAATTCAGACTCTCCCAACATTGGCACCGTCAATTTTACCTATCGAGGCACAAAAACATGGCTTAAGTTTACCACGGGACTTCCACCAGGCTACCATAGTTACAGCTTCACCAATCGCCATAGCAGCTACTTTCATTTAAGGAACCAGTCCAAAGGGGATGGTGGGGATTTTATAAGCAGCATGAGGGCCATGCTGTATCCGTTATTTATTTGTGCTTTCCTAATCCTAGATATTTTCCTTCTGTCATATCGTATTTCCTGGATGATGAAGTGTATACATAAATTTAAAGTCGGGATAGAACAACGGGTACCATATAATTCTATCACTCGAACAATTCACTTCATTTTGACTGGTATCAGTGTTCCAAGGACTGAAGACAGCTTGGACCATCCATATGATTATTATATGAATATTAAAGATAACATTTGGGGTGAGAATACACAGCTTTATTTCCTTTATTGCCAGTCCACGGCAAAGGAGAAAGAGGAAATTTTGAAAAATATTTATGCAAGTAAACAACAAAAAAATCCCGAAGACATCAAACCAAAGAGATTGACGTGGTATACCTGCTGCATTAGAATGTTAAAATTTGCTTACAGAGTATGTATAGCTCCTGTGTTTTGGAGGTGTGTCCTTATATGTGGATTTGTTCTGTTCTTGTGTTTGGTGACCAAGGCAACAGATGACCTTGTTACCATGGAAAGTGCTAGTTTTCTGATGGACACAGAGTCTATGGCCCCAATTTTGACTCGTCAGAATGCAATGACAAATACAGTGTTGCAGCAGTATGGGGACTACCTCAATGACTTTCTTAGTAAATATAAAACAGTGTTGGATGCTGAGGTCAATTCTCTCAACTTGATGCTGGTGCATGTGGCAGAGAAACAGGTATAGAACTTTAGACAGTTTTTTAACCCCTAACAGTGTTAAAAATTAGCATGAGCCATGCTCTGGCAAAAGGGGGCTTAATGCATCTCCGTGATGGATTATACCAATCAAGCCATCACATAATTATTCATCCATAATAGCCACTTTTTTAGCTCCACTGGCCGAAGGCCAGCGGGCTTATGTCATGGCCTGGTGTCCGTCGTGCATCCGTCCGTCTGTGCGTTAACTTTTATTTCAAACATCTTCTTCTCTGAAACTACCCATCCAATTTTCATGAAACTTCACAGAAATGATCCTGCCATGGTCCTCTTCAGAATTTCTTGAAAGAATTTGATTCCTTCAAAAACTCTGGTTGCCATGGCAACAAAACTGAAAAATATTGGAAATCTTTAAAAATCTTCTTGTCTGAAACCATAAGGCATAGGGCTACCAAATTTGGCATGTAGCTTTATGTAGTAGACCTCTATCAAGTTTCTTCAAATTATAGCCCTGGGGTCAAAATTGGCTCTGCCCCAGGGGTCACAAGTTTTACATAGGCTTATACAGGGAAAACTTTAAAAAATCTTCCTGTACCTAGCCATAAGTCCTAGAGCTACCAAATTTTGCATGTTGCTATATCTAGTGGGCCTCTACCAAGCGGGCCAAAATTTTAGCCCTGGGGTCAAAATTGGCCCCACCGCAGGGGTCACAAGTTTTACATGGGCTTACATAGTGACAACTTAAGAAATCTTCCTGTTTTGATTTTTTTTTTGAAATTAGCCTTGCATCAGGGGTCTTATTGTTTTACAGAGGCTTCATATGGACAAAACTTGAAAATCACCTTATTTATAACCATACAGCATAGACTTGTATTATTTTGGCATGTGGCCTTATCTTGTGGACCTCTACCAGGGTTCAAGTAATTATAGCTCTGGGATCAAAAATGGCTTTGCCTTGCAGGTCTCAACTTTCACATGGGCTTTTACAGAGAAAACTTTGAAATCATTTGGCTCAGAATTGAAATGTTTAGTATTTATGGTTTATATTTATAAGCCAGTGGAGCGATACAGGGCCATCATGGCCCTCTTGTTTTAAACAAGCGACTTAACCATGAGGTAGAATAGACCTTGGACATACAGAAAATTGACCAATAGCGAAAAGTTTCGGCCCAGATCAGCCTGTGCAGGCTGACCTTGGTCGATACTTTTCGCAAATGCATTAAGCCCCCTTTTCATAGAGCATTGCTCACATTTTTGTAGATAGCAAGTATTTGCTACCTGGCTTAAAATAAGGCAGCAAAAGGAACATTCCTTGCAGCAAATAATGGCCCTTCTTCCCACCAATAAAATCGTGCTTGAATTACTGCCTTTGCCCATGAATTGCTTGGCAGAAGTAGAAACAGCACATCTTTAAAGACATGGGCACGAAGACTGTGTGGGCAAGAAGACTGTGCTCTTTGGCAATTTCCGTTTGAGGTGGCTCATTTATACTTGTATGTTTTTGCCCATTTGTTATAATGCAGACCACTTTCAAATGGACATAAGCAAAGATTCATGAAGGTAGCTATAAATGTAGATGTTAAATATGAAGTTGTCATCAAGCACAGATGTGTTCGATTATGTGACTCAGTGACTTGCATGTTTTTTTTTTTTACCTATGCGGACTATTGCTAAGATCATTTCAACAGATTTCTAAATTAATAAGTGGAAGATTATTTTATTGAAAATTGGCAAAGCACTTCAAGCTAACAGCATTACCAGATGGCACCCTTTTGCAACTGCTTTTGTGCCCAGTAGCAGAATCAGTTTTTGTGGAGGCAAATTTGCTACTTTTTACTGCTACTGCTTGATCTTAGCAATGATAAAAATGTTTCCTCTGTTTTTGCAGTCCAAATCAACCTACACTCTAATAGCTAGACTTACATTGCTCAAGGTAAAAGGTGATATTATGGTTTGAATCCCCCTGCCCGCTCCCCCCCCCGCAAAAAAAAAAAAAAAAAAAATATTTACCCTACAAAACCTTAGCAAAGAATTTTTTATTGGTGCCTTTATTTTAAGTATGTTTTATCTTTTTTGTTTTCCAGTCCATACTGCTGAACACACTGATCTCTGATATGTGCAATCTGGCTGGGCTCTCAGAGTGTGATAACAACATCAGTCTAGTCACAACATCCCTAACTTCATGCAACTTCTTGCCTATAAAACCAAAACTTTATACTGGTATGTAAAAGGTTCCCTTCTAAACTTTCATCAGAGATGAGTCATGCTCTCTGAAAAGAGTGTTTAATGTATCTGCAAGAAGTATCGACCCAGGTCAGCCTGGGCAGGCTGACCTGGGTTGAAACTTTTCACTATTGATCTATTTTCTGCATATCCAAGGACCATTCTACCTCGTAATTCAGTTGAATGTTTGACAAGATAGGTTTTATGGATCCATAAATATGTGATAATTTGCTCGATATAATGCAACATGGAGATGGATTAAACCCCCTTTTGCCAGAGTGCAGCTGTTATTTATGTTGAACACTGAAAATACATGTACTATTTCATCAGTTCAACTCTCTGAAAGTTTAAGCCTTTACCACACAATCCCAACTTTTTACGACCCTGTGAAAGCAGCCTTTTGAAAACATTGTGGGAAAAGGAGAAAATGCTGGGAACCAGCATTTTCTCCTTTTGCCACAATGTTTTCTACCCTGTCTATGACAAATTCCATTATTTTAGTCACATTTGAATTGTCGTCTGCAAATGCTTTCAGTTTGGACCAGTCTAAATTTTTCATGTGTGGTAAAGAGTTAAGCTTGAAACAAATTAGACATACATTTTCATTTAGGAGAAAAGACAAAAAAAAATCAAATTTTAAGAATTTTGTGGTGACAAATTTAAAAAAGAAACCATGCAGATATCAGTTCAGACTTCTGATATAGAACTGTGTAAAGCTTGTCGAACATAAGTAAGGTTTCACCTCTTAGAAAACAATGTCTGAAGTTTTAACAACTTTTAGAAAGAAGGCTGTTGAAAACACTGTGGGAAAGGTGAAAATGCTGGCAACTGGTGTCCCAAAATCCAAGTTTTGATAACTGTGAGGGAGAAGGAAGATATTGTTTGGAAAAGATAAAATGCTGATAACTAGCTTTTTCTCCTTTTCCCCACATAGTTTTCTGCACTTTCACTCACAAATTTCATCATTTAAGCCACATTTAATTTGTCCTCTGCAAATGCTTTGAATATGGGCAAGTCGAAAATTTTGTCAATTGGTGAAGGCTTAATATCGTCTGCAAGTGCCTCCAATTGGGACAGGTCTAAATTTTATTGTTTTTGAAAGAGTTAAGAGTGAATGCTTAGAATGGTTCAGAATCTTTGTCTGTATTCACCAACCAATCTAGATCTACATATACTTCTAACTGGAAATCAAGACCAGTCATCTGTGTGGCCAAGACGGAGCCACTAAGCCAATCAGATGCCTAGAAGGCCCTAGATCAAACTTTTTTTTTTCTTTCCAGGTTATCATGAGAATATCTTGTCAGAGTTTGTGAAAGCGGAGCTGTCTCCAGTGGTTACCAATTTTAGAAGTATTCTCCTCAGTACATGGTATTTACTGCTGAGCTTCGCTGCTGCCATGTTGATTTGTCAAATCACTGCTAGAGTTATATTTGTCCAGCTGAAAAAATCACGGCACTTACGGACGACAAAAATTTATCAGTTGCCGAGTACATACGAGTGGCACGATCAACAGTCCTTTCCTGAGAAAGAAATGTACGCCAGTCAGTCTGTGATAGCAGAAAGTTGTGAGAGTGGAGTATATGATATGACCACGTAGCTAAGTTTGATAAACTGTTGTTGTTGTGATTGTCATGTATAGGAAATACTCTGAAATTCATCTTTGTAGATCTCTATGAAAATTGTGTCCTCTGTAACTCCCTGTTACAAGACAAAATTGACATTTTTAGTCTAGAAGTAAGACCCAAGTCTAAAATTTTGTGTTTTGGTAAAGAGTTTAGAGCAGAGTGACTCTACTTCATAAGATATGATTTATCTATCTGTCGCAATTTGCGTCTCACTTCTGTTGTACTTATTTTTGTACTTTTTTTTAACATAAATGAAGTCATTGCTCATGGCACAAATCATACAGTTTTGCAGTAATGGGAACAAGTTCATGACAAAAAATGTACAATAACAATTGATTAACCCTTTCCCAAACGACAAATTTTGGACTGTTCCAAATTGAAAGTGTTTGCAGACGACAATTTTAAATTTGATGAAAATGGCAGAAAGGTAACAAAAAGAGTAGAAAACACTGTGGGAAAAGGAGAAATTGCTTGTTACGAGCAATTTCTCCTTTTCCCACAGTGTTTTCAAAAGACTTGTACTGCAGACACGTGAAAACCAGGGCTTGTTTGGGAAAGGGTTAACTCTTTACCAAACGACAAAATTTCAGACTAGTTGAAATTGAAAGCATTTGCAGACAACAAAATAAACGTTACTCAAAAATTGAAATTTGCTTTAGGAAAGGTAGAAAACATTGTGGGAAAAGGAGAAAATGCTGGTTACCAGCATTTTCTCCCTTTCCCACTATGTTTTCAAAAGCTTTCTTTCTCAGGGTCATTAAAAGTCGGGATTGTGTGGTAAAGAGTTAACACTTAAGCTGCTGAATAAATGAGATGCAAATTTCTACTCAATACTAAAAGCCCAAACATTGCAGTTTCAAAGTTGATTTCACTGAAAAGAAACTACTGTATCAGACATTTCAGATCAAAGATCAGACTGCACATTCTGTGCAGTCTGATCTTGATCTACATTGTCCGCAAAAGGCCAGTGATTCGCAATTAGCAGCTTAAGGGTTTATATACTTTTACCTGCAGAAAACTTTTAAAGCCTTGCAGGAGGCCACTTGTTAATTCTTTACCAAACAACAAAATTTTAGACATGGCCAAATTGAAAGCATTTACAGAAAAAAAAAATTGAGTGCAGTCAGGGATTGTATGTAACAAAATGTAATTTACAATCCTTGATGCAGCTTAAGTGATTGTTTTTTGAAAGGGTAAAAACATTTAAAGGAAAGGCTTTTGAAAACATTGTGGGAAAAGGAGAAAATGCAGGTAACCAGCATTTTCTCCTTTTCCCACAATGTTTTCTTCACTGTCAAAGAATTTAGTTTATTCAGATCACTTTAGATTTTGTTTTCTGCAGATGCTTCCAATTTGGAAGAATCAAGATTTTGTTGTTTGGTAAAGGGTTATATCACAGTAGTGAAAGAGTTGAAGTGGAATGAAACATAATACATATGAGACATGCTCTGGCTAAAGGGGGCTTAATGTAAAGCATAATATGAAGAAAGCCATCACATACTTATGGATCCATAATAGCCTCTCTTTTTAAAAAGACTTACACATGACGTAGACTGTTCCTTGGACATACAGAAAATGGACCCGTAGTGAAAAGTTTCGGCCCAGGTCAGCCTGCGCAGTCAGCGCAGGCTGACCTGGGTTGATACTTTTTGCAGATGCACTAAGCCCCCTTGGCTCATATTGTAGCAGCGTACCTGCAAAAGCATGTATGCTTGCATTTTCTCTACTTTACAAAATTATTTCCAGAGGAATCCATGAATTAACTCTTTACCTGATGATGAATTTTAGACTCGTCTAAATTTAAAGCATTTACAGACATCAAATTAAATATTACTCAGAACATGAAATTTGTCTTTCCTGGCATAACAAACATTGTTGGAATAGGAGGTAAGGCTGGTTACTAACATTTTCTCCTTTTTCCACAATGTTTTCAAAAGTCTTCATTCTAAGGGTTGTTAAAAGTCGAGATTGTGCAATAAAGGCATAACCCTTTCGAAACATTCTGAGTTGTAATGATCCCTGGAAAGAGGGCCTTTTAAAACATTGAAGAAAAAGAGAAAATGCTGGTAACCAGCATTTTCTCCTTTCCCCCCAATGTTTTCAACCCCAATAAAGACATGTCCCATTACCGGTATTTCAGCCACATTCCATGTGTTGTCTGTAAATGCTGACAAATTGGACAAGCCTAAGTTTTTGCTGTGTGATAAAGAGTTAAATATAATTTTGTAAAAGACTTGTGTAATTTTGCCTGGAATTCCATTTTTGTAATCATTGTTGTATGCTATATTGAGTATTGTAATAAACTGTATTGATACAAGTCAATTATAATTTTATGAAAATGTTACAGCTTTGTCTAATGTTAAACGTCAGCAAACTTACCATGATCATGAGCAACAATGAGTTACTGGCAATGCCCTTTACAAGCAAAACAGTTAGTGGAATTTTCTCCTTTTCCCACAATGTTGTGATATTTTTTGTTATATATGAGCCATGCTCTAGCAAAAGGGGGCTTAATGCATTTCCATGATCCATGATACTGAGCAAGTCATTGCATAATTGTGGATCCATAAAATCCATTTTGTATAACAACCGACTTGTTCATGAGGTACACTGGTCCTTTGACATGCAGAGAATTGACCATTAGCGAAAAGTTTCAGCCTAGGTCAGCCTGCGCAGGCTGACCTGGATCCATACTTTTCACAGATGCATTAAGCCCCCTTTTCACAGAGCATGCCTTATATATGTGGTGATCTGGCAAAAGAGGGTTTAATGCATCTCTGTGATGAATTATACTAAGCCAGTCATCACATAATTATGGATCCATAAAAATCCATTTTGTCCAACAGTGGACTTAAATATGAGGTAGACTGGTCCTTGAACATGCAGAAAATTGACCAATAGCAGAAAGTTTCGACCCAGGTTGCAAACTGAGATGGGTTTGATACGTTTTACAGATGAATCAACGCCCTTTTTACAGAGCATGGCTTGTACATAGTTAGGCTGCCCATGTATCGGGACCACACTAGTCAGAATCTGCCATTTTGTGCAATATGCACCAACCAAAGACAAACTTGGTTATGGTTTTTATGTATGTTGAGGTTTTTGTGGCTCCATGATTAACCCTTTACCAGATGACAAAATTTTAGCCTTGTCCAAATTGAAAGCATTTGCAGACCACAATTTCAGTGTTGCTCAAATGGTGCAACTTTCCTTTGATAGGGTAGAAAACATTGTGGGAAAAGGAGAAAATGCTGGTTACCAGCATTTTCTCCTTTTCCCACAATGTTTTCAAAAGGCTTCTTTCCCAGGGGCGTCAAAAGGCGGCATTGTGCGGTAAAGGGTTAATGTCTTGGACCACTTATCCAAGGCCTTGGGTTCAATCCTTAACCAAGGCACTGAGTTAGGAACTAGAATTGGGCTTGAAAATTCCTCATTGAAACTCGTGTTGATTTCTAATCAATGTTGTTCATATAAACATCAGCAATATAGGTTTTGGTGATGAAACAAATCACTTTAGAATATTAATATTCATACTCTTAACCCTTTACCACACAATGACAAGTTTTGACAACCCTAAGAAAGAAGCCTGTTAAAAACATTGCGGGAAATGGAGAAAATGCTGGTATCCAGCATTTTCTCCTTTTCCCACAATGTTTTATATCCTATCAAAGACAAATTCCATTTTTTGTACTACATTTTAATTGTCGTCTGCAAATGCTTTCAATTTGGACAAGCCCATATTTCACTTTTGTGGTAAAGTGTTAACCCTTATCCTGCTGTTTGTAACCATGATGTATTTTGTGGAGAATGTATAGCAAGATCAGCCCACATATTCATGCAGTCTGATCTTGCTCTAAATTTTTTTGCTGCCTTATCAGTAGTTTCAGTCATGTAAATCCCAATCAATGCCAATAAACTTTATGGAATCTATGTGTATCATCTTAACTCTTTTCCACACAATCCCGACTTTTAATGACCCCAAGAAAGAAGCCTTTTGAAAACATTATGGGAAAAGGAGAAAATGCTAGTGACTAGCATTTTCTCCTTTTCCCACAATGTTTTCCAGCCTTCCCAAAACAAATTTCAATTTTTGATTTACATTTATTTTGTTGTCTGCAAATGCTTTCAATTTGGACTAGTCTAAAAACTTGTCGTTTGGTAAAGAGTTAAATAATTTAAACTCCACAGGTTAAGGGTTAACTCCTTTTTTAGCTCACCTGAGCACGAAGTGCTCATGGCGAGCTATTGTGATCGTGTACGCTCTAGAGGCCACATTTTCAGTCCGATCCTCATGAAACTTGGTCAGAATGTTTGTCTTGATTAAATCTGGGACGAGTCTGAAATTGGGTCATGTGGGGTCAAAAACTAGGTCACTAGGTCAAATCTTAGAAAAACCTTGCGTACGCTCTAGATGCCACATTTTCATTCCAATCCTCATGAAACTTGGTCAGAATGTTTGTCTTGATAAAATCTCGAACAAGTTCAAAATTGGGTCATGTGGGGTCAAAAACTAGGTCACTAGGTCAGATCTTCGAAAAACCTTGTGTACACTCTAGAGGCCGCACTTTCAGTCAGATACTTGTGAAATTTGGTCAGAAAGTTTGCCTTGATAAAATCTCGGACGAGTTCGAAATTGGGTCATGTGGGGTCAAAAACTAGGTCACTAGGTCAAATCTTCGAAAAACCTTGTGTACGCTCTAGAGGCCACATTTTCAGTCAGATACTCATAAAACTTGGTCAGAATGTTTGTCTTGATAAAATCTCGGACGAGTATGAAATTGGGTCATGTGGGGTCAAAAACTAGGTCACTAGGTCAAATCTTCAAAAAACCTTTTGTATGCTCTAGAGGCCACATTTTCAGTCAGATACTCATGAAACTTGGTCGGAATGTTTGTCTTGATAAAATCTCGGACAAGTTTGAAATTGGGTCATGTGGGGTCAAAAACTAGGTCACTAGGTCAAATCTTTGAAAAACCTTGTGTACGCTCTAGAGGCAACATTTTCTATCCGATCCTCATGAAACGTGGTCAGAATGTTTGTCTTGATAAAATTTTGGACGAGTTTGAAATTGGGTCATGTGGGGTCAAAAACTAGGTCACTAGGTCAAATCTTCAAAAAAGCTTGTGTACACTCTAGAGGCCACATTTTCAGTCAGATACTCATAAAACTTGGTCAGAATGTTTGTCTTGATAAAATCTCGGACGAGTTCGAAATTGGGTCATGTGTGGTCAAAAACTAGGTCACTAGGTCAGATCTTCGAAAAACCATGTGTACGCTCTAGAGGCCACATTTGCAGTCAGATACTTGTGAAATTTGGTCGGAATGTTTGTCTTGATAAAATCTGAGACGAGTTCGAAAATGGGTCATGTGGGGTCAAAAACTAGATCACTAGGTCAAATCTTAAAAAAACCTTGTGTATGCTCTATAGGCCACATTTTCACTTCGATCCTCATGAAACTTGGTCAGAATGTTTGCCTTGATAAAATCTTAGACGAGTTCGAAATTGGGTCTTGTGGGGTCAAATCTTCAAAAAACCTTGTGTACGCTCTAGAGGCCACATTTTCAGTCAGATACTTGTGAAATTTGGTCAGAATGTTTGTCTTGATAAAATCTCGGACAAGTTTGAAATTGGGTCATGTGGGGTCAAAAACTAGGTCACTAGGTCAGATCTTCGAAAAACCTTGTGTATGCTCTAGAGGCCACATTTTCAGTCAAATACTTATGAAACTTGGTCAGAATGTTTGGCTTGATAAAATCTTGAACGAGTTTGATATTGGGTCATGTGGGGTCAAAAACTAGGTCACTAGGTCAAATCTTCGAAAAACCTTGTGTACGCTATAGAGGCCACATTTTCAGTCGGATACTTGTGAAATTTGGTCAGAATGTTTGGCCTGTTGACTCAGGTGAGTGATCCAGGGCCATCATGGCCCTCTTGTTATCTGAATTTGTGAATTACGCTTCACTAAGAAAAACTTCAAAACTAAACTGTTTTACTCTCCATTTTTTTTTTTTCGCATATATAGGTCATTATTTTTGTATCTCTGAAAATAACATTGCTGTCAAATTATGCTCCCACTACAGACCTTCCATTTTCAAAAACTTTGTTAGAAAAGGGGAAGTTGTTTGTTAAAAATGATTTGCCCCTCTTCCAACAACATTTTCCATGTCTTTCAAAAAAAACCCTTTCTATTCTTACATAATTATGTTTCTACTTCTTCTCACCACATGAAAGTAATTAGTGGTTGGTCTTTCAAAAGAAAGATGTCTGTTAACCCTTTACCACACAATGCCGACTTTTAACGACCCTGAGCAAGAGGCCTTTTGAAAACATTGTGGGAAAAGGAGAAAATGCTGGTAACCAGCATTTTCTCCTTTTCCCACAATGTTTTCTACCCTTCCCTAATCAAATTTTTTTGTCTCCAAATGCTTTCAATTTGGACTGGTCTAAAATTTTGTCTTTGGTAAAGAGTTAAATCATTGGTTGTCTAAAAGGTTTCCTGATGTTTGAATTTTGCAGGCTTTTTAACCCTTTACAAAACAATTCAGATTTTTAAAGACCCATGAAAAAATGAACTTTCGAAACATTATGGGAAAAGTAGAAAATGGTAACCAGCATTTTCTCCATTTGCCACATCATTTTTAAATCTTCTCACGATAAATTCCCACGTTTAAGTCACAATTAATTTGTTGTCCACAAATGCTTTTGAATTTGACAAGTCAAAAATTTTGTGATTTGGTAAATAGTCAAACTTACTATCATTGTAACAGTTCTAAATTTATTTTAAACTTTATTGTAAAGGTGTAATAAAATTATGTGAAACTGAAATAATTACATGTTTGTTGTTTGGGATCTAGGTCTACATCCATTACCCTTTACCAAAAATTCTCCTGGTTTTCTGACCCTGAGATTAAGGCTTGTCATGAATAATTTGAAAGGACAACACACTTATCTTTGTTGGTATTGACCTAATTCCAAATGAGTCATGCTCTAGCAAAAGCAGGCTTAATGCATCCCTGTGATCCATGATAGCAATCAAGCCATCACATGATTATGGATCCATAATAGCCACTTTTTGTACAACAGACTTAGTCGTGAGGTAGACTGTTCCTTGGACATACAGAAAATTGACCAATAGCGAAAAGTTTCGACCCAGGTCAGCCTGCAGGGACTGTGCAGGCTGACCTGGGTCGATACTTACGCAGATGCATTAAGCCCCTTTTCACAAGGCTCAACTGTTGTTACTCATTACCAGATAACAAAATTTTAGACACATGTTAACCCTTTACCTGATAACAAAATTATAGCCTTGTCCAAACTGAAAGCATTTACAGACAACAATTTCAATGTGGCTCAAATGGTGCAATTTTTCTTTGATAGGGTAGAAAACATAATGGGAAAAGGAGAAAATGCTGGTTACCAGCATTTTCTCCTTTTCCCCTGTTTTCAAAAGGCTTCTTCAGGGGCGTCAAAAAGCAGCATTGTGCGGTAAAGAGTTAAAAGCATCTTCAGATCACTTATTGAATGTCTCTCAAATGATGATATTGATTTGTCTTTAAAAGATCGCTGATCTCCAGTAGCTCAGTTGGTAGCGCACAGGACTTGAGAAATGGAGATTGCTGGTTTGATCCCCAACTTGGCCAATTTCTTTTGGATGGTTGATGATAGCCATTGTGACAGGATTCATTCTCTCATCACTGACCATTGTTTCGATGATGGTTATGTGAGAAAGCAGCCAGTGACTTAGAAAGAATATTGTGTGGAGTAGTGGTAAAAAGAAACTTCAGAAAAACATGGATAGGTGCTCTGGCCGCCCTGATATAACTGAAATAATGTTGAAAATGGTGTTAAACAGCATACAATTTAAAAGACAGTTGAAAACACAGCTGCAAAAGGAAAAATTTCTAGCTTCAGGCATACTCCCCTTTTTCCACACCATCTTTTGCAGTGTTTGAAAGACTGAAAACTGTCGTGTAAAGGGTCGACTCACAAGTCACTACCTCCTTAATCAATTTATAGCAGACCACTTTGAAAACGTCCTTGTAAAATAATAATTTTCATTATGGGTAATCAACACTCATGGGGATGAAATATACATATATGTGAAAACATTCTGGCACAGGGAGAAATTGTTCCTTACAAGAAACTACATGAATCTTTCTTTTACAACAATATTTTAACTTTACCACACAATCCAGAGTTTCAACGACCCTCAGAAAGAAGCCTCTTGAGCACATTTTGGGAAAAGGAGAAAATGCTGGTAACCAGCATTTTCTCCTTTTCCCACAATGTTTTCTACCCTGTGAAAGACAAATGTATTGTCACATGTCAATGCTTTCAAATTGGACAAGTCTACATAAAATCTCATGTTGTAAAGAGTTAATAGTGCTATAGGGCAAGACACAGTCATAGACATTTGATAAACAACCCATTTTGTATTGTTTGAACCAGACAAGTGAAAATGAGCAGAATTGGTAAGACTAATCTTTATGTATTTTTACATACCAGTGATTCATTTTGATCAGTTTGAAAGTTAGTACCGATTCATCTCTTTGGTGTTTAACCTTTTGCCAAGCATTGAACCCCTAGTTTAAAACATTGTCAGAAAAGGGGATTTAAATGCAGGTAAAAAGCATTTTCTCTTTTTCCCATGGTTTTTTGTACCCTACCCAAAGCTTCTTAGCATTTAAAAAGTTCATGCCATTTTCAAATGAACTTTGATATTACTGTGATAAGTGCACTTATCCATGCCTTCACAGAGTTCCTGTAAATGGACAGTAAACCAGACTTTGCCCCTATTTTTCTTTTTCCTTTTTTTTTTTTGGGGGGGGGGGGGGTGTGAAAAAATGCAACTGTTTACTCGTAGATGGGATGGGGTGAAAAAGAAAATGCCTGCTTTGGGACTCGAACCTATGACCTTTTAAACCAGAGTTGCGGCTCTACCTATTGCACCATTGTGGCCAACTAACATTTCTTGGTGTTTAAAATATATCTCATGTTACGCAGTGACCGTTATATTGTTACCAACAGTATAAGAAATTTTACTGTAAAATTACTGAAATCTGTAATTCCTCCATTTATGTTTTAGTTATAAAGCTATTGCTGAATGTGAACGAAAATTCTGCGTCTTTGTTAAAAAAAGATATCCTGAAAAACTTGCAAGCAAAATCTTGTTTATATGTCCCTTTAACCTGTTGTACACACAACACTCCATAGAAGACACTGGTTGCTGTCTCTCAAATGGATCCAGAACAATATCAGCTATGAGAGCTGAATGAAACCTGACACAATAGTTAGCATCAATTCTTGGAATTCGATTAGGTTCGAAGTCCAAATATTTTATGAACGGTGGTTAAATATTTTGACCAATCAAATACATCACAAGTTAACAGTAGTCTGCACACATGTTATGTGATCGTAAATATCATATTTGGCACCTGAACTGGCAGCCAGTTGTCGATCTTGGTATCAATGATTTTGGGAGACACAACAGATACCAGTTCAATTTGGCACCGTATTTGATACTGTCAGACTGGATTTTTTTCCAGTCGTGTCTTATTTTATCCATGTATGATGCATGTTTTTGAGTCTGAATTTCTTTTAACCCTTTCCCAAACGACAAATTTTGGACTGGTCCAAATTGAAAGAGTTTGCAGACGACAATTTCAGATTTGATGAAAATGGCAGAAAGTTATCAAACTAGGTTGAAAACGCTGTGGGAAAAGGAGAAATTGCTCGTTATGAG
Organism: Tridacna gigas; assembly: GCA_945859785.2. Taxonomy (NCBI): domain Eukaryota; kingdom Metazoa; phylum Mollusca; class Bivalvia; order Cardiida; family Cardiidae; genus Tridacna; species Tridacna gigas. The sequence goes on from OX244043.2 coordinate 15,081,318, forward strand.
CAATTTCTCCTTTCTCCACAGTGTTTTCAAAAGACTTGTACTGCAGACATGTGAAAACCAGAGCTTGTTTGGGAAAGGGTTAATATAAATAATAAGCAGTTATTCTTGGAAAATTATAGATATGGCTATATCTTATCATTCTTGCGAAGTAAAATCTTGTTGGTTTTTTTGTGTATTAAGCCAGCTTCATTTTTTAACCAACCAGGTTGCTTTCTAAGTTTGTTTCTCCACTGTGTTTGTAAGCCAGCTTCATTTTTTAACCAACCAGGTTGCTTTCTAAGTTTGTTTCTCCACTGTGTTTGGATAATGACCTCTAAGTCATCAGGTCAGAAAAACTGCTATTATTCTTATTATTGTTCCAGGATGATACATTTATTGGGGGAAAGCACAGTGTGACCAACAAAAGAGGCTGTCAGCATGATGTACTGAAATCATCTCAATCTCACATTATGACCTCTTTTCTTCTAGCAAATAACATACGACAGCATTGTGGCTGACAGAAAAACTGCTTGAAACAAGTGATTTCTCCTTTTCCCACTTTGATACCAAATGTGTTAATACATTAATCTAGTTTTTCAGAAATTATCACAAACACAATTTTTGTTTTACATACTAGTAAACCTATCTTGGGCCTATAATATCCTGGGTCTGTATTCACCAACCATTCTTATGAACGTTCTCAGTCTTATTCTCCAGAATTTTCAAAATTTGAAAGTAACACAACTTCTTATTGGCTAAACCAAATGGTTTGGCCAATCAGAAGTTGTGTTGCTTTCAAATTTTGAAAATCTGGGAGAGTAAGACAAAGAATGTTCATAAGAATGGTTGGTGAATACGGACCTGGTTCTGTAGGATCACTTTGAATTGGAGTTTAGACTGCTGTCAACAGTACAAGAGCCATGGTCCATGAAAAGGGGTTCAATGCATCTGCAAAAAAAATCGACACAGGCCAGCCTGCACTGTCTGGGGCCAATTTCTGCATGGCAAAGGACCTGTCTACCTCCAGATTCAGTCAGTTGTCAAAATGGATTTTATGGATCCATAATTACATGATGACTTGCTTGGTATACTGCATATAGAGATACATTATGCCCAATTTTGCCAGAGTGCTGCCATGTGTATTTTACTCATATGATGGCAACAGGTGACACATTTGTGTTTCTCCTGGAGCTCAGCAACAGGTACTTGACACAGTCATAATCATGCATAATAAAACATAAAATACTGTAGAAAAAAAGTATCAAATGTATAATCTATCTTGCTTTTCTGTCAAACTGTCGGTCTCCGTCTCTTGATTTGTCCTCACATCTAATACATGTACCAGCAAAAACTAATTCTTGTGTGCTGGCTTATCAATCCTGTGGAACAACGAATTATTCATAATCGATACAATTATAGTAAGCCTGTTTGACTGACAAACTCCGATTTCCCTTACCCTGTTTATTCAATCTAGTCATTTCATAGAAACATGTTTTACATTGATGATGAAAAGCTTTTTTATTCTTGAATATCATTGCTAAATACTCTCTTTCAAGTCTAGTTTTCATGACTTTTTGTCCTCTGATTTCCTTTTGTTGTCCTGTACGTGCAGGTCCAATTTGCTTTGCCTGTGACAGGACGTATAATCCTGAACAATGTCGTGAATCGGTCACTTGTACAAATAATCAGGTAAGAGAGGATATTTTCATTTTAACCCCTTATCCTGCTAAATAAAAGAAATGAAACATTCAAGCTGGCAGTAAAAACCCATATTTTCCTATTGCAAAGGTATTTTTGGGAGAGATATCTCCATATCGGACAGTGTAGATCTAAGATCAGCCTGCATGTTCTGTGCTGTCTGCCAAAGGTCAGTGAGTTAGGCTTAGCAGCTGAAAGGTTTGCTGCACTAGTTATATACATATTTCCTCAAGCCAGAATAGCATAATGGTAATGAATACAGCTTTTGTGCCTAACTATGTACAGTGCCTTAACAGTAACATGCCATACTAGTTTTACAGCTATTCTGCCAAGCTACAATCACTTTAGAGTTACATGCAAATTTAATTCATACCATTTAAAAGTATGGATATAAACATGAATCTGACAATGTTTACAGGATGATTTGTAAAATTCACAGACAATAGCAGAAAAGTGCATTGTAAAACCAGGTTTAAATTTTATTCTAGTTCTAAGGTTCATTCTTTTACTAGTGACTGGAACTTGCACTGACTGTACTCTAAACATTGTTTGACTCATAATACACATACTTTTGAATAGTATGAATTAAATTTGCCCACAATTTGAATCTTGAATTGTTTACTTGAGGCCTTCAGTGGACTTTTAACTCTTTACCAAATGGCAAAATTTTAGACCAGTCCATGTTGAAAGCTTTTGCAGATGACAAAATACATGTAAATCAAAAACTGAAATTTAGTTTTGAAAGAGTAGAAAACATTGTGGGAAAAGGAGAAAATGCTGGTTACCAGCATTTTCTCCTTTTCCCACAATGTTTTCAAAAGACTTCTTCTTCAGGGTCGTTAAAAGTCAGGATTGTATGGTAAAGGGTTAAGGTACTAAGCAGTACTTGCTACTTTTACAGCTATTCTGCAAAGCAACAGTGCCCTTATGATAATGTGCAGCTCTAATTATTACTGGTAAGGTAATCTAGCTAACAACAGTGCCTTTATGGTTTCATACAGTGCTAATTATACAGCTATTTTACCTAGCCACAGTGGTGTTTTGCGTTGCCACAGTGCCTTCATGTTTACATGCAGCTTTAGCTATATGACTGTCCTGCCAATTCAGTGACTTTATGTTAAGGCCCAGTGAAAGTAATCATATTATTGTGAAGGGCCACAGTCACTTTGGGGTAATGTGCACTGCTAGTTATTCTGGTATTCTGTTGTTCCTCGATAGTATTATTGTAAAAGCGGTACTAGTAATCCTGTTGTTCTGCCGAGTCGCCATACCTTTTTCGAAACTACACACCTAGTAATTCTGGTATTCTGCCCAGCCACAACCAGTAATAGTGGTATTCTCCCATGCCACAGTTGTCTAAAGGTAATTTACCCTGCTAGTAATCCTGGTATTGTGCCAGGTCACAATACTTTAAGGCAACATACATGGCCAGCAATCCTGATATTCTCCTTGGCCAAAATAACTTTATGGTAATGTATGGCTACACAGCTAGGTATATTGCCAGGCCAAAATAACCTCATGGTAAGGTACACTGCAAGCAATCCCAGTATTCTGCCCAACCAAAGAAATTTATGTTTACAAACATGGCTGGTAATACAGGTGCTCTACTGAGACTCAATAGCTTAATGGTAATGCACACAGCTAGCTATTCTATTATTCTACCAAGCTACAATACATTTATGGCAACGTAAACAATAAACCTTCAACTCAGCAATTCTGGTATTCTGCCAGGCCACAATAGTATTAAAGTATTGTAAATGCCAAACAGACATGGTATTCTGGCAAGCCACAATAAAATAATGGTAACATATGCACTTGGTAAATATGGTTTTCTGCCAAGCCTCAATACTGCTAGCTTTAATATTGTGATATTCATGGCCAGCAATCCTTGTATTCTTCCTAGCCACATTTGTATTAAGGCACTGTACACAGACAAAAGTCATGGTTTTCAATTTAGCCACAAAAACTTTATGGCAACATTCACAGCTAGTAATCCTGATTACTGACAAGCCACAAAAGTCTTATGGTAATCTACAGGCTAGTAATCATGGTACTCTCCCTTGCCAAAATACCTTTATAATTACACATATGGCTGTTAATTGTGGTATTCTGCCAAGCCACAAAAGTGTTATGGAATGGATGTGACTAGTTATCCTTCTGAGCTACAGAAGTTTTATTGCAATGTTCGTGGCCAGTGATTCTGGTAACCTTCCAAACCAAAAATGTCCTAGTAATCCTGCTATCCTTCCAAGCCACAAAAGGGTAGGGGTAATGTTCATGGCCAGTTATTCTGTATCTTTCTGAACCACAGTGTGATAGTACTGAATGTATATGACCAGTTATCCTGGTATCCTTCCAAGCTAAAAAAGTGTTGTTGTAATTTACATGATTAGCTACTCTGTTTTCCTTCTGAGCCATCAAAGTGTTACGGTAATGTACACGACTAGTTATCCTGCTTTCCTTCCGAGCCAGAAAAGTGTAATGGTACTGTATACCTCTAGCTATCCTACTATCCTTCTGAGCAGTCCTGATATTCTTCCGAGCCACAATAGCTTAATAGTAACATACGCTGCTAGCAAGTCTGGTATTTTGCTGAGCCACAATACCTTTATAGTAACATACTCTATCAGCAATCAAGGTATATCACTATGCCAACAATAGCTTTATGGTACCGTGCAAGGTTAGTAAACGTTGTATTCTGCTGAGCAACTATACCCTTATGGTAATGTACGTGGTTAGTAAGTATAGTTTTTATTCCTCTAGCAGACAGTCCTGTTTTTTAACAGTCCTTTAAACCTTTACCACTTCAACCCGAGTTTTAACAACTCCAATAAAGAAAACATTTGAGAACACTGTAGAAAAAGGAGAAAATGCTGGTAACAAGCATTTTCTCTTTTTCCCCACAATGTTTTCTTCTCTTTCACAACCAAAAAGAATAATTCCAGCCACACACTTTAATTGTTATTTGCAAATGCTTTCAATTTTGCCAGGTCTAGAATTATATTGTTTGGTAAACAGTGAATGGCATTTTAAAACACGGTCGAAAGAAGAGAAAATTGCTGTCACCAGCCTTTACTGCTTTTCCTACTTTCTTTAACCCTTTACCAGATGACAAAATATTAGCCTTGTCCAAATTGAAAGCATTTGCAGACGACAATTTCACTGTGGCTTAAATGGTGCAAGTTTTCTTTGATAGGATAGAAAACATTGTGGGAAAAGGAGAAAATGCGGGTTACCAACATTTTCTCCTTTTCCCACAATGTTTTCAAAAGGCTTCTGTCCCAGGGACATTAAAAGGCGGCGTTGTGCGCTAATTGGTTAAAGACAAGTCGAATCATTTAAGTTTGTTTTAGTAGAGATATCTGTAAATAATAAGTTTTGAACATTTGCACACGTGTATGCTAAAAGCAGGGTTTTCCTTGACGCACGATTTTGTGTGTTTTGACGCATTTTTAAGGAAAATGACCCGTATTCTTTTCAATAGTGCGTCACTGTGGACGCACAAATTCAATAAAGGTTACTCACGATCGTCTTTGCTACCGACAAAGTTACATCGCGAGTACATACGAAAGCTTAAGTACGAGAAGAAAATGGGACGAAACTGTAGACTGTGTATTGATTTTACGAGAATACGGCCGGTCTTTAAACTCGTCTAAACAAAACCAGTCGATCTCTAATGAAAACAATATGGCTCAGTCAAAATTAGCGTCATTCCTGCTGTCTGCAAGGAAAAGAGACCTTGAACAACGATCGGGTGATGATCGCCTGGTTTGAGTAACGAGAAAAATATTTGAAGGCCCCAAGGGTCTAGTGAAAATTGGCGAAAGACCTAGATCTATGCTTAATTGTTTGTCGAAAACGGCGGCATGAATGTGACCCGCGTATCAAAACTCAGGAATCGGCCGTTTAATTGGTGAAAATAGTTTGTTGTCAGATGGATACTCCCTATTAAAAAAACCCAACAAAATAGAGGTTATCAAATCCGGCCGACAACAAGCTATTTGTATCAATTAAACGGTTGATTCCTGTGACAAAAACAAAACACAATAACCCTTTTACCACAGAGAGTGGCTGCACAAACTTGCGCAATTCAACTCTAACGTGCATCCCCAAAACACTGTGGTCACATTGATGCCCTTCAAAGATTGAAATTACTTAAATAAATGACAGCTTGTCTGCAGCTAGACCATTTTTTTGCCTGTTATGAGCAGACTTTTGATAAAGCATACACAAGATACTCTATGGAAAAGATCTTATCTAGACTGTAAGCCCCTCTATACAGAGAATCCCTACTGTTACAATGTATCTTACATCATTCAGTAATTCATAAATAGGTTATATTAAAGCTTTGGGATGAATAAGAAACACAAAAACACACGATGTTTCATACATAGTAGTTTTTAATGTTTAACCTAATTACATTTTTTGTGACCCCCTCAAAGTCCAGAATGACCCCCATTATTTATGACTAAGGGGTCACAATGACCCCCTATTTTTGTTGCTAAGGGAAAACCCTGCTTAAAGATTGAATAATGTTAAAAAGTGATCTTTAGCATGTAAAACATTCACCAGTATTCCCAAAATTTTAACTGAATGTATACAGTTTATACAGGTGCAAAGAAAAATTTGCGTAGTTGTATTTAGTAGTGACTTACAAGAAATTTTGATTTTTTAAATAAAAACTTAATAGGCCCCTTTAACACCTTAGTGCACAATGCTGATTTTTAATGACCCTGGGAAAGAAGGCTTTAGAAGATATTGTGGGAAAAGGAGAAAATGCTGGTTACCAGCATTTTCTCCTTTTCCCACAATGTTTTCTATCCTCTGAAAGGCAAGTTTTATGTTTTCGGTAACATAATTTGTCGTCTACTAATGCTTTCAATTTGAACAAGGCAAAATTTTTTCTTTTTGTAGAGAGTTAAATGGTTAAAGTCAGTGTTATTCTGTTGTTTTTCTTTTTCAGGCTATTGGTATTGCAAGTTCAAAAGACAGGGACTTGCTGAAGGAAAAAGTGAAAGAGTTAAAGTTGGTGCTAGAAAAGAAGGAAAGCACCAGGAAAAAGAATGAAAACTCTTAGAAAAAGAACAAAAAGCAAAAGTAAAAAAAGGGCAAAAGAAACTGTCAAAAAAGAAGTAGATACTTAGTATAGGTAGTTTGGGGCTCATAGGGACCCCTTGAATTTTGAAATATCTTAAAAAGTGCTGTAGCTGTTGTACTGAAAATTTGCATAACTAATAGTATTACCTTTACCAACTCTGGGTATATTTTTCAGAATTTTGGTAACTTGGTTTGACTTTTTTGCATTCAATGCAATGTTAAAATGTATGAACAAAACAGCTTAAAATCGGAGGGAGGGTTGGAGGCTATTTCGAGTAAAGGGTTTACTTTGTTATGAAAACAATTTTCATGCAAGTACAGTAACTGTGGTCATCTTTTGTTCAAACAGCAAAAACTTCAACTTTTGAGGCCCCTATCTCATTTTTTATTTGGGTTTTATTTGAATGATTCAGTATCGGAGACTTGCACACACTTGTTTACACTCTGTTTTCTATTCCTTGCCCAACCATAGATGTTTTCCTGAAACCCAGTCAAGCTTTGGCTCACATCATGTGGTATAGAATACAACAATAAAACAAAGAAGGGTGACTTGTATGAACTGGTTAAGTTCCATAAACAAGCTCCAGAATATTACTTTACATGCATTTTCACAATCAAAGAGACACAGTGTCTTTAAGATTACCACCCTATGATTGTGACTAAAGTCCAGTAGAGCTAATGTTGGGCAAACTGAAAAAATCATTGTGAAAAACAGTTTGAAACAAACCCTGAAAGACCTTCGAGTCTGAGTGTCAGGTGGTTTTGAACACATATCTCAACAGAAGTGGTATAAAGCATGAAGCCATGCCAAAAATAAAATCTGAACAAATTATTGGAGAACACACACCATATAAGAGAACACTGGACAAGTCATTTTAGACTTCGAAGATTTGAATGAAAGTGACGAAAGCGATATCTAAAGTAACGTATAGAACTATATTATTTGTACAAAAAAAAAACAATTTCAAGGCCTCATATTTAACTAAAGTGAGGTACTGAAGTCATGCACTTTTTCAGTTATGCTTGCTGTTCTAGTCGCTGTGCGAAACCGTCGGAGAAAGTTAAGCTTAGGAACTTTGTGCTCTTGTGTCCTTGAGGAAAATTTCTTGTAAAACATTATGGTCGAAGGAGAACTTTGCAAGTTAACCCTCTACCAGAAAATCCTATGTTTTGACAGCTGTGGGAAATAAAGCTTTGGAAAACATGGTGGGAAAAGGAGAAAATGCTGGTAACCAGCATTTTCTTTTTCCCACCTTATACAGACAGTGTAGATCAAGATCAGACTACACAGAACGTGACACTTAAGAGCCCGAGTCCTAGCCTAGCATTCATGAAACCTAGGACGTACATGAATGTTTGAGCTGTTGCTGTGATATGATTGAAAAAATATGTTTAACCCTTTACTACACAATCCCAAGTTTTAACGACCCTGAATAAGAAGCCTTTTGAAAACATTGTAGGAAAAGGAGAAAATGCTGGTAACCAGCATTTTCTCCATTTCCCCAGAATGATTTCTACCCTTCCCAAAACAAATTTCAATTTTTCAATCACATTTTTTTTGTCATCTGCAAATGCTTCCGATTTGGACTAGTCTAAAATTTTGTTGTTTGGTAAAGGGTTAAAGCAACATAAAAATCACTCAATCAATTCAATCAATCGATTAATTTTCATGACTGTTTTATTCACGGATGTTGAAACACAGGCATGATTATTAAAGAGTTTAAGAAAGTTGACAGATTCTAATAAAAATTGTATTGGTTCTGTAATGTGTGTATCGTATATGGGTGTTAAAGATGACAAGTGTTGATTCTGTAATGTGTGTATCAGTATATGGGTGTTAAAGATGACAAGTGTTGATTCTGTAATGTGTGTATCGTATATGGGTGTTGAAGATGACAAGTGTGATTTTATAAAAAAAAAAAAACCTGGTCTATTAACTCTAAGGCTGCTAAGTGTGACTCAAAGACCTTTTGCGGACAGTGTAGATCAAGATCAGACTGCACAGATAAGGAGATATTTTTCTTTTACTTTAAACTATACTTAAACCATGTATCATGTTATCACAAGTTCCAATGACCCTGGATAAAAGAACTTCCGAAAATATGGTGGGAAAAGGACAAAATACTGGTAACCAACATTTTCTCCTTTTCCCTCAGTGTTTGTATCCTATCAGAACAAATCCAATCATTTGAGCCATATTTAATTTGTTGTCTGCAAGTGCTTTGAATTTGTTTGATTCCAAAATTATGTCATTTGGTAAAAAGTTAATATATATATACACAGTGTGGCAACAAGAGCAATTTTTCTTCAAGAATAATTTCTCCTTTTACTACTCTGATTTTATAAGTGGTCCGCCTTAAGTCTTTACCTCACAATTCTGATCTGGGGAAAGAAAGCTTTTTAGAACATAGTGGGAAAAGGAGAAAATGCTGGTAACCAGCAATTTCTCCTTCTCCCACAATGTTTTCTAAACTTTCACAGACAAATTCCATTATTTGTGCCACATTTATTTTGTCGTCTGCAAATGCTCTCAGTTTGGACCAGTCTAACCTCTTGTTGCTGCTGCAATGATAGATTTTGTGTCTAAAACAGTAGAAAACATTGTGGGAAAAGGAGAAAATGCTAGTTACCAGCATTTTCTCCTTTACCCACAATGTTTTCAAAAGGCTACTCCCTCAGGGTCATTAAAACTCAGGATTGTATGGTAAAAAGTAAACTCCAAACAACAAAATTTCAGACTCATGCAAATTGAATGCATTTGCAGCCAACAAATTTCTTTTGACTCATATGATGGAATTTGAAATGGTAGAAAACATTGTGGAAAATATTGAAAAATCTGGATACCAGCATTTTCTGTTTTTCCCACAATGTTTTCAAAAGCCTTCCACTTCACGGTCATCAAAACTTGGGACAATGTCATAAAGGGTTAACTCTGTACCAAATTGCAAGACCCAGTTGACAAAATTTGTTATTGATGGGTTAGAAAACATTATGGAAAAAGGAGAAAATGCTGGTTACCAGCATTTTCTTCTTTTCACACAATGTTTTCAAAAGTCTTCTTCCTCAAGGTCATTAAAAGTCAGAACTGTATTGTAAAGGGTTAACACTTTACCTGACAACACAATTTTAGACTTGTCCAAATTGGCCGCATTTACTGGAGATAAATGGAAAATGACTGGAATGATGGGATATGTCTTTGCAAGAGTAGAAAACATTGTGGGTAAAGGAGAAAATTCTGGTTACCAGTGTTATCTTCCTGTCCCACAATGTGTTCAAAACGCTTCTTATGGAGTTGTTTTGGAAAGGGCCAAACGACCCTGAGGAAGGCAGTTAAAAAGATTGTGGAAAAAGGAAAAGATGCTGTTTATCACAATATTGTCTGACCTTTCAAACACCAAGTCCATCATTTGGCATGTTGATTTGTGGACAGTGAATGCTTTCATTATGGATGAGCTTAAAATTTTGTGGTACCATAAAAAATTACACCAAGGAAGAATAAAATGGGCTTATCAGTCGAATTTGCATGTGTGTTTTGTGCATGTTGTTATTACTGTATGATCATGTAGATGACTAACAATTATATGAGGATCGTTTGGATAATTTGGAAGTGATACCAGGCACAATGTGTCTCGGAGCACAACCCTGTAATTATATCTTGTACAATTCTTCTGTAACTCATTTAGCGCCAAATGAAGTTTTGAGCCGTGCTTTGTGAAAAGAGGGCTTAATACATCTGCAAAAAGTATCCACCCATGTCAGCCTGCATGGACTGGGCAGGCTAACATGGGTTGAAACTTTCGCTATTTGTAAATTTTCTGCATGACCAAGGACCACTCTTCCCCTAGATTCAGCCTATCTTTAGACAAAATGTATTTTAACCCCTTACCACACAATCCCGACTTTTAACGACCCTGTAAAAGAAGCCTTTTGAAAACATTGTTGAAAAAGGAGAAAATGCTGGTAACCAGCATTTTCTCCTTTTCCCACAATCTTTTCTAGCCTTCCCAAAATAAATTTCAATTTTTCAATCACATTTATTTTGTCATCTGCAAATGCTTTCAATTTGGACCAGTCTAAAATTTTGTTGTTTGGTAAAGTGTTAAGTGTCTGTAAAGAGTTAAAATGACGACCATAGTGAGTATGATGACGATTACACACACAAACAAAATTTTGTTGTTTGGTAAAGAGTTAAGTGTCTGTAATTATGTGATGCCTTGCTTAGTATAATGAATCATGGACTTGCATTAAAATACAATTGACTTAAAAATGAGAAAGTTTTTTTATCTTGTAGGCTTGATTTTATAATTGGAGGATATAGCCCAAGATCAGACTGCATGTTCTGTGCAGTCTGATCTTGATGTATGCTATTTGTGAATACCTCTGTTTTTGCCTGTTGGGATGAAAGAGTTTCGAGATTCAGTTATTCAGGTATTGTCATGTTCTTCTCCATTTTGTGGCTACTCCAACAAATCATTTTTATGAAATAACTTTGAGTACCCAGAATACAGATGTTTGAAAAGCATTCACTTCAGAAAAAATAACTCCATTGACCTGAATACCCACAACACAGGCAACCATTTTGAAGATAGCTCCATTGACTTCTCTTTCCAGGCTTATGCTTTGAACATTGTTATTGTAGCACTTTGTTTACAGTTGTAACTAATCATAATTGTTTATACTAATCTGTTCTAATTCAGGCTTTAATTTACCCAAAATGCCGTTTAAGTTGGGTGCAGGTGTGAGAGATAAAGGCGGGGTTATGCTCATTTTCATTCGCACACTGAATACGGGGGAGGATTCCACCACAACTGAAGGGGGATAACTCTAATTTCAAAATGGTAGTAAGATACTGGGATAGATTTCGATGCTTAGGACAGTTTGTTAAGATTTTATCAGTTTCTGTCCTGAATAACATTTTCACTACATGGATGATTCTCTTTCTTTTTTTGTTCTGACACAGAGTTGCAGCAGGGGAACTCTGAAAATACTGATGCAAATTAGAGTCTGTTAACCCTTTACCACACAACGAAAAGATAGACTTGTGAAAATTGAAAGCATTTGCAGTCGAAAATTTTAAATGTGGCTCAAATGATGGAAATTGTCTTTGATAGGGTAGAAAACATTGTGGGAAAAGGAGAAAATGCTGGTTACCATTTTCTCCTTTTCTAACAGTGTTTCCAAAAGGCTTCTGATTTAACCCTTTATCAAACAATCCCAGTTTTTAAGGACCCTGGGAAAGAGGCCTTTTGAAAACATTGTCGTAAAAGGAGAAAATGCTGGTAACCAGCATTCTCTCCTTTTCCCACTTTTTCTACCCTTTCAGAGATCTTAAGCTCACTTGTACCAATTTCCGAATTTGTCCTCTGAAGATGTTTTAAAATTCGGAGAGGCTAAAAATTTGTCGTTTGAAAAAGAAATAAAATACCACTGAAATGGTTGGATATGTATTTGAAAGGATAGAGTACATTGTTGGGAAGGGAGATAATGCTAGTTTCCAGCATTTTTGTCTTTTCCCACAATGTTTTCAAAAGCCCTCTCAATCAGAGTTGTTAAAACATGGTATTGTTTGGCAAAGGGTTAAAGTTTTAATGTTGTTTTGTGTTGGTATATCTATTGTAATACGTTGGCCTCTTGTATGGTGATCTGTTTCATTATGTTTTTATTTTAGGACATTTGGATAGGGTTTCTACTTCCTTCCATAATTCATGAAAAATTTGTCCATCAAGTCCTTTCAGGATCTTTTAGAACAATCAAATGACAAATGTGTCGATATTCTTGAAACTTTCACCACACAATCCCACACACAATCCCAAGTTTTAATGACCCTCAAAAAGAACACTTCTGAAAATATTGAGGGAAAAGGAGAAAAATGCTGGTAACCAGCATTTTTTCTTTTTCCTACGATGTTTTCAAAAGCCTTTTTTCCTCAAGGTTGTTAAAACTCGTAATTGGGTAGTAAAGGGTCAAAGTCTAAATGCTTGCTAGAAGCAGTATCTTCTTTTTTCTGAATGTTTTCAAAGCTCTGCTGGTGCAAAATTAAAAACAAGTTGTTTGGAGGTGTTTTTGTGTTAGAATTCTATTTTGTTAGTTTGTGTTTCTGTATTTTCTACCCTTCCAAAGGTGTAATTTAAAAATCAGACGAGATTTACCTACGAGTTCTGTAGGAATTAATGAGTGCTAATATGAGATCAACTCCTGCCCCGCCAATGCGCATCAGCCTTCAATTTTGTACCAGGATGTCAAAACTCCCCTTAGTAGGATTGAATGTTACAAAATTAATTAATTATTTATATGGAATATTGCATGTTTACAGATTACTACAAGAAATATCTTTAACACTTCACCAAACAACAAAATTTTAGACAGGCCCAAATTGAAAGCATTTGCAGAGGACAAAATAAATGTGGCTGAAAAATTGAAATTTGTTTTAGAAAGGGTAGAAAACATTGCGGGAAAAGGAGAAAATGCTGGTTACCAGCAATTACTCCTATTCCTGCAATGTTTTTAAAAGGTTTCTTTCTCAGGGTCGTTAAAAGTCAGGATTGTGTGGTAACGGGTTAAAAAAAGATAGACGGCATAAGAGATACTAGAATATGAATAATGAAACTCTTTTGTGGCTCAATATGAAGTAAAGCAATCAAAATTAACCTCACGAGAAATGAACTCTTTTTACTCACCATTTTCATTTTGTTGAAAAGTAGTATTGTTATTGGGAAACGATTATCCCTTTCCCAAACAAGCCCTGGTTTTCAAGTGTCTGCAGTACAAGTCTTTTGAAAACACTGTGGGAAAAGGAGAAATTGCTCGTAACGAGCAATTTCTCTTTTTCCCACAGTGTTTTCTACCCTTTTTGAGACCTTGTTGCCATTTTCATCAAATTTAAAATTGTCGTCTGCAAACTCTTTCAATTTGGACCAGTCCAAAATTTGTTGTTTGGGAAAGGGTTTAGTAAATATTATATTTCCAAATAGAATGGATAAGGACTGTTCTCTAATACATTAGTTTGCTAGGGTATGAATCAAGGCCCCTGTGGTATTGATTAGCAGTAGCAACACATTTAAATAGTGGCTTCAGAAATGTGCAAGCGAATATGCCCACAGCAGCCCACTGAATAAACATGCTCATATTTTTTACTATATTTTCAAGACAATAGGCTGCGGCCTATCCTTTAAAAAAGTGGAAATGTTCAAGGGTGCTGCCCATAAGTCGAAGCTGCTTATACATTCATCTTAAGCAACTAATTAAAAGAAGTAATATTATAACCTGGATGACTCTGCTTGAGAAGCCCATTAAAAGTAAAAATGTACCAAGTATATAACTTTTTGAACTCTGTAATAGACAACATATGGAGACTTTGTACCTGTGTTGCATTCACAAGATCCATCAGCATTACTAGTTTTAGACTTAAATCCTTCAATGATAACCCTTAGGCTGCTAAAGGTAACCCACTGACCTTTAGCAAACAGTGTAGATCAAGATCAGACTGCACAGAACATGCAGTCTGATCTTGCATCTACTCTGTCCGATAAGAATTTTTTTCCTCCAGAAACTTTGTTTTAAATAGCATTATCCTGGTTTTTACTGTCGGATTGAAAGTTACATTCAATTTATTCAGCAGGGTAAGGGTTAAGTGTTTTACTGGAGACGTTTTCCTCAATTAAATTAATTAACCCTTTACCACACAATCCCGACTTTTAATGACCCTGAGAAACAAGCCTTTTGAAAACACTGTGGGAAAAGGAGAAAATGGAGAAAAACCAGCATTTTGTCCTTTTCCCACAAAGTTTTCTACCTTTCCCAAAACAAATTACAATTTTTAAGTCAAGTTTAATTTGTCATCTGCAAATGCTTTCAATTTGGACTAGTCTGAGATTTTGTCGTTTGGTAAAGAGTTAATCCATATCCTGCTTAATAACTTAAATGAAACTTTCAAGCTGATGGTACTATAACAATATGAGCCATGCTTTGTGAAAAGGGGCCTTAATGCATCTGCAAAAAGTATCAACCCAGCCTGCACAGTCCGCGTAGGCTAACCTGATTCGAAACTTTCCACTAATGGTCAATTTTTTATATGTCAAAGGACAAGTCTATCTTATGATACAGTCGGTTGTGGGACAAAATAGTTTTTATGGATCCATAATTATATGATGACTGGCTTGGTATAAAGCATTATGGATATCCACTAAGCCCCCTTTTGCCAGAGTATGGCTCGTATGTTGGTATTTCAAAGTTATGAAGGTTGGGGAAATATATCCTTATTGAACAGTGTAGATCCAAGATCAGACTGCATGTTCTGTGCAGTCTGATCTTGATCTACACTGTCCGCAAAAGGTCTCTGGGTCGCCATTAGCAGCCTAAGGGTTAAAAGATGATCAACATCCCACGTTTCTGGATCCATTTGGGAGTAAATAAAACACCCCCCCCTGAAGAAAAGGGCCCTCTAAAGGATGACTACCAATTCATGGATGCCTGCTTTGATTATGTATTTCTCAACATTTTGCAATTTCTTATCATTGTTCTTTGCTTTAGCAGAAATGACTTCCCATTTAAGGTTATTTAATGTCACGGGTCTGAGACTGTCACAATTTTTTTAACAAGGGCATTTTTCGTTATCCACTAAGTTCTCACTGACATTTTCTGGAGGCTCTTGGTGAACATATCGTTCACTGTCTTAGCCAAAACATCATCAATATCCTCAGTGACTTCCGTTTTGTACGTATTGGCTAGTCTTTGAAATCTGCCGGTACTGGCAGAGGGCTGATTGTCAACATGATCAATATCCAACCCGTACTCAGACTAACGAGGACGTTTCTTTGGGGTCCCATAATCAAAATCTTCATAATAATTTTCACTCTCGGCGAAAAAGGCATCATATTCCCAAAATTTACTTTCCATATTGTAACATGCGTCAGCAATGCTGATTGATCGGATTAAATTGACTTCAACATCTCCATGACTGCCATTATCTGGCTTTGATGGTTGCTTATTGTTTTTCGGCACCGACTTTTTCAGCTTTTCCTTGCCAGAGTCCCTTTGCTGTTATTGTCTTACCCAAACACCCTATGGCCAGTATGAAGAAACCGGAAGTACACTAAAAAACCACCATACTCAGTAAAACCAAAGTCAGTCAAAGTCACGCTACGCATGACAGACAACAAAGTGCATAGTAGAAACAAGCTATGCATATTTAATATCCAAAAACTGCAAACAATTCCCAAAGTTGCGCTATGCACAACCATGTTTTTGCAAAAACAAAAGGTGCACATGTGCGGGGCGGGAGTTGATCTCATTTTAGACGAAATTACATGTAAATTCTACTGATCGAAATAGAATTCTATTTTTGAGTCACAAATATTTTGTTGTCTGCAGAAGTGTTCACTTCGGGCAAATAAAAAATTATGTTGTCAGGTATAGGCTTAACTCTTTACCAAACGACAAAATTTTAGACCAGTCCTAATTGAAAGCATTTGCAGACGACAAATGTAACTCAAAAATTAAAAAGTAGGAAACATTGTGGGAATAGGAGAAAATGCTGGTTACCAGCATTTTCTCCTTTTCCCACAATGTTTTCAGACGGCTTCTTCCTCAGGGTCGTTAAAAGTCGGGATTGTGTGGTAAAGGGTTAAGGGGCTACATAGCCCATCAATCCTTCACCACACAATCTTAAGTTTTAACTACCCAGAAGAAGAAGGCTTGTGAAAACATTGTGGGAAACGGAAATACTGCTGGTAACCAGCAATTCTCTTTTTCCCACAATGTTTTCTTCATTTTCAAAAAGCAAATTCAATCATAGCAGTGGTATTTAATTTGTCATCTGCAAATGCTTACAATTTGGACAACTCTAAAATTTTATCGTTTAGTTCTTGACCACACAACAAAATTTTAGACCAGTCCAAATTGAAAGCATTTGCAGACGACAAATTAAATGCAACTTAAGAATTGAAATTTGTTTTGGAAGGGGTAGAAAACATTGTGGGAAAAGGAGAAAATGCTGGTTACCAGCATTTTATCATTTTCCTACAATGTTTTCAAAAGGCTTCTTTCCCAGGGTAGTTAAAAGTCCGGATTGTGTGGTAAAGAGTTAAGGAAATATCTCTGAAAAATATTTTTTTCTTTTGCCTTAAAATTGTCTTTCTTCTTGACCAATGGCATGCCAGGTATTACCTTACAACCCCATCACCACACAGTCTTGTGTTTGAGAAAGTGGCTTTTTGATAACATTGTGGGAAAAGGAGATAATGCTGATAACCAGCTTTTTCTCCATTTCCCACACTGTTTTCTGTTTTTTTACAGACAAATCTCACCATATGAGCCATATCTAGTTTGTTGTCTGCAATGCTTACAATGTGGACAAGTGTAAAATTTTGTTGTGTTGTAAATGGTTAATTCAGGGATTGATTTTTTTTGAAGTTTGATGAGATTGTAAACAAAATGGTGGCTTGCAAGCTATTACCTAACTTAACCCTTCACCGCACAATCCAAACTTTTAACGACCCAGTTAAAAAAGGCCTATTGAAAAGAAAGAGGCCTACTGAAAACATTGTGGGAAAAGGAGAAACTGCTGGTAACCAGCATTTTCTCCTTTTCCCACAATGTTTTCTACCCTACCCAAAACAAATGTCAATTTTTTATTCACATTTATTTTCACGTCTGCAAATGCTTCCAATTTTGACAGGGTCAAAATTTTGTCCTTCAGTAAAGAGTTAAGGGATGAATCATTTTCAAATTTGGTGAGATTGTAAAAAACTGCAGGCCCCCTTTAAATCAAGTTTAAATCGTAATTCAAGGTCCAGGCATCTGTTTGGCTGTGGCAGAATGTCTCAGCCAATCAGATTGCTGGGTTTGGAGTTTAGAAACAGAATGGTGAATGTATTTGAAATTATTGATAAAATTTACAGCCCTCAGTTTTTCCTTCTGTGATAAATTAAAAAAGAGTCGAAGCTATCTGTTACTTCTTTTCTGTTTGCTCATTACTATATTATGTAATCTTAAGTTTCTACAATGTTGAGGAAGAAGGCTTTGGAAAACATTGTTGGAAAAGGAGAAAATTCTCTTGTTATTGTATATGCAATGATGTGAATAAACACTGCTTGAATTTAGACTTTTTCTTATTAGTATCGGGTAAGAGTCACAGACTAGACAAAATGCACCCAAATGTATTTCCCCACAACGTTTTACTCCTTTACCAAACAATCCTGGGTTTTAAAGACACAGAGGAAGAACCCTGTTGAAGCATTGTGGAAAAAGGAGAAATTGCTGGTAACCAGAGTTTTCTCCTATCCCCAAAAGGTTTTCTGCCTTTTCAAAGACAAATCCAATCATTTGAGCCATCCTTCATTAAAGCTCGTCATCTGTAAATGTTTCTAATTCAGACTTGTCCAAAATCTTTTCTTTGGTAAAGAGTTAAGTGCAATGCATGAATGTGTGTGACAGACACAGGACTATGACACAAGCTTGCTGGCCTTTGCAAGCAGTAAGAAGTGAAATTCACAAATGTTGCATATTGAACCATAAATACAAGGTAAGAAATATAATATAAGAGAACCATCAGGTACAAATAATATAATTTAATCAGGTCAACAATATGTGTAATAGTGAACAACAACAAAGAAACAAAACTTGTGCATATTCTTACATACTACAGATTACAGAAAATGAATTATTTTTGTAACTTAACTGCTGAGGAGGCATTCATCCTTGTGCAGCTAAGTATATTTAGGCCATGCTCTGTGAAAAAGGGATTCAATGCATCTGCAACAACAGTTACCAGCATTTTCTTCTTTTCCAACGTTTTCAGGTCTCCTATCTCGGGCTTGTTTCATTGCAATATAGGAATCATTTGTTAAAGTCTGTTTTCTTTGCTTTCTCTCTCTCACTCTCTCTTAAATGCACATGCATTAGCAAAATAGTAATGCCTGAGTATCCAAAAATTATATTTCAAAGAAAAATATACAGATCAAACAGAAAAACAAGAGGGTCATTGGCCCTAAAGTGCTCACCTGAGTAAAGTCATCTAGGATTAATTAAGCTGAAGAGATCCTGGTTGTAACATGTAAAACACATGAGTGCTCATGACCTACTTTTCAACCTCCTTGACCTATTCTTTGAACTTGTCAGAGATTTCATTAAGACAAACATTCTGACAATATTTCATGAGTATCAAAAGGAAAATGTGGCCTCCAGATTGCACACAATATTTTTCGAAGAGTCATCCCAGTCACCTACTTTTTGAACCGACATGAACAAATTTTGAACTTATCGTCAAGACAAACATTCTGACCAAATTTAATTAAAACTGGCCTAAAAATAAGGCCTCTAGAGTGCTCACAAGTTTTTTTGTAAGATTTGGCCTAATGACCTACTTTTTGGCCTGACATGACCTTTTCTTGAACTTGTGCTAGATTTCATTTTGAGAAAACATTCTGAAGTTCCATGGGTATTCAGATGAAAATCTTGCCTCTAGGGTGCAAACAAGGTTTTTCTTAAATTTGGCCTAGTGACCTACTTTTTGACCAGACATGATCCAATGTCAAACTTGTTGGAGATATCATCAAGACAAACATTCTGACTAAGTTTCGTGAGTTTCTGGCTGAGAATATTGCCTTAGAGTGCAAATAAAGCTTTTCTAAGATTTGTCCCAGTGACCTACTTTTTGACCCGATATGACCAAGTTTCAAACTTGTCCCAGGTTATCATCATGACAAACATTCTGACCATGTTTCATGAGCATATTTGACCGAAAATGTGGCCCCTAGGGAGTATATAAGGTATTTCTAAAAAAGTGACCTTGTAACGTACTGTTTGACCCTACATGACCCAATTTTAATCTTGTCCGATATATTATCAAAGCAACTTGCCAGGCAAGTATTCTGACCAAGTTTTATGAGTATTGGACTGAAAATGTGGCCTCAAGAGTGCAAACAAGGTTTTTTTTAAGATTTGGCAGAGTGACCTACTATTTGACCTGACATGACCCAATTTCATCTTAGTTGGATAAATCATCAAGACACACATTCTGATTAAGTTTCATGAGTTTCCTGCTGTAAATTTGGCCTCTAGATTGCACACAAAGTTTTCTAAGATATGTCCCAATGACCTACTTTTTGACCCAACATGACCCAGTTTCAAACTTGTCCAAGACATCATGAAGACAAACATTCTAAGTTTCATAAGAATTAGAATGAAACTGTGGCCTCTAGAGTGCATACAAGGTTTTTCTGAAATTTGATCTGGTGACCTACTTTTTGACCCGACATGACCCAATTTTGAACTTTTCCAAGATTTCATCAAGACAAACGTTGTGACTACATTTCATGAGTATTGGACTTAAAATGTGGCCTCTGGAGTACACACAAGGTTTTCCTAAATTTTTCCTACTTTTTGACCCAACATGACCCTATTTCAAACTTGTCAGAGATATTATCGAGTCAAACATTCTGACCAAGCTTCCTGAGTATTTGACTGAAAATGTGGCCCCTAGAGTGCTCACAAGGTAATTGTTGACGCCTGGACGACCAATGCTGCACGATTGACACAGCATTATCACACAAGCTCACCTTAAGGACTTCATGGTCAGGTGAGCTAAAAAAGTGTTTGTGTGTGTGTGTGTGTGTGTGTGTGTGTGTGTGTGTACACACACACACACACACACGCAATTTAATTCAATTCAAAGATTTAACTAAGGCTTCTGGCCCATATTACAAGACAATAGTACGTACTTGCCAACACAAACCCTATCCTCAATAAATTTATCATCTGGAAACTGATTGGTTTATTGATTGATTTAATGGTGTTTTATGCCGCTTTCAACAATATTTCAGTCATCATCTGGAAATAATCTCAATATCAACCAGTGCAACAAATTGTCTTTGGGTAAAAAGTTGACCAACACAGATTGCTTTCTAACATAAATAAGCCCTGCTCTGTGAAAAGGGGTTGCATGCATCTGCACTAATAATCTACCCATGTCAGCCTGTGCAGTCCATGCAGGCTTACCCAGATCTAAACTTATTATTATTGTTAAACTTTGTATACATCAAAGGATCATTCTATTTCATGATTCCATCCATTATTAGACAAAATGTATTTCACTGATCCATCATTATGAGATGACGTAAACCCATTAACCCTTTGCAGTACTGTCTTGAGAGTTTTAACAAGCTTGAAAAAGTAGCCTTTTAAAACCATTGTGAGAAAAGGAGAAAATGCTGGTAACCAGACAGAAATCATCAATTGAGCTACATTTATTTGTTGCAAGCAAATTCTTTCAAATTGATCTAGTCCAAAATTTTATTGTTTAGTAAAAAGTTAAAGCGTTTATCCCAGAGCATGCCTGAAATCAATTATGACACAGTCTGCCTTAGAATATGGTAAAACCGCGATATTTCCAGTCTCGAACATCCAAGAACCCCACATTTTTTGAGGAATTTCCATAGTCCCGGCAAAAAATCCACCATATTGCATTAGAAGCAGATTGGCAATTTTTAGTCTTGATAATCTGATCATTTGAACACGTATGTTGGTCCGTGTGATCATTTTGCTTCTTTAAATTGATTGTTAGTTAGAATACAATACTTAGTCACCTCTTGAGTAATTGTTTTCACACCTTTCCTAGCAAAGGATTTGGTAAGCCGGCCTCTGTATGGTGTGGTCTAAATTTTACAATCCATGCCAATTACTACAGAGAATTCACACTACCCTAAAATTTTGGGAAGGAATTGACATTGATCTGATGATTAGAAATTGATTTAAGAGGTTAGAGATGTTTATTACAACCTCCCCCCCCCCCCCCCCCCACCCCCATCATCAAATTCATGTTCTCCAATATTTCATTTTATAAAGTTCACATAAGTATTTTATTCCTGATTAAACAAGTGATTTTATCTCCCCCCCCCTACAATTTTTTGCAGTATGTTCGTACATCAGCTGTTCAAAGTCATTGTTGATGCTAAAAAGACAGTTTGACCGGTCTAAAATTTTGATGTTTGGTTAAGAGTTAACTCTGTATCAAAACTCCAAACCGCTAGTCCAAATTGAAAGCATTTCAAGATGACAAATTAAGGATGGATAAAATGAGGAAATGTGTCCTTGATACAGTAGAAAAAATTGTGGGAAGAGGAGAAAATGCTGGTTACCAGCTGATGATTTTCTCCTTTTCCCACAATGTTTTCAAAAGCTTCCTTCTTTCTCAGGGTCGTTAAAAGTCTGGATTGTGTGGTAAAGGGTTAAGAAAATATCAAAGTACTTAGTGGAAAGACAAAAATATGTAATATAGTATTTAACATTGCGCAACATCAAATGTTAAAATTCACGTTGACAATAAATTAACCCTTTCCCAAACAAGCCCTGGTTTTCATGTGTCTGCAGTACAAGTCTTATGAAAACACTGTGGGAAAAGGAGAAATTGCTCGTAACGAGCAATTTCTCCTTTTTTCCACAGGGTTTTTTTACCATTCTTGAGAACTTTCTGCCATTTTCATCAAATTTAAAATTGTCATCTGCAAACTCTTTCAATTTGGACCAGTCTAAAATTCATCGTTTGGGAAAGGGTTGATCCAACCATGACCAGGAAAATTTGACTTTAATATTCCTTTTGAAATTAATGTGGTAAAAGAATAAATTGCTTAACATCTCTAGAATAACTTCCTTCATATGACATTTGACAAATATTTTAATAAGTATTTTCTCTGTTTGACAAAATTTTAGACATCTCTGAATTGAAAGCATTTGCAGATAACAAGTGAAACGTAGCTCAGATAACACAATTTGTCTTTGAAGGAGTGGGAAAAAACATTGTGGGAAAAGCATACAATGCAGAAAAACAACTTTTTCTCTTTTATTCCTCTCAATATTTTCAAAGGTCCTAAACCTCGGAGTTATTAAACATATTGTTTATAAACCGTTTACCTGGAATTTCTTTTACCAGTATTGCAGACAATATTCTTTCCAAGCCACTGGCTGCTTTCCCATGTAAACATTGTAGAAACAATGGTCAGCAGTGAAAGAGGAATGAATCCTGTTGCAATGACTATCATAAATCCTTGGAAAGAAATTGACCAAGCCAAGGATCAAATCAGCAACCTCCTGTTCTCAAGTCCTGTATGCTACTGACTGAGCTTCTGGGACACAGCTCAACCCTATCAAAGAACTACAGTACAATTGTACCACTTTCTAATTTGTCACCTGCAGGTACTTTCAATTTGGAGAAGTGAACAATTTGTTGTTTGGTTAAGTGTTAACAGGCTGTATGCCCATAACAAGAATTTTCTCCTATTTCGACTATGTTATCTAACCTTCCCAAAACAAATTTCAATTTTTGAGTCAGATTCATTTTGTCATCTTCAAACCTTTCAATTTGAGCTGGTCTAAAATTCTGCCCTTTGGTGCAAAGTTAATAGGCTGTATGCACATAACCAGCACATTCTCCTTCTATCAAGTTCTATTCTTGATTTGAGCCACATTCAATGTGCCAGTAAGAGTTGCAAGCAAGGATCTAACATTTTGTAACTTGGAAAAGGGTTAAACCTGTACAAGACGGCAAAAATTAGGCTTGTCCTAATTGAAAGCATTTGCAAGCAACAATTTCAATGTGGCTAAAATGGTGCCATTTTTCTTTGATAGGGTAGAAAACATTGTGGGAAAAGGAGAAAATACTGGTTAGCAACATTTTCTCCTTTTTCCACAATGTTTTCAAAAGCTTCCTTCTTTCTCTGGGTCGTTAAGTCGGGATTGTGTGGTAAAGGGTTAAAGATTAATCAGGAAGATCTTTACAATGAGTACAACCCAACATGTCTTGGACATAAAGTTCAATCTATACTGTCTGTCAAGTATTCCAATCTTGTTGAATTATGGAAGATGGGGTTTGCAGCATTGTGAAGTCTGTCTCTTGATCTGTAATAATGGTTGAAAGAAATTTATTTTACACTGATTATGAAACAAGTGTTTTAAAACTTTCATTAATTACTGTCAAAGATAACTTCCTGGAAACCTTAAAACTTTACCAAACAATCCCCTGAAGTTTTAACAACACCATGGAAGAAACCATTTGAACACCACTGTCGGAAAAGGAGAAAATTCTAGTAACCAGCATTTTCTATATTTTCCTCCAACAATATTTCCTATTCAGAGAACTTTTGTATTAATTTTTATTTTGTCATCTAAAGATGTTTTCAATTTGGAAGAGGTTAAAACTTGTGTGGGAAAGGGTAAACTTTTTACCAAACAACAGAATTTTGGACTCGACCAAAGTGAATGCGTTTGCAGACGACAAATTAAATGTAATTCAAATGACGGTTTCTGATTGTAATTGGGTAGAAAATTATGTAGAAAAAGAAGAAAATGCTAGTAACCAGCGTTTTATCTTTTTTCCAGGCTTCTTCTTCAAAAAGCAGTAATTAAAGGCCATACACCAAGGAATTCAAGGTCACAAAACCCATTTTTTGGGGACTTTCTAGGCTCTTTGTTGTATTTAGGGCCTTTTTCAGATGACCTCTGAAATTTTTCAAGCCTGTGTGAAACCTGTACTGGTAACCAGCAATGTTTTCCACCCCAACAAATACAGATATCATCATTTTAGCAACATTTGTCATCTGCATATGCTTTTAACTTCATTGAATCCAAAATTTTACTATTTGGTACAGAATTAAAGGTGGCTCAAATGATGGAAATTGCTTTTGATTGTCTAGAAAACATGTTGGAAATAGGAGGAAATGCTGGTTACCAGCATTTTCTCCTTTTCCAACAATGTTTTCATAAGCTTTCTTTCACAAGGTCACTAAAATTCGAGATTGTGTGGCAAACAGTTAAGTCATTATGATCATTTCTGATGGTCTGTGTTAAGACCTAGCCAGACATCCTTCCTACATTCTTCAAGTACATGTACAGTGGTAACATGACAAAGTCACTATGCCACGTCCGCAATGGAAGGTGTCGCACCACTTAGTGATTACTTATGAGTCATAGTCAAAAGTATGCCCATGTGTAATTTTCAGTAGCACTTTTGTCACACTGGTGCTGAGAGGGTTTGGTGGTTTATAATTTCGATTTACTTCAAATTTGGGCAGTGGGGACCAATTAGATGTGTTTTTATTGTGCATGGACAGGACTATTTTGTGTCAGTGGAGGAACAAAAACTTGGGGTCATGGCCATGAACAGGGGTTCCTGAGAGGACAAAATTTAGGGTGCCTGTGTCAGTTGGAATTTAGCAAAAAAAAAAAAAATCGGTTGATATATTTCTTTTTGCATTCTTTTTGTTGGTCTATGGATATACTTTTGAGAGCAATGGACCAAGAAGCCATAGTTTTACCACTAAGTGATCTGTGGAGCTGTCAATATGGTCAAATTAGCTTTTTACTCATTGTGGCGAAAAACCACTGGTGTGACACCAGAAAAGTCTGTTCTGACATGGAGAGTCACAATAAACAGCAAATGAGATTAGCAAAATATATTCAGTAAAGGTGTCTAGCAGGGACATTTAACCCTTTACCACACAATCATGAGTTTTAACCCTTAAACTGCTGAATAGGTGAAATGAAGCTTTCAAACCAATAGTAAAATCTATCATAGAGTTATTCCAAACTTGTTTTTTTGGAGAAAATATCTCCTCAGACAGTGTAGATACAAGATGAGACTGCTAAGACTGCACATTCTGTGCAGTTTGATCTTGATCTACACTGGCCGCAAAAGGTCAGTGAATCACATTTAGCAGCTTGAGGCTAAAAGCTTTAGAAAACATTTTGGGAAAAGGAGAAAATGCTGGTTACCATTTTTTCTAAAGCTCTCAGAAACAAATTCAAATATTTGAACCACATTTAATTTATTGTCTAAAAATGCTTTCTATTTGGTCCAGTCTACATTTTAGTCGTTTGCTAAAGGGTTAAATCACAAACGACGACAAAATTTTAACCTTGTCTAAAATGTTTTCGCATTTGCAGACGACAAACTTAAAGTTACTCAAAACATGAAATTTGTCTCATGTTGTGGAAAACATTGTAGGAAAAGAGGAAAAAATGCAGGTTAGTAGCATTTCTCTTTTTCCATTTTTTGTCAAAAGCCTTGTTTCGAATTGGCCATGGTGAAAATCAGAAATAATGGATAAATATAGGTTCGAATTACAAATTTGATATAAAGAATGTTTATTTCACCCGGTAATGGCTTACGATCGTTGAATAGAAGAATGGAGTTGGTTTTTGAGTTTGAGGTCATCACTTTTCCTCTTTGTTCCATTTAGTTTTGGATGACAAATGCGAAACTAGGAGGTGGACAACAAGCTCCACGAGAAGGCTCCTGATCACGGTTCTTGGCTAACCTTCTGTGGACCGAACACACGCCAAACACAATTCCTTCAATAAGAGGTCTGAAGTATCAGCCTGAAATGATAAAGAGCAATTAAATGCAACAGCATAATCCTAATTCTTAAGATTTTATCAAGAAATCATGTCCAACTTGTGAAAGAGTGAAATTACTGACCAATACAGGCAAGTGGCATGGTCGGAAAAAATTTGCCAAAATAAGCCATTTTAGCCTATTTTCCAAAATTCACAAAATCCAAACCCAGGAGACTAGCCTGAAAATGCTAAGCTAAATTGAAACAATACATAATTTGGGGGTAGAATCAAAAATAGCACGTTACCATGCCGTTTTTTCACAATCTTTCACGGCATCAGTCCACCATTATTTTTGTGGCTAAAGCTAGCCACTAATTCCATGATCAAAACTAATGGAACAAAGAAGGAAAGTCATGACCTCCTGTTTTGAAGACAAACTTTTGAATAGTCTTACCCAATTCATGGGTGTAATGACTACTCTTCTTATTAAAATTGCATTCAAAACTAACCCTTTTCCATTATTTCTAATTCGAAACAACCTGTTTACATGTGCCGAAGTAACCTGCCGGGCGTACAACATGGCAAGCACTTGCAATTGTTCGCAATTAAATTTCTATCGCCTAGCAGGCGAGCGGGTTTTGAGGTATATCGCAACAAATTTTAATATGGCGGATAGATCACAGAATATAATTTTGCCACCTGGCTTCAATGTATCAATGTGTCATGTACATGCGGTTAGTTATTGGGACCGATTTAATGTTTCGGGGGCCCTAGTAAGAGAAAAAGGGAAAAATTTGTTTCCCATTGTTTGACTTATGCAACACATACCGGTTGCTTCTGAAAGATTCGTAAGTGGATTATATGTGTTCGCAGGCGCATAAAGCTCATGCACGTGGGGATAGATATTGAGACCGCTTTAATGTTACGGTGGCCCTAGTAAGAGAAAAGGGAAAAAATTGGCTCTAATTGTTTGACTTATGCAACAGGTAGCGGTTGCTTCCGAAGGCATCATGAGTCGATATTTCATGTTTTCACGGGTGCGTAACCGGCACATATGAGTTGGTAGTCATCGTAACTACATTTCTTGACTACATATGAAGAGAAATAATACAAAATATAGTTCCTTTTGTTCGACTCATGCTACAGGAACCAGTTGCTACAGAAATAGTTGTCTTTCTAAATTTATCCACTTGTGACAATATTTTCTGGGGCTTTTACACTGTCCATTGATCATCTTAGCATATCCAATGTATCAATGTGCAGTGTGGAAGCAGGCCTGATCTAGAATGACAAATCGGATCCTGGGTTGTCAAACTCGTAGTCTGCTCGAAAACATGTGACCAAGTTCTTCTGTCACCCTGTTTTCCTAAATTATAGCCCAATGTCGGTAAATTCTGGCATGTATGGACGGAGAATGCATTTCAATTTGCTAAGGATTACATATCAGCCTTCAAAGAAGACCTAAAAGCACTTTAAAACTTCCCTTATTGTTTAGATCGATGGTTTAGCCGCCATTTTGTTTTTCTTGGCCGCCATCTTGGATTTTTTTCTCCAAGGAATTATGGGAAGGGAGAGGGGATATGGTTATAGGTATATATAGCTAGACTAATTTCCAGTTGCCTCCATAGCACAGTGGGTAAGACCGCTGTGCCAAGAGCCTTTTTGGCCCTGGTGGCCAGAGGTTCGAACCCCAGCTGTGCCATTTTTTTTTTTTTTTTTTTATTTTATTTTTATCATTTTCTTTAATTATTATCATTTATTCTTATGTAATTGGCCAATTTCAATATACTTTAAAGATGTACAAGACATTTTCATGGGAAAGATTTCGGTATCATGCTATATCTTTGATGGCTTTGGCTGCGCTTAAGAGCCGCGTATGGCTGTTTCTGCACAGCAAGTAAAACTGCTACAAATGAGTGGGTAGTCGTGAGAGCCAAGTTACAGTTCTTGTCTATGTATTTAGAAGAAAGGGTAGGGCAAAAGTCAGTTTTCCTTTTCTTACTTATGCAACAGGAACCGGTTGCTTCCGAAAGTGTCAGAAGTCGATAATATGTTTTCGCGGGCACGCAAAGGTCATGTACATGCGGTTAGTTATTGGGACTGATTTAATGTTTCTGGGGCCCTAGGAAGAGAAAAAGGGAAGAAAATTTGGTTCCCATTGTTTGACTTATGCAACAGGTACCGGTTGCCTCCAAACATGTCGGAAGTCGATTTTATGTTTTCGCGGGCGCGCAAAGGTCATGTACATGCGGTTAGTTATTGGGACCGATTTAATGTTTCGGGGGCCCTAGTAAGAGAAAAAGGGAAAAATTTGTTTCCCATTGTTTGACTTATGCAACACATACCGGTTGCTTCTGAAAGATTCGTAAGTGGATTATATGTGTTCGCAGGCGCATAAAGCTCATGCACGTGGGGATAGATATTGAGACCGCTTTAATGTTACGGTGGCCCTAGTAAGAGAAAAGGGAAAAAATTGGCTCTAATTGTTTGACTTATGCAACAGGTAGCGGTTGCTTCCGAAGGCATCATGAGTCGATATTTCATGTTTTCACGGGTGCGTAACCGGCACATATGAGTTGGTAGTCATCGTAACTACATTTCTTGACTACATATGAAGAGAAATAATACAAAATATAGTTCCTTTTGTTCGACTCATGCTACAGGAACCAGTTGCTACAGAAATAGTTGTCTTTCTAAATTTATCCACTTGTGACAATATTTTCTGGGGCTTTTACACTGTCCATTGATCATCTTAGCATATCCAATGTATCAATGTGCAGTGTGGAAGCAGGC
This sequence comes from Tridacna gigas, assembly GCA_945859785.2. Lineage (NCBI taxonomy): Eukaryota > Metazoa > Mollusca > Bivalvia > Cardiida > Cardiidae > Tridacna > Tridacna gigas. The sequence goes on from OX244043.2 coordinate 15,110,211, forward strand.
CTGATCTAGAATGACAAATCGGATCCAGGGTTGTCAAACTCGTAGTCTGCTCGAAAACATGTGACCAAGTTCTTCTGTCACCCTGTTTTCCTAAATTATAGCCCAATGTCGGTAAATTCTGGCATGTATGGACGGAGAATGCATTTCAATTTGCTAAGGATTACATATCAGCCTTCAAAGAAGACCTAAAGCACTTTAAAACTTCCCTTATTGTTTAGATCGATGGTTTAGCCGCCATTTTGTTTTTCTGGCCGCCATCTTGGATTTTTTTCTCCAAGGAATTATGGGAAGGGAGAGGGGATATGGTTATAGGTATATATAGCTAGACTATTTCCAGTTGCCTCCATAGCACAGTGGGTAAGACCGCTGTGCCAAGAGCCTTTTTGGCCCTGGAGGCCAGAGGTTCGAACCCCAGCTGTGCCATTTTTTTTTTTTTTTTTTTATTTTATTTTTATCATTTTCTTTAATTATTATCATTTATTCTTATGTAATTGGCCAATTTCAATATACTTTAAAGATGTACAAGACATTTTCATGGGAAAGATTTCGGTATCATGCTATATCTTTGATGGCTTTGGCTGCGCATAAGAGCCGCGTATGGCTGTTTCTGCACAGCAAGTAAAACTGCTACAAATGAGTGGGTAGTCGTGAGAGCCAAGTTACAGTTCTGGTCTATGTATTTAGAAGAAAGGGTAGGGCAAAAGTCAGTTTTCCTTTTCTTACTTATGCAACAGGAACCGGTTGCTTCCGAAAGTGTCAGAAGTCGATAATATGTTTTCGCGGGCACGCAAAGGTCATGTACATGCGGTTAGTTATTGGGACTGAATTAATGTTTCTGGGGGCCCTAGGAAGAGAAAAAGGGAAGAAAATTTGGTTCCCATTGTTTGACTTATGCAACAGGTACCAGTTGCCTCCAAACATGTCGGAAGTCGATTTTATGTTTTCGCGGGCGCGCAAAGGTCATGTACATGCGGTTAGTTATTGGGACCGATTTAATGTTTCGGGGGCCCTAGTAAGAGAAAAAGGGAAAAATTTGTTTCCCATTGTTTGACTTATGCAACACATACCGGTTGCTTCTGAAAGATTCGTAAGTGGATTATATGTGTTCGCAGGCGCATAAAGCTCATGCACGTGGGGATAGATATTGAAGACCGCTTTAATGTTACGGTGGCCCTAGTAAGAGAAAAGGGAAAAAATTGGCTCTAATTGTTTGACTTATGCAACAGGTAGCGGTTGCTTCCGAAGGCATCATGAGTCGATATTTCATGTTTTCACGGGTGCGTAACCGGCACATATGAGTTGGTAGTCATCGTAACTACATTTCTTGTCTACATATGAAGAGAAATAATACAAAATATAGTTCCTTTTGTTCGACTCATGCTACAGGAACCAGTTGCTACAGACATAGTTGTCTTTCTAAATTTATCCACTTGTGACAATATTTTCTGGGGCTTTTACACTGTCCATCGATCATCTTAGCATATCCAATGTATCAATGTGCAGTGTGGAAGCAGGCCTGAACTAGAATGACAAATCGGATCCAGGGTTGTCAAACTCGTAGTCTGCTCGAAAACATGTGACCAAGTTCTTCTGTCACCCTGTTTTCCTAAATTATAGCCCAATGTCGGTAAATTCTGGCATGTATGGATGGAGAATGCATCTCAATTTGCTAAGGATTACATATCAGCCTTCAAAGAAGACCTAAAAGCACTTTAAAACTTCCCTTATTGTTTAGATCGATGGTTTAGCCGCCATTTTGTTTTTCTTGGCCGCCATCTTGGATTTTTTTCTCCAAGGAATTATGGGAAGGGAGAGGGTATATGGTTATAGGTATATATAGCCAGACTAATTTCCAGTTGCCTCCATAGTACGGTGGGTAAGACCGCTGTGCCAAGAGCCTTTTTGGCCCTGGTGGCCAGAGGTTCGAACCCCAGCTGTGCAATTTTTTTTTTTTTTTTCCTTTTATTTTTATCATTTTCCTTAATTATTATCATTTATTCTTATGTAATTGGCCAATTTCAATATACTTTAAAGATGTACAAGACATTTTCATGGGAAAGATTTCGGTATCATGCTATATCTTTGATGGCTTTGGCTGCGCGCAAGAGCCGCGTATGGCTGTTTCTGCACAGCAAGTAAAACTGCTACAAATGAGTGGGTAGTCGTGAGAGCCAAGTTACAGTTCTTGTCTATGTATTTAGAAGAAAGGGTAGGGCAAAAGTCAGTTTTCCTTTTCTTACTTATGCAACAGGAACCGGTTGCTTCCGTAAGCGTCGGAAGTCGATAATATGTTTTCGCGGGCACGCAAAGGTCATGTACATGCGGTTAGTTATTGGGACCGATTTAATGTTTCGGGGGCCCTAGTAAGAGAAAAAGGGAAGAAAATTTGGTTCCCATTGTTTGACTTATGCAACAGGTACCGGTTGCCTCGGAACGTGTCGGAAGTTGATTTTATGTTTTCGCGGGTGCGCAAAGGCCATGTACATGCGGTTAGTTATTGGGACCGATTTAATGTTTCGGGGGCCCTAGTAAGAGAAAAAGGGAAAAATTTGTTTCCCATTGTTTGACTTATGCAACACATACCGGTTGCTTCTGAAAGATTCGTAAGTGGATTATATGTGTTCGCAGGCGCATAAAGCTCATGCACGTGGGAATAGATATTGAGACCGCTTTAATGTTACGGTGGCCCTAGTAAGAGAAAAGGGAAAAAATTGGCTCTAATTGTTTGACTTATGCAACAGGTAGCGGTTGCTTCCGAAGGCATCATGAGTCGATATTTCATGTTTTCACGGGTGCGTAACCGGCACATATGAGTTGGTAGTCATCGTAACTACATTTCTTGTCTACATATGAAGAGAAATAATACAAAATATAGTTCCTTTTGTTCGACTCATGCTACAGGAACCAGTTGCTACAGAAATAGTTGTCTTTCTAAATTTATCCACTTGTGACAATATTTTCTGGGGCTTTTACACTGTCCATCGATCATCTTAGCATATCCAATGTATCAATGTGCAGTGTGGAAGCAGGCCTGAACTAGAATGACAAATCGGATCCAGGGTTGTCAAACTCGTAGTCTGCTCGAAAACATGTGACCAAGTTCTTCTGTCACCCTGTTTTCCTAAATTATAGCCCAATGTCGGTAAATTCTGGCATGTATGGATGGAGAATGCATCTCAATTTGCTAAGGATTACATATCAGCCTTCAAAGAAGACCTAAAAGCACTTTAAAACTTCCCTTATTGTTTAGATCGATGGTTTAGCCGCCATTTTGTTTTTCTTGGCCGCCATCTTGGATTTTTTTCTCCAAGGAATTATGGGAAGGGAGAGGGGATATGGTTATAGGTATATATAGCCAGACTAATTTCCAGTTGCCTCCATAGTACAGTGGGTAAGACCGCTGTGCCAAGAGCCTTTTTGGCCCTGGAGGCCAGAGGTTCGAACCCCAGCTGTGCAATTTTTTTTTTTTTTTTCCTTTTATTTTTATCATTTTCCTTAATTATTATCATTTATTCTTATGTAATTGGCCAATTTCAATATACTTTAAAGATGTACAAGACATTTTCATGGGAAAGATTTCGGTATCATGCTATATCTTTGATGGCTTTGGCTGCGCGCAAGAGCCGCGTATGGCTGTTTCTGCACAGCAAGTAAAACTGCTACAAATGAGTGGGTAGTCGTGAGAGCCAAGTTACAGTTCTTGTCTATGTATTTAGAAGAAAGGGTAGGGCAAAAGTCAGTTTTCCTTTTCTTACTTATGCAACAGGAACCGGTTGCTTCCGTAAGCGTCGGAAGTCGATAATATGTTTTTGCGGGCACGCAAAGGTCATGTACATGCGGTTAGTTATTGGGACCGATTTAATGTTTCGGGGGCCCTAGTAAGAGAAAAAGGGAAGAAAATTTGGTTCCCATTGTTTGACTTATGCAACAGGTACCGGTTGCCTCCGAACGTGTCGGAAGTCGATTTTGTTTTCGCGGGCGCGCAAAGGCCATGTACATACGGTTAGTTATTGGGACCGATTTAATGTTTCAGGGGCCCTAGTAAGAGAAAAAGGGAAAAATTTGTTTCCCATTGTTTGACTTATGCAACACATACCGGTTGCTTCTGAAAGATTCGTAAGTGGATTATATGTGTTCGCAGGCGCATAAAGCTCATGCACGTGGGAATAGATATTGAGACCGCTTTAATGTTACGGTGGCCCTAGTAAGAGAAAAGGGAAAAAATTGGCTCTAATTGTTTGACTTATGCAACAGGTAGCGGTTGCTTCCGAAGGCATCATGAGTCGATATTTCATGTTTTCACGGGTGCGTAACCGGCACATATGAGTTGGTAGTCATCGTAACTACATTTCTTGTCTACATATGAAGAGAAATAATACAAAATATAGTTCCTTTTGTTCGACTCATGCTACAGGAACCAGTTGCTACAGACATAGTTGTCTTTCTAAATTTATCCACTTGTGACAATATTTTCTGGGGCTTTTACACTGTCCATCGATCATCTTAGCATATCCAATGTATCAATGTGCAGTGTGGAAGCAGGCCTGAACTAGAATGACAAATCGGATCCAGGGTTGTCAAACTCGTAGTCTGCTCGAAAACATGTGACCAAGTTCTTCTGTCACCCTGTTTTCCTAAATTATAGCCCAATGTCGGTAAATTCTGGCATGTATGGATGGAGAATGCATCTCAATTTGCTAAGGATTACATATCAGCCTTCAAAGAAGACCTAAAAGCACTTTAAAACTTCCCTTATTGTTTAGATCGATGGTTTAGCCGCCATTTTGTTTTTCTTGGCCGCCATCTTGGATTTTTTTCTCCAAGGAATTATGGGAAGGGAGAGGGGATATGGTTATAGGTATATATAGCCATATTAATTTCCAGTTGCCTCCATAGTACAGTGGGTAAGACCGCTGTGCCAAGAGCCTTTTTGGCCCTGGTGGCCAGAGGTTCGAACCCCAGCTGTGCAATTTTTTTTTTTTTTTTCCTTTTATTTTTATCATTTTCCTTAATTATTATCATTTATTCTTATGTAATTGGCCAATTTCAATATACTTTAAAGATGTACAAGACATTTTCATGGGAAAGATTTCGGTATCATGCTATATCTTTGATGGCTTTGGCTGCGCGCAAGAGCCGCGTATGGCTGTTTCTGCACAGCAAGTAAAACTGCTACAAATGAGTGGGTAGTCGTGAGAGCCAAGTTACAGTTCTTGTCTATGTATTTAGAAGAAAGGGTAGGGCAAAAGTCAGTTTTCCTTTTCTTACTTATGCAACAGGAACCGGTTGCTTCCGTAAGCGTCGGAAGTCGATAATATGTTTTCGCGGGCACGCAATGGTCATGTACATGCGGTTAGTTATTGGGACCGATTTAATGTTTCGGGGGCCCTAGTAAGAGAAAAAGGGAAGAAAATTTGGTTCCCATTGTTTGACTTATGCAACAGGTACCGGTTGCCTCGGAACGTGTCGGAAGTTGATTTTATGTTTTCGCGGGCGCGCAAAGGCCATGTACATGCGGTTAGTTATTGGGACCGATTTAATGTTTCGGGGGCCGTAGTAAGAGAAAAAGGGAAAAATTTGTTTCCCATTGTTTGACTTATGCAACACATACCGGTTGCTTCTGAAAGATTCGTAAGTGGATTATATGTGTTCGCAGGCGCATAAAGCTCATGCACGTGGGAATAGATATTGAGACCGCTTTAATGTTACGGTGGCCCTAGTAAGAGAAAAGGGAAAAAATTGGCTCTAATTGTTTGACTTATGCAACAGGTAGCGGTTGCTTCCGAAGGCATCATGAGTCGATATTTCATGTTTTCACGGGTGCGTAACCGGCACATATGAGTTGGTAGTCATCGTAACTACATTTCTTGTCTACATATGAAGAGAAATAATACAAAATATAGTTCCTTTTGTTCGACTCATGCTACAGGAACCAGTTGCTACAGAAATAGTTGTCTTTCTAAATTTATCCACTTGTGACAATATTTTCTGGGGCTTTTACACTGTCCATCGATCATCTTAGCATATCCAATGTATCAATGTGCAGTGTGGAAGCAGGCCTGAACTAGAATGACAAATCGGATCCAGGGTTGTCAAACTCGTAGTCTGCTCGAAAACATGTGACCAAGTTCTTCTGTCACCCTGTTTTCCTAAATTATAGCCCAATGTCGGTAAATTCTGGCATGTATGGATGGAGAATGCATCTCAATTTGCTAAGGATTACATATCAGCCTTCAAAGAAGACCTAAAAGCACTTTAAAACTTCCCTTATTGTTTAGATCGATGGTTTAGCCGCCATTTTGTTTTTCTTGGCCGCCATCTTGGATTTTTTTCTCCAAGGAATTATGGGAAGGGAGAGGGGATATGGTTATAGGTATATATAGCCAGACTAATTTGCAGTTCCCTCCATAGTACAGTGGGTAAGACCGCTGTGCCAAGAGCCTTTTTGGCCCTGGTGGCCAGAGGTTCGAACCCCAGCTGTGCCATTTTTTTTTTTTTTTTTTTTTTTCCTTTTATTTTTATCATTTTCCTTAATTATTATCATTTATTCTTATGTAATTGGCCAATTTCAATATACTTTAAAGATGTACAAGACATTTTCATGGGAAAGATTTCGGTATCATGCTATATCTTTGATGGCTTTGGCTGCGCGCAAGAGCCGCGTATGGCTGTTTCTGCACAGCAAGTAAAACTGCTACAAATGAGTGGGTAGTCGTGAGAGCCAAGTTACAGTTCTTGTCTATGTATTTAGAAGAAAGGGTAGGGCAAAAGTCAGTTTTCCTTTTCTTACTTATGCAACAGGAACCGGTTGCTTCCGTAAGCGTCGGAAGTCGATAATATGTTTTCGCGGGCACGCAAAGGTCATGTACATGCGGTTAGTTATTGGGACCGATTTAATGTTTCGGGGGCCCTAGTAAGAGAAAAAGGGAAATAAATTTGGTTCCCATTGTTTGACTTATGCAACAGGTACCGGTTGCCTCCGAACGTGTCGGAAGTCGATTTTATGTTTTCACGGGCGCGCAAAGGCCATGTACATGCGGTTAGTTATTGGGACCGATTTAATGTTTCGGGGGCCCTAGTAAGAGAAAAAGGGAAAAATTTGTTTCCCATTGTTTGACTTATGCAACACATACCGGTTGCTTCTGAAAGATTCGTAAGTGGATTATATGTGTTCGCAGGCGCATAAAGCTCATGCACGTGGGAATAGATATTGAGACCGCTTTAATGTTACGGTGGCCCTAGTAAGAGAAAAGGGAAAAAAATGGCTCTAATTGTTTGACTTATGCAACAGGTAGCGGTTGCTTCCGAAGGCATCATGAGTCGATATTTCATGTTTTCACGGGTGCGTAACCGGCACATATGAGTTGGTAGTCATCGTAACTACATTTCTTGACTACATATGAAGAGAAATAATACAAAATATAGTTCCTTTTGTTCGACTCATGCTACAGGAACCAGTTGCTACAGAAATAGTTGTCTTTCTAAATTTATCCACTTGTGACAATATTTTCTGGGGCTTTTACACTGTCCATTGATCATCTTAGCATATCCAATGTATCAATGTGCTGTGTGGAAGCAGGCCTGATCTAGAATGACAAATCGGATCCAGGGTTGTCAAACTCGTAGTCTGCTCGAAAACATGTGACCAAGTTCTTCTGTCACCCTGTTTTCCTAAATTATAGCCCAATGTCGGTAAATTCTGGCATGTATGGATGGAGAATGCATTTCAATTTGCTAAGGATTACATATCAGCCTTCAAAGAAGACCTAAAAGCACTTTAAAACTTCCCTTATTGTTTAGATCGATGGTTTAGCCGCCATTTTGTTTTTCTTGGCCGCCATCTTGGATTTTTTTCTCCAAGGAATTATGGGAAGGGAGAGGGGATATGGTTATAGGTATATATAGCTAGACTAATTTCCAGTTGCCTCCATAGCACAGTGGGTAAGACCGCTGTGCCAAGAGCCTTTTTGGCCCTGGTGGCCAGAGGTTCGAACCCCAGCTGTGCCATTTTTTTTTTTTTTTATTTATTTCATTTTTATCATTTTCTTTAATTATTATCATTTATTCTTATGTAATTGGCCAATTTCAATATACTTTAAAGATGTACAAGACATTTTCATGGGAAAGATTTCGGTATCATGCTATATCTTTGATGGCTTTGGCTGCGCTTAAGAGCCGCGTATGGCTGTTTCTGCACAGCAAGTAAAACTGCTACAAATGAGTGGGTAGTCGTGAGAGCCAAGTTACAGTTCTTGTCTATGTATTTAGAAGAAAGGGTAGGGCAAAAGTCAGTTTTCCTTTTCTTACTTATGCAACAGGAACCGGTTGCTTCCGAAAGTGTCAGAAGTCGATAATATGTTTTCGCGGGCACGCAAAGGTCATGTACATGCGGTTAGTTATTGGGACTGATTTAATGTTTCTGGGGCCCTAGTAAGAGAAAAAGGGAAGAAAATTTGGTTCCCATTGTTTGACTTATGCAACAGGTACCGGTTGCCTCCAAACGTGTCGGAAGTCGATTTTATGTTTTCGCGGGCGCGCAAAGGTCATGTACATGCGGTTAGTTATTGGGACCGATTTAATGTTTCGGGGGCCCTAGTAAGAGAAAAAGGGAAAAATTTGTTTCCCATTGTTTGACTTATGCAACACATACCGGTTGCTTCTGAAAGATTCGTAAGTGGATTATATGTGTTCGCAGGCGCATAAAGCTCATGCACGTGGGGATAGATATTGAGACCGCTTTAATGTTACGGTGGCCCTAGTAAGAGAAAAGGGAAAAAAATGGCTCTAATTGTTTGACTTATGCAACAGGTAGCGGTTGCTTCCGAAGGCATCATGAGTCGATATTTCATGTTTTCACGGGTGCGTAACCGGCACATATGAGTTGGTAGTCATCGTAACTACATTTCTTGACTACATATGAAGAGAAATAATACAAAATATAGTTCCTTTTGTTCGACTCATGCTACAGGAACCAGTTGCTACAGAAATAGTTGTCTTTCTAAATTTATCCACTTGTGACAATATTTTCTGGGGCTTTTACACTGTCCATTGATCATCTTAGCATATCCAATGTATCAATGTGCTGTGTGGAAGCAGGCCTGATCTAGAATGACAAATCGGATCCAGGGTTGTCAAACTCGTAGTCTGCTCGAAAACATGTGACCAAGTTCTTCTGTCACCCTGTTTTCCTAAATTATAGCCCAATGTCGGTAAATTCTGGCATGTATGGATGGAGAATGCATTTCAATTTGCTAAGGATTACATATCAGCCTTCAAAGAAGACCTAAAAGCACTTTAAAACTTCCCTTATTGTTTAGATCGATGGTTTAGCCGCCATTTTGTTTTTCTTGGCCGCCATCTTGGATTTTTTTCTCCAAGGAATTATGGGAAGGGAGAGGGGATATGGTTATAGGTATATATAGCTAGACTAATTTCCAGTTGCCTCCATAGCACAGTGGGTAAGACCGCTGTGCCAAGAGCCTTTTTGGCCCTGGTGGCCAGAGGTTCGAACCCCAGCTGTGCCATTTTTTTTTTTTTTATTTATTTCATTTTTATCATTTTCTTTAATTATTATCATTTATTCTTATGTAATTGGCCAATTTCAATATACTTTAAAGATGTACAAGACATTTTCATGGGAAAGATTTCGGTATCATGCTATATCTTTGATGGCTTTGGCTGCGCTTAAGAGCCGCGTATGGCTGTTTCTGCACAGCAAGTAAAACTGCTACAAATGAGTGGGTAGTCGTGAGAGCCAAGTTACAGTTCTTGTCTATGTATTTAGAAGAAAGGGTAGGGCAAAAGTCAGTTTTCCTTTTCTTACTTATGCAACAGGAACCGGTTGCTTCCGAAAGTGTCAGAAGTCGATAATATGTTTTCGCGGGCACGCAAAGGTCATGTACATGCGGTTAGTTATTGGGACTGATTTAATGTTTCTGGGGCCCTAGTAAGAGAAAAAGGGAAGAAAATTTGGTTCCCATTGTTTGACTTATGCAACAGGTACCGGTTGCCTCCAAACGTGTCGGAAGTCGATTTTATGTTTTCGCGGGCGCGCAAAGGTCATGTACATGCGGTTAGTTATTGGGACCGATTTAATGTTTCGGGGGCCCTAGTAAGAGAAAAAGGGAAAAATTTGTTTCCCATTGTTTGACTTATGCAACACATACCGGTTGCTTCTGAAAGATTCGTAAGTGGATTATATGTGTTCGCAGGCGCATAAAGCTCATGCACGTGGGGATAGATATTGAGACCGCTTTAATGTTACGGTGGCCCTAGTAAGAGAAAAGGGAAAAAAATGGCTCTAATTGTTTGACTTATGCAACAGGTAGCGGTTGCTTCCGAAGGCATCATGAGTCGATATTTCATGTTTTCACGGGTGCGTAACCGGCACATATGAGTTGGTAGTCATCGTAACTACATTTCTTGACTACATATGAAGAGAAATAATACAAAATATAGTTCCTTTTGTTCGACTCATGCTACAGGAACCAGTTGCTACAGAAATAGTTGTCTTTCTAAATTTATCCACTTGTGACAATATTTTCTGGGGCTTTTACACTGTCCATTGATCATCTTAGCATATCCAATGTATCAATGTGCTGTGTGGAAGCAGGCCTGATCTAGAATGACAAATCGGATCCAGGGTTGTCAAACTCGTAGTCTGCTCGAAAACATGTGACCAAGTTCTTCTGTCACCCTGTTTTCCTAAATTATAGCCCAATGTCGGTAAATTCTGGCATGTATGGATGGAGAATGCATTTCAATTTGCTAAGGATTACATATCAGCCTTCAAAGAAGACCTAAAAGCACTTTAAAACTTCCCTTATTGTTTAGATCGATGGTTTAGCCGCCATTTTGTTTTTCTTGGCCGCCATCTTGGATTTTTTTCTCCAAGGAATTATGGGAAGGGAGAGGGGATATGGTTATAGGTATATATAGCTAGACTAATTTCCAGTTGCCTCCATAGCACAGTGGGTAAGACCGCTGTGCCAAGAGCCTTTTTGGCCCTGGTGGCCAGAGGTTCGAACCCCAGCTGTGCCATTTTTTTTTTTTTTTATTTATTTCATTTTTATCATTTTCTTTAATTATTATCATTTATTCTTATGTAATTGGCCAATTTCAATATACTTTAAAGATGTACAAGACATTTTCATGGGAAAGATTTCGGTATCATGCTATATCTTTGATGGCTTTGGCTGCGCTTAAGAGCCGCGTATGGCTGTTTCTGCACAGCAAGTAAAACTGCTACAAATGAGTGGGTAGTCGTGAGAGCCAAGTTACAGTTCTTGTCTATGTATTTAGAAGAAAGGGTAGGGCAAAAGTCAGTTTTCCTTTTCTTACTTATGCAACAGGAACCGGTTGCTTCCGAAAGTGTCAGAAGTCGATAATATGTTTTCGCGGGCACGCAAAGGTCATGTACATGCGGTTAGTTATTGGGACTGATTTAATGTTTCTGGGGCCCTAGTAAGAGAAAAAGGGAAGAAAATTTGGTTCCCATTGTTTGACTTATGCAACAGGTACCGGTTGCCTCCAAACGTGTCGGAAGTCGATTTTATGTTTTCGCGGGCGCGCAAAGGGTCATGTACATGCGGTTAGTTATTGGGACCGATTTAATGTTTCGGGGGCCCTAGTAAGAGAAAAAGGGAAAAATTTGTTTCCCATTGTTTGACTTATGCAACACATACCGGTTGCTTCTGAAAGATTCGTAAGTGGATTATATGTGTTCGCAGGCGCATAAAGCTCATGCACGTGGGGATAGATATTGAGACCGCTTTAATGTTACGGTGGCCCTAGTAAGAGAAAAGGGAAAAAAATGGCTCTAATTGTTTGACTTATGCAACAGGTAGCGGTTGCTTCCGAAGGCATCATGAGTCGATATTTCATGTTTTCACGGGTGCGTAACCGGCACATATGAGTTGGTAGTCATCGTAACTACATTTCTTGACTACATATGAAGAGAAATAATACAAAATATAGTTCCTTTTGTTCGACTCATGCTACAGGAACCAGTTGCTACAGAAATAGTTGTCTTTCTAAATTTATCCACTTGTGACAATATTTTCTGGGGCTTTTACACTGTCCATTGATCATCTTAGCATATCCAATGTATCAATGTGCTGTGTGGAAGCAGGCCTGATCTAGAATGACAAATCGGATCCAGGGTTGTCAAACTCGTAGTCTGCTCGAAAACATGTGACCAAGTTCTTCTGTCACCCTGTTTTCCTAAATTATAGCCCAATGTCGGTAAATTCTGGCATGTATGGATGGAGAATGCATTTCAATTTGCTAAGGATTACATATCAGCCTTCAAAGAAGACCTAAAAGCACTTTAAAACTTCCCTTATTGTTTAGATCGATGGTTTAGCCGCCATTTTGTTTTTCTTGGCCGCCATCTTGGATTTTTTTCTCCAAGGAATTATGGGAAGGGAGAGGGGATATGGTTATAGGTATATATAGCTAGACTAATTTCCAGTTGCCTCCATAGCACAGTGGGTAAGACCGCTGTGCCAAGAGCCTTTTTGGCCCTGGTGGCCAGAGGTTCGAACCCCAGCTGTGCCATTTTTTTTTTTTTTTATTTATTTCATTTTTATCATTTTCTTTAATTATTATCATTTATTCTTATGTAATTGGCCAATTTCAATATACTTTAAAGATGTACAAGACATTTTCATGGGAAAGATTTCGGTATCATGCTATATCTTTGATGGCTTTGGCTGCGCTTAAGAGCCGCGTATGGCTGTTTCTGCACAGCAAGTAAAACTGCTACAAATGAGTGGGTAGTCGTGAGAGCCAAGTTACAGTTCTTGTCTATGTATTTAGAAGAAAGGGGTAGGGCAAAAGTCAGTTTTCCTTTTCTTACTTATGCAACAGGAACCGGTTGCTTCCGAAAGTGTCAGAAGTCGATAATATGTTTTCGCGGGCACGCAAAGGTCATGTACATGCGGTTAGTTATTGGGACTGATTTAATGTTTCTGGGGCCCTAGTAAGAGAAAAAGGGAAGAAAATTTGGTTCCCATTGTTTGACTTATGCAACAGGTACCGGTTGCCTCCAAACGTGTCGGAAGTCGATTTTATGTTTTCGCGGGCGCGCAAAGGTCATGTACATGCGGTTAGTTATTGGGACCGATTTAATGTTTCGGGGGCCCTAGTAAGAGAAAAAGGGAAAAATTTGTTTCCCATTGTTTGACTTATGCAACACATACCGGTTGCTTCTGAAAGATTCGTAAGTGGATTATATGTGTTCGCAGGCGCATAAAGCTCATGCACGTGGGGATAGATATTGAGACCGCTTTAATGTTACGGTGGCCCTAGTAAGAGAAAAGGGAAAAAAATGGCTCTAATTGTTTGACTTATGCAACAGGTAGCGGTTGCTTCCGAAGGCATCATGAGTCCGATATTTCATGTTTTCACGGGTGCGTAACCGGCACATATGAGTTGGTAGTCATCGTAACTACATTTCTTGACTACATATGAAGAGAAATAATACAAAATATAGTTCCTTTTGTTCGACTCATGCTACAGGAACCAGTTGCTACAGAAATAGTTGTCTTTCTAAATTTATCCACTTGTGACAATATTTTCTGGGGCTTTTACACTGTCCATTGATCATCTTAGCATATCCAATGTATCAATGTGCTGTGTGGAAGCAGGCCTGATCTAGAATGACAAATCGGATCCAGGGTTGTCAAACTCGTAGTCTGCTCGAAAACATGTGACCAAGTTCTTCTGTCACCCTGTTTTCCTAAATTATAGCCCAATGTCGGTAAATTCTGGCATGTATGGATGGAGAATGCATTTCAATTTGCTAAGGATTACATATCAGCCTTCAAAGAAGACCTAAAAGCACTTTAAAACTTCCCTTATTGTTTAGATCGATGGTTTAGCCGCCATTTTGTTTTTCTTGGCCGCCATCTTGGATTTTTTTCTCCAAGGAATTATGGGAAGGGAGAGGGGATATGGTTATAGGTATATATAGCTAGACTAATTTCCAGTTGCCTCCATAGCACAGTGGGTAAGACCGCTGTGCCAAGAGCCTTTTTGGCCCTGGTGGCCAGAGGTTCGAACCCCAGCTGTGCCATTTTTTTTTTTTTTTATTTATTTCATTTTTATCATTTTCTTTAATTATTATCATTTATTCTTATGTAATTGGCCAATTTCAATATACTTTAAAGATGTACAAGACATTTTCATGGGAAAGATTTCGGTATCATGCTATATCTTTGATGGCTTTGGCTGCGCTTAAGAGCCGCGTATGGCTGTTTCTGCACAGCAAGTAAAACTGCTACAAATGAGTGGGTAGTCGTGAGAGCCAAGTTACAGTTCTTGTCTATGTATTTAGAAGAAAGGGTAGGGCAAAAGTCAGTTTTCCTTTTCTTACTTATGCAACAGGAACCGGTTGCTTCCGAAAGTGTCAGAAGTCGATAATATGTTTTCGCGGGCACGCAAAGGTCATGTACATGCGGTTAGTTATTGGGACTGATTTAATGTTTCTGGGGCCCTAGTAAGAGAAAAAGGGAAGAAAATTTGGTTCCCATTGTTTGACTTATGCAACAGGTACCGGTTGCCTCCAAACGTGTCGGAAGTCGATTTTATGTTTTCGCGGGCGCGCAAAGGTCATGTACATGCGGTTAGTTATTGGGACCGATTTAATGTTTCGGGGGCCCTAGTAAGAGAAAAAGGGAAAAATTTGTTTCCCATTGTTTGACTTATGCAACACATACCGGTTGCTTCTGAAAGATTCGTAAGTGGATTATATGTGTTCGCAGGCGCATAAAGCTCATGCACGTGGGGATAGATATTGAGACCGCTTTAATGTTACGGTGGCCCTAGTAAGAGAAAAGGGAAAAAAATGGCTCTAATTGTTTGACTTATGCAACAGGTAGCGGTTGCTTCCGAAGGCATCATGAGTCGATATTTCATGTTTTCACGGGGTGCGGTAACCGGCACATATGAGTTGGTAGTCATCGTAACTACATTTCTTGACTACATATGAAAGAGAAATAATACAAAATATAGTTCCTTTTGTTCGACTCATGCTACAGGAACCAGTTGCTACAGAAATAGTTGTCTTTCTAAATTTATCCACTTGTGACAATATTTTCTGGGGCTTTTACACTGTCCATTGATCATCTTAGCATATC